>CM052811.1:117141120-117292228 GCA_028533885.1 Nasua narica
TTGCCTCCAGAGTGAAGCCTTTTTGAAAGATTAATATGGAGTTGGAGACAGTCAGTCACTCTAATTGCCCGTATCCTGGCTGGTTCCTCTGCCCACATCGTCTCGGTGCTGGAAGCCGCATGAAAGCTCCATCCGGTGTGTGCCCGGGGCTGGTAAGACCAGCTTAGTTGCAGGAAAGCCTGCCAGCCCCCAGCTTCGGGGGGCCCTCCTCGCGGACCCCGGGAGCCTGGCAGATCTGAGCGGAGGGCCTTTCCTACCTCCCTTCCCTGAATGCGGAGGAAGGGTCAGATGCTGCGTTTGATGTTTCCGGGCATTTTTAAACGGGATTAAGGATGATTTCCAAACACCGTCTCCTTTTCAAACTGCTACCCTCCCGCCGTCTTCTTAAGAACCATGACCCTGAGCGGGTTTCTCAAGGTCACCTCCATGCACCTGGCTGGGGTCCCTTTCATCAGAGGAAAGTTCCATGGGTGGGGAGTTTCGGGGGTCCTGGGAGCGGGGGTTGATCCTCTCCGACACAAAGTACCCCCACGGGAGCTCCTCGGGAGCTGTTTGCTAGTTACAAGGTCCTTACTCATTGTCTGAACTGAGTCACAGCCCAGGGCAATGTCGACAAGACGCCAGGGCCTTGTAGGAACCCGTGGGATGGAACAGTGGGGTGTGAGTTCACCCACTGCCCGAGCTTAGGGGGCTCACCCTGGATGGCCACGGGGATCCTTTCATGGCCTTAGGATGTGTGGCCTGAACCGGAAACGTAGGGACGACTTGGAATTTACCTGTTGGTTTTTCCTTTCATCTCTTACCTCTCTGTGACTGATTGTAATACAAAGTCCCCAAACTCCAACTTGGGCGCCCTTGGGGCCTCAGCTTGCTTACCAGGGCAGGCCGTGGAGATGTTGGAAGTCCTCCCCATACTTAACCAGCTATGGGGAATAAAAAGACCAAGTCCCAAGGTAACTGATTTTGTTAAAGGCATCACTCCTTGGAGAGTGGATTTCCAGGATTTCGTTGGGGAGTGGGGTTAGGATCAGGACTGTACATGTTTTGAAAACATGATTTCTTCATCTGGAGGGGACGGGGCGGGGGTGCAGAAATCTGTCCTTGGAGAAATTGGATCACTCCGAGGCCAGCTCGGGCTCGCTGACCAACTCTTGGCTGGATGTTGATTAACTTCACCGGGAGTTTCTCCTTGGCGTCGGGGTAACTTCTGACCCGGATAAAGTCTGTTCTAACCACATGACCTTTACTGTCAGGCTGCTCTGTGTCCCCTCTGGGTCCCCGAAATAATAAATCACCTGAGGGCTGCTTGAGGAGGCAGACGAAGGACAAAGAAGGGACAATTACTCTAACTTCCATGGAGCAGTCATTTTTTTGAAATGTAATTATGATCCAATAATACAAATATCAACATCTGGAATTCTGCAGTCTAACCCCTGTGTGTTCAGTGTGAAAATGGAATGCTAATCAGGGACCAGTTCTTTCCCATCTGTGAGCAGAGAGCATGGCATTTCGGGAAGGACAGGTATAGGGAGGGAGCAGTTCTGTTGGTCCAATTGCCACATGAGAAGCTCCAAGGGTCGAGGGCCCCCTGCCAGGCCCTGTCCTCACCGACTCGCAGGCCAAAGCAATGAGCGTTCCAAACCCAGACCGGCAGAGACCTGCAAAAAACACTCTCAGAACTGACTTGTCTGAAAAGCACCAAGAAAGAAGCCAGATGTGGTCAAATATTTGCACTTGTCCCTGCATTTCTGTCCTGGGCTAGAAATATGAATTCTAGACCCTAGAGTTTTGAAGATTTTTTTTTTCCTTCTGAAATTAAGGTCCAAGGAAGGAGCCGCACCATGCTCACCAAGGGGCAGGAATGGCTGTGGCGGGCCCTAGGTCTCTGTTATTAGGACCAGCCCCCACTGGAAATTCTTTTTCTGTGGGTTTGGGTTCTTTTTGAGTCTAAACTTTCTAAGCATCTATCAGACCACCAAAGAAGTGGGGACAAAATATGTTCCCTGCTTCCTACTCCCAAATCCAAGCTTCTGAAAAAAATCCAGAGTCCGTCCATTTTCCTGATTTGATGAGCACAGACAAATTGAACTCAAAAAGACGAAAATAGAGTGTTTGAAAAAGGCTTTGCAATTGTCCTCGCGAACACTTTAGGAGAAATGAGTCTGGCATTTTCTTGCAGTGCTGTTGGAAAACAGAGACCTTTCCCTGGGAGAATGAAGACACTCCCTCAAAGCCCTCTAGGAGGTGATTAATCCCCAGTGGTTATTAATTTTTAACTTTTGATAGTTTTTATTACCCGAGCTAGTACCTCCTACCTCAAAGGCCCCAAGACAGGAAAGATGGAGCAGAAGAGTTTTGCCAACACTTTTTTTTTTTTTTTAAGTAGGCCCCCTGCCCAGCATGGAGCCCAACATGGGGCTCAAAGTCATGACCTTGAGATCCAGACCTGAGCTGAGATCAGGAGTTGGACGCTCAACCGACTGACCTATCCAGGTGCTCTGCAAACACTTTAAAACAAACAAACAAACAAAAAACTCCAACCAGCTACAGTTTTTGGACTCCTTGATCTGACCATGCTGTTATGTGTTCTAGCAGATGAGCCAAAGAAGGGCAAACACAAGTGCCCTAAAAGAGCCAACGATCCCGGAAGAATTCTGTAGCGACCGACTTCAAACCAAGGGCCCACATAGATCTGACAACTCAATGTTTATCAAGCCAGACTGCATGGAGACGTGTATTTTACAAGCCTCTGGTCAAAACATAAAGTAGCTGAAGCCCCCAAACCATCACGGAGGTCAGAAATCTCAAGCAGCCTGTCAATCTGGGAGAACTTTTTGCCTTGGGGATAGCAACTGTATATTTTTCTTTAGATGATGTCAGTTGGACCGAAGTCATAAAATAGGCCAAGAGCAAAGCTATCGTGATTTCCCGCTTCCCTCCCCAGTGCAGGAAATCACAGACTGCAGATGGAGAAATCAGGGTGCGCCCCCCACCCCCAGAGGGGAATGCCTGAGGAGGCAGTTGGCCGGGGGGAGGCTGCTGTCGGGGGTCAAGCGTTTTGTTCTTACGCCCTCCATAACTCTTTTCCCACTTGACATCTTTATTGAGAACTAGCAAGGAGGCCTGGGCCCCCCTCAGCTCCCCCAAACTCCGTTTTGGGCGCTTACGTTTATGCGGGAGCTGTTAATTTTCCGTTTTCTGAGCGGGAATGGAATGTTGATACTGTGTGATTGTTTTATTTATTTTATACGTTTTCCTTGGAATGTGTATGTGCGGCGGCTGCCCTGGCTTGGCGGCCTCTTGATTTACGGTAGTTATAAACATTCCAAAGTAGACATGTCAGTTAAATGATACAATAACATTATACAGTTACAATTCTGTTATAAATGTGCCGACAGTTCCAAAAAAACCATTTTCTGTGCCCCCTCCCCCACGCCATTCCTTCCTGCTACCTACGCAGTGGTGATTTTGGAAGCCACCGACTCAATGGAAAGAGGGCAGAAGATCTAAGGTCTAGTCATAGAGTGGCCTCACCACCCCCCAACCCTATCCTCTGGAAAATATTTCTAAGACGGCTCGGTACTGGTGTCCAGAAGCCATATGTTCATCTGAAGAACACATTGGAATTTTCTTTCCACCAAAAATCACATTTACTCACATAACCAGTGTATTCCCAGGAGAAGTGTAGCTTCAAGATGGCGGGCGCCTGAGTAATGGAGAAGATTTAACTCTGAGTCCTCTGCTGCTTTTCTTCCTCACCCATGCAGAAAGAGGGGTTTGTTTTTCCAAAAACCTGCTGAAAGAGGGAAGGGAAAATACCTCTCTGTGGATGCAACAATGTGGAGGCTTAGCGTTCAGTCAGGAAACTCAGCTCAGTATGTCCCACAGAGAAATATCAAAAAGAGACTCCTTATACATCTTTTCACAGAAAATACTGGGGCCATCACAGAAACTACTATAACTGCCCATTTTCTGACTCTTTGATGTGTACAAATCTGACAACTGATGTCTGAGGTAAAATGGGCACTAAAGAATTTCCATTCTCCAGGCTAAAGCGCGGGTCACCAAACTACCACCCCAAATTACTCCAAAGCATCCATTCTCTCTATCAGCATCTCCTTCCAGGCTACCATTTTCTCTAAGGTAGGAACTTTAGATTTCCCTAAAACTCATCCATCCGTCCATCCATCCATCCATCCCACCATCCATTCATCTGTCCGTCCATCCGTCCATCCATCCATCTACTTCATCCCATCTGTCCCTCCCTCTATCCATCAGTCCATCCATCCCTCCACCACACGTGTGTTTAGGGGTTTATTAGGACCCACACCCTGCTCTAGGTAGGAAACAAAACAGATATTCTGCTCCCAAACAAAATACTTACTTCAAAGTAAGACACCCCGTGGTGGGGGGGGGGGGGGGCACCTGAGTGGCTCAGTGGGTTAAGCGACTGCCTTCGGCTCAGGTCATGATCCCAGAGTCCTGGCATTGAGCCCCACATCGGGCTCCTTGCTCAGTAGGGAGTCTGTTTCTCCCTCTCCCTCTGTCTGTCTCCTCAGCTCATTCTCTCTGAAATAAATAAATAAAAATCTTAAAAAAAAAAAAAGACACCCCATGGGGAAAAGGAGCGGCCTGTCTGGAAAAATGTTCATCAGGGCTACCTAAAGAAGATTTTAGGGAGCAGCAGTCCTCACCAAAAGGTGATATATTAGCAGAAAGAACATGTTCAAACTGAGACACTTTTGAGGATGAGAAGGGAAGCTATTGAAAATGATTCTGGGGTGATGGCATAAACCCGGACTGGCCCCCCTCACTGGAGAGGCGTGGTCGCCCTGCGTGCCGGGATTCAGAAGAGGAGCTGAGAAAGCCAGGGACAAGGAGGAGGGAAGGGACCCCTTTTCCTTGGCGAGAGGGCTCCATGCAAGCATAAAGGGGGACCAGGAGATGAAGAAAAGGGTGCTGGGGCAAGAGTGAGGTTTGGGGAGGTGAAGCAGGTGAGGCACTCGGAAGCAGGCCGGCATGGGAGAGGAACAGGGCACAAGAGGTGTTTCTTGGGTCCCCGAAGGCCCAGCAACAGCTCGCTGGAGACTGAAGTTTTTATTTCAGGGCAAAATACGGACAACGTCCACCAGAGCGACTCATGAATGTCAGCAGCGATGCCAAAATGCGCTCTCATCTCCAGACTCTGAGTTTCTCTCACTCAAAAAAAAGGGGGTCTGGAATTTCGTTTACACATCTTTCTTATCTGTGATGTGATCTACAATTTCTTGTGGACACATTAACCTTTCAGGATCTATAGCTATCTCAACCCCAAATTCCACTCTGCTGCCATGATGACCTCCACTAGGCCCAAAATGTCTAAACACAGGTCTTAGACCACGAGAGGGAGGAGGAGTAGGAGACGAAGGACGAGAGAAAGAGAGAGAGGGAGAGAGAGAGCAAGAAGGACAGAGAGAGAAAGGAAGGGAGGGAGGAAGACAAGTTTCCTCCTTCAGTGCCATTTTTATTGTTCTATCAAAAGACGCAAATTAGAGTGGCATTCTTTTTTAATTTTTTGAATAAGCTTTGGCTATTTGGAATGTACATCCCGGAGTAGATCTGTCTGTGGGGCCTGGACCTTGAGTTGCTAGGGGCACTGGGGTTCATAGGCTTGCCCTCTTTGGGTCACCCTGGCACATGTGGGACCTCAGCCTACGACCCGTGCTCTGTCTCTGGCCTGTGTGCTGTCGGAGGGCAGGGACTCTGCTTATCTCTGGCCCCAGGGCCCAGGACTGGGCTGGCACTTAGTATGCACCCAAGTGTTTAGTGTGGGCGGCGCATCTGAATCACAGAATGTTTAGCGCCGCCCCCCCCCCCCCAGACGCCTTGGAGGGACCGTCCTCCGAGCTCATGCTTCACGTCACGTCCCGCTCGGGTTATTCAATGTCGGAGTTTCATCTTCCCCACGCCAGGCCGGCCTCTGCTCTGCCTCCATCAATTTTTCAAGGCCATCCAAGGAGCCTCCCAAAGGCAGATATCTGCTGATGGTTTGCACGACCTGCCATGGGTGGAGAGCTTCACGCTTTGCTGCCTGGCGGTCTGGTGACTTCCATCAGACCGGCGTCCGCGGGGCCAGGCGGGGCTCCCAGCAGGGTCCTGACCTCACAGGGGCCCCGCCTGCCGGTGCCTGGGCTGGCGCCGTCGGATGGGCTGGGCGGTCTCCCCGTCCCCCTCCTCCAGCCAGCCCTGCCATTCCGGGAGAGAGCTCTGTCACCTCTGCGCCCCAGGGAGGGCTTCTGTAAACTGAGACCACACGGTGCCGGCGTTGTGGGCATGCGCTCGGGCCCTGCACGGAGATTTAGTGCCGCTGTGCCTTGATCAACCGAAAACCCTAGGCTCGGAGGAGGACTCACGGTGCGTCGGAGCTAAGGCCCTTCCCGGGAGCCCGATGCAGGTGCCGGTGACGGGACTCGCTTCTCTGTTTCTGGCCTCAAAGCTGTAGGCAGTCGCTCCCCGGGGCCAGGTGGCCAGGCCGCATGGGACAGCCTCTGCATGTCACCCAACAAAGGCCGCGCCTTCAACGGAGCCTGCCCGTGGCTGTCTGTGGCCACACTAAATACCCAACGACAGCTGGAACTGCCTCCCAGAGGCCTGGTGATGAGCACCGGCCCTGCGGCGCGACATGATTTAAAACACGCTTTGTTTATGCTCTTCCGCAACGGACGGGACTTGCATCTGAAGTGGCCTGGTGAACTCTGGGCAGGAAGGGGCTGCAGCTCGGGGATGGACGGAGGCATCTTTGGGGCTCTGGGTCTGCGGTGGTGGGAACAGGGGTCCTTGGGGGCGGGGGGTCCAGGCCGCAGAGGACCGGCTCCCCTATTGACTGGGTCTTAGGGAGAAGCTGCGAGAGCAGCCCTGGTCGGTCCATAAACACACGGGCCGGATTGTGTCCCAATAAAACTTTATTTATAAACACAGACGATGGGCTGGATTTGGAGTCCTGCTGAATCAAAAATATCAATGTTCTAAGGCATCCTGGTGTCCAGGAGATCCTAAGGTGAAGAAAGGAGGCTTCTTAGAGTCATTTGTTGGGATTTGTTGGGTGAATGAGTGAATGTTTGCTCCAGTCGTGCTCCCGAGGGTTCCTCGGGGAAGACGGATACCTCACGACGAGTTCCATGAGTGTTCTGTGACTGTCCTCTCAGTAGCCTGCATTCCTCCTCTTGGGACCCCCGCCGCCCCCCAGAGCCTGAGCGGAAACCGAGGCTCGGGAGCTCAAGGATTTGTTCAGGCCGAGCGGCTGCCGTGGGTGGAGCAGGAGCCAGGCTTCCCGGCCCCCGGGCCCCCGGGGCTCTCGGGCCTCCGGAGCCAGGAGAGCGCCGCTCTTCATCAGCTGAGGAAGCCAAACCCAAAGTCACAGCAAGTGCACAAAGAATAACTTTTCACTTCAATTCCATCCAGATTCCTTCAACGAGAGTTTATTGCACACCTTCCATCATGGCTAGACGGGGGAGAGGGACCTATAAAACACGACTCCTGCCCTCAGGGAGCTTAATCACATCTAATCTTATAAACCATGCAGATGGAGAAGCGGCCGGAGAATTCGGAGGTGCCAGGCCCCATCCTGCCCCCACAGAGCCTTCTGAGGTCTGTAACTAGATATTTTCCAGGCAGGGATTAATCATCGCTGCGTCGGCGCTCCGAGCCAGCCCCTACTTAATGCCTTCTATAAAGAGCCTTATTACACGGGAATGTTGTATATTATATTCTTCACTGCGCACCGGCTATGTGCGTGGGCTGCTCCCTACATCCCTAGGCCAATAAATTAGATTTCGATTACAAGGGGAAGAAAGGCGGCCCAGTGTGCGAATGCCTCACGGTGGCTGCGGACTGAGATGTCTTGATTTAGACACAGCCAAATGGCCCGGCGAAGAGGCCGGGAGGGCGCAGGTCGCCCCATAAAAAGCTCATAACCCCCATAAGCAGACCATCACCTGGAGCAAAGCGGCCCACCGCCCAGGCTCACTAACAGCTCGGATTCAACGTCACGTTCATTTCCCAAACCCAGATCATTTCCAGCTACAGGTAATCAATCCGGCTGAGGAGCAGGGTCTGTCTTGGATGCTGAGGCCCCTTGTCTGGTTCCAAAGTTTCCCAGTTTGGGGCATTAATATTTTTCAGGCACCTCCGTGGGACCAGAGGGAGGAAAGCAGATGGGAGGCAGCAAGGCCCCAGCGGGACCTAGGGAGGGCTGTGGCTGCAGGCTGAGTGTCTTGCCTGGAGCAGAAGGGATGCAGGTGGTGACGGCAGGAGTGCAGGCAGCTGTTGTGTGGCTGACGGCTGTGCTCCCCAGACTGGCCTTGGGGAGGAACCCTCAGGCTGGAGATTCTGATGCAGCAGATTTGGGGTCTGGCTCAGGATTCAGGAGCTTTAACAAGCTGCCCAGGTAATTGTGGGTGTCCACACGTCACATTTACAGGGGGCTCTTCTCGAACCTTCTCCCTGGTGAGCATCACTGAATTTGATGCTCTGGAGAGTGAAATGAGTGAAACAGTCCTGTGGTGGTGGCTAGTCTCCCCCCGGACATGGAGTTCTCTTTGGGGGGACTTGGGGATCTTTCCAGAGTAAGCCTCAGTGAGGTCAGCCATGTGCATGAAGGGAGAGAACATTGGAGGGGTGACAGGGTCCGTAGAAAGGTCAGGACCCCTCGAGGGATTGACCACGGGGAGGAAAGGCAGTGAGCATGGAACTTATCCATGGACATGGGACACATGCGTGAGCTCTTGTCACAAAACATTTCCCTAAAGGAAAGTGGAGATTTCCCTTCATCCTCCCCTTTCACCCCTACTCTGCCCCATAGGTCGCCTGGTTTATCACGCATCAACTGTTTGCATTTCAAATACATTTGAATTATTTTCTTCCACTAACAGGATCATCCTGTCGGCATTATCCTACAACCTTTGTTTTCCACTTACCCGATGTTCTATGTCAAGTACATCTCCATAAAGCTAGGAAACCAAACACATGAACGAACCAAAAGAATAATGTTTATAATGGCAGAAAACCAGAGCACCTCAGTGTCCATCGGCAGAGGACCGGGGAAGTGAGCCCCGGTGATCCATGGCCTGGAATATGACACAGCAGGGAAAAAGAATGTGGGTTTCCTCACCCCTATGGTGTCTCAGCAGTCTCCCCAGCTTTGGAATAAGAGGCTTCCCACACTCTTTTTTTTTTTCCAGCGAAAGTACACTGATTCGTTTTTATTCTGTTCTTTATCAGATTTAAATTGTGAGAAAATACACATCACATGAAATTTACTGCCGTACTCAAAACATGCCACTTGTGGTGTTAAGTCCATTCAGGCTCTGCAACCATCACTGCCCCCCTCATCCCATGAAGGGAAACCCTGTGCCAGGAGGCAGGGCCCCCCCCTTCCCACTCCCAACCCCGTCAGCCCCAGGCAACCACAACTCCACTCCCCGTCTCCGTGGATTCGCCTATTCAGGGCATTTCGTGAATGGGATCCTGCAAGACGTAGCCTGGTTCCTTTCACGGAGCATAACACCCCCATCGTAGCAGGCGTAAGGACTTCACTCCTTGTTGTGACTGAATAATTGTCCTGCGAATGGATGGGCCACGTCCCGTGTATCGGTCCCTCGGGCGATGGACCTTTGGAGCGTTTCCAGCTTCCGGCTTGGGAGAACAGTGCCGCTGTGCCCATTCATGTACGAGTTTTTGTGGGGACACCTGTTTTCATCTCTTTCGGGTTATACCTGGGAGGGAGCTGCCAGTCCCATGGGAACCTACGGAGCAATCCCACGTCCTTTTTACCTGCTGCATCGTATTCCAGGCTGTGAATCGCTGGGGCTTGTTTTCCCGGTCCTCTGCCAATGGACGCTGAGGTGCTCTGATTTTCTGCCATTATAAACATTGTTCTTTTGGTTCGTTCATGTGTTTGTTTTTTTAGCTTTATGGAGATGTGACTGATATGGAACATCGTATTAGCGTGTACAGCGTAATGACTTGATGTACCTCTAACATCCTTGCTCCCTGCACCTGTGTGAATGCCTCCATGGGGGGCTCCGTCGGCTCAGGGCCTCTGGGCCCAAGTGCACATTTGGAGATTTACTCGGTGTCCCGATGCTGTCTGCATCTAGGCGGATGGGACGCGGTGTCCCAGCAATCACAAAGGGCTACCACCGCGTCTCAGTTTGTATCTCTGTGTGATGAAAGGCATAGCTGTTAGCCAGGGTGAGAAGGAAGCAAAGAACCTTTAATGGGACGGAGACAGAGTGGGATGAGTCCAGTGTTTGAGGTCGCCCCGGCTGGCTCGGTCTGAAGCAGCTAGAGGGGTGGACGCGTGTCCAACTGCAAGCCTGAACCAGGGTCAGTCTGTGCACTCGCTCCGTTTCCCAGATGGGCCGCGACCCCGACTTAGAGAAACAGGGGGACAAGCGTGCAAGGTGCAAGTGTTAGCCCGGGAGCCGGACTGCCTGTGCCCCGATCCCAGCACTGCCCCTTGCTTGGCTGTGTGGCCTCAGGTACTTGCCCTACCCTCTCTGAACCTGAGTGCCCTCAGCTGTAAAACGGAAAGGGAGGTTCTCATTTGATGGCAGCGCCATCAGGGAAGGGGAGAGGTTGGCACCCCTGGTCCCGAAGAGTGGAGCCCATTTGCTGAGAACCAGTGGAGAACAGAGTACAAAGCTCTGAGAAAGGGAGGCGGGGGCCTTCCCACTTCACTCTGTGGCCAGCCGGTAAATTCCTGGCTGCTGCCGAAGCAGGGGCGAGCGTCCCCAGGTCCCTCAGAGGCCCGTGGCCCGTGGCAATGACTTCCCACTTTGCACCGGCCGCCTGGATGCCGGGCGTCAAGCTGGAATATGTCATCTGTCACTTTGTCCTTAAGCCCGGGCATCTGGGAGATTTTCTGCCTCCTCACGCTGCGTGGTGGTCTTGATTTTTCTCCTTCTACTTAACAGCCTTTCCATTTTATGTGTCGTTTATCGTAAACCACCTCAAATCCTTTTTGGAAGCAGGCAGGGTATAAATTATAAATAGATTTAATTTAAAAAACTCAATAGGGCAGTTTCTCTGTAAGGCTTCTAGCAATTGCTTCTGTTGACATTTCCCTCATTACCCTGGTGGCGGGGGCAAGGGGCAGGTGCAAGCTGCCAGGAAGGGGCCGACCCCACAGGGCGGCACGTCTCCCCCCGCGCAGGTGCGCCTGCATCGTCGCGTGGCCTTCTCTCCTCTCTCCTCACGCCTCACACCCCCACAGGGTGACACACACCGTCCGCTGGCCAGGGCATAAATCCTGGAGAGAAGCTGGCAGAGCTGTGGCCTGCGTGGCGGTGGGCTCTCTGGGGGCTGCTTGTCTTTCCTGGGTTCCCAGAGCCGCGCGGGCTAGTTTGCTTCTGCTCCCTTGGCTGTAAATGCAGGCCAGTTGGATGGGGTCTGGCCAAGAAGCAGGGTGAAGCATCTTTGGGGAGGGGCTGCGGTGGGACCATCCTGCAGGGAGGCGAACTAAGGCACGAGCGAATGTGCCCAGGGCTGTGTGACCTCAGGTGACGTACCCAACCTCTCTGTGCCTCAGCTTCCACGTCTGTAACGTGGGTATAAGAACAGAATCTATTTCAGAGGCTCGTTGGGGGGACGATTTGCATGATTGAAATCTATCTGAAGGGCTCAGAAGGGCGCCTAGCACATTCTGAGAACTTCACCCAGTTTTGACTCTACTTCTGAATTTTTGCTTTTGGGGGAACACACCTGCTGATGTAGATCATTTTTATAATTTTTACCCCCCTGTCCCTGGCTTCACCCAAGAAGCCCACATCATATGCAATGGAGGCCAAGTCGAGGATCCTTCCCTCCCTCCCTCCAACCCTCCTTCCTCACATCATCTCAAGTGTTTGTTGAGCACTCCCTTTGTTCTCTGTAAGGAGGGATGCAGTGCTTTTTGTTTTGTTTTAAGATTTTACTTATTTATTTGACAGAGAGAGAGAGATCACAAGTAGGCAGAGAAGCAGGCAGAGAGAGAAGGGGAAGCAGGCTCCCCGCTGAGCAGAGAGCCCGATGCGGGGCTCGATCCCAGGACCCTGAGATCATGACCTGAGCCAAAGGCAGAGGCTTTAACCCACTGAGCCACCCGGGTGCCCCAAGAAGGACGCAGTGTTGAGCGAAGATAAACAAGGTCCCTGCCCTCCTGGAGGCCCATTCTAGGTAATAATTAAGAAAACAAACAGAAAGAATTTTCTTTCAGGAAATGGAAGAGCTTGGAGGCTAGTTTGCCAGGGGCGAGGTTGCTGGTCAGGACCCTCCCCCCCCGCCCCGGGGCAGGGGTGGGGGTTGGAATTGAGGCCTGAATGATGAGAAAGAGCTTACAGGTAAAGCCCTGGAGCAGAGCTTTCCCAGTGGTGGGGGCAGCCAGTGCAAAGGCCCGGAGGCAGGAGCAAGCTGGGTGGTTTGGAGGCACAGAAAGAAGGCTATGAGGTTGCGGGATCCATCCCAGGTGGAATAGAGGGTAGGGAGGTGGAGATCATGCAGGCAGGGGCTAAGCCCCACCGGACCTGGTGAGGAGTCTGGATTTTATTCTAAAGGGTTAAAGCAGAGAAAGAGACTCTTAGGGTCTTCCACTCTAGCTCCCCCCTTCCCCCCCACCTTGTCCTAAGGCTTCCAGGCCCACTGGCCATCATGATGGACTTATGAAGGTCAGATTTAGGGGGGATGGCAGCAGTCACAGGCCCTTGGTGGCCCCACCTCCATGACCTGTTGCTGACATCTGTCATGCTGGGGCTGGGGGGTCTGGGGGGCTCAGGCCTCCCAGAGCACTCTGTTCTCCAGTGCTGGGGCCACTGCGCAGCTGCAGTGAGAGGCCGGTGGCTCTACTGACATCATTGGTTTATGTTCCATTTGCACAGAAAGTTTGTACTTTATTAAATATACATATGCCTCACATTTTCCAAGGGGAGAGTGGTCCTTCCCCACCTGCCCCAAGCCAGCTGTAGAACTCCGCAGCTTAAAGAAATGGTGAATTGATTCATTTTCTTCTCAGAGAGATTTGTTTTATTTCTCCTCCGTGGGGAGGCCAGGCCTGGAGGACACAGAGAGAAGAAGAGGTCATCATCTCTGCCTTACAGCAATCGGCAGCTCTATTAGCATAAGCTGAAAAGTTAAGAATGGCTGAGCACAAGTTCACTGAACTGGCAGAACCTGTGTGCTTGTGATCATGGAAAAGGCCTTCTAGAACCAGCTGACAGAGGCCGAGCAGGGCTCGTGGCCAGGTAGGTTTGGATTAAGCAAAGTTAGAAAGTGGCTAGTCCTGCGGGACTTATCAGAGCCTTCACACTGTCAGTGACCTGCTCCTATCTGTGCTCCTTCTGCCACTTTCTTATCAGTTCCTGGGAGCTTTCACTCCCAGGGCCCAGCACATGCATCTCTCTGTTTGAGGCCGCCCTCAGGCTTCCAGAACTTACTTTGTTTGCCAACATAGTGAGCTGGAATGTGCCTGGTGCCATAGTGAGCAGGAATGTCCCCCCACCTTGGAGGCAGCCTTTAACTGATGACTGGGGCATATGAGTGTGAGGGTATATATCTATCTCTATCTCTATCTCTATCTCTATCATCTCTATCTCTGTCTATCTTGCTCCCTCACTCTAGTGGGAACAACCCAGCGGCCAACCCCCACTGTTTTCCAGAGTCCCTTACAGGAGTGAGTCAGTTACCCTCCATAGGACAAGCCCTTGAAATGTTTTCTAACAAATCCCTCTCCCTCCATCTCTATCTCAAGGCATGTTTCTGGGGACTCAACCCAAGACAGCAAGGCCTCAGACGGGGGATTAAACATGGCTTTAAGCAAAGCTAGACGGCTGTCTACACTGCAGGCCTTGTCAGAGCCTTCATCTACATGTGAGTGGTGGTACTACAGGAGGACCGTGGGAGGCTGCATGGTGCTCACACTGACTTGCCCAGAGACTGCTGTCACCTGGGGGTACCCCAGGAGCATGCTTTGGATACTGTGTTGCAGAGAATAGGGGTGACTGTGGGAAGAACCTCCAGGGCCCAAGGACACACTGAGAATAAGCAGAAAACCGGTGTCCAGAATTTGAATACAGGTCTTGGGGCGCTAAATCCACACCCTTAATGATGGCCCCTCCCCGGGGGCTGCCAGTCCTCACCCCCCAGCAGGCTGCACTGGGCGCATCTAGGGCTCCTACACTCCCAATTACACCTTCGTCATTCGAGTTAGCCGTGGCCATTGACAAAACCACAAAAGGTACAGGTAAACAAACATCAGTTGCCTTGATTGCCTGCACAGCGAACATGCCGGGGCCCCCGGCTTTTCCTACACAGACGTGCACGTCACACCAGGCACCATCTGCAGAGAGCTCCCCCTTGTGCCCCTCCAGCCCCGTAAGGGGGGATGATGAGTACCCCCTCTGACAGGTGAGGAGCAGAGAGGAGAGTGCTCACCTGACTCCGAGCAGGGAGATGGCCTTCACACCGGGACCATCTCACTGGGGAGCTGTCTCCCGCGCTCGCTCCCCATCTTTATTTCAGAAAATTTCAAATGTGTGCGGAAGGAGAGGGGAGAGTTTACTGAGTTTCTGCACACCCATCACCCACCGATCCTGGCCACGCTTGGTTCTTCTCTGCCCCTTGCTGTCCACTAGCCCACCCTGAAGCTCACGTGACTTGCACGCTCCTAGCACTCTTCCGTCCTGCTCCCGATACATTGTCTCCCTATGTATCCAGAATGTAAGCGCCCACCAGAGGGTACTTTGTTTAGTCCATTACTGTTTCCCAGCACACAGCATTGTGCTTGGTGCCTAGTAGATGCTCAGTAAATGTTTGTTGGATCTCTCCCTTGTTTTATCTCTGTGTCTATCTCCCCACCTACTCACCTACTCTACCCTCTCTCCATTGTTTGTCAATCATATCTATCATCTATCAAAAAACATGTTTTAAATGAAAATAAGATCCTTCTCAACAGACCGTTTTGTGACTTTCTGCTTTCATTTAACAAATTTGTTACAACCATGGCTCCGTGTCCATAAATATGAGTCTCCTTTGCCCGCGTGGTTGCTGTCTACCCAGCATCACATCGTGTAAATGTGCTGTCATTAGTTTAACTGATTTTCTTTGGGACAGTTAGGTTGTTTCTAATTTTTCATTATTGTAAACGATGCTGCGGTGTGTATGGGCCTTTGGGAACATCCACAATGATCTCTGTAGAACCCATTCTTGGATGTGGAAGGGCTGGTTCCGAGAGCACACACCTTAAAAGGATGGCTTTAGTATTTTAAATACATTTTGATGGATCTTCATGATGGATGGTAATCCTCATCGATAAAGAGTGACGCCCCTAGTGGGTTATTTTTACTGCGAATTCGGTGTGAGAAGATGGATGTGATCCGGGAGCCGCCGCGAGCGTGGTGGTGAGGACCGGGTCAGCTGGTGTGACCGGGGTGGGCAACACACGCCCCCGGCCCCGGGCTCACTCTCGGCAGACGGCGGCTGGGCGTGCAGGGGGTGTCATGTGGCTGGTGCCCACGGCTCGCGTCCCATTCCCACATGGGTCCCCGCTGGCTTACCTGCTGGGTCCTCACTGCCTTTTACTCTGACCCGTTCAGAGTTTCTTTGTTGACACATGGTCCCTCTGTCCCAGGTCCCTTTGCTTACGTGGCCTCTTGGCTGTCGACAGGACCCAAGTCCCTCCTCTCGGGTCACCTGGAATTTAGAGGTCATAAACCCTAACGTTTCAGACCGTGAGTTTCTGGAATCGACTAATGAGCTGGGGTCCTGACTTTACTACTCATTAGCTGTGCGGCCCTCAGCAAGTCATTTCACCTCTCTGAGCTTTAGGGAGGGTCCCTACCTGCCCCGGATTGGTGGGAGTATCAGCGCGCGGAAGGCCCTCACTGCCTCACGGAGCGATCACTGAGCCGCTCCCCCTCCCCCCGCTGGGCTGGGTCCCGAGCCCTTGGGGCTGCGTGGGCTTGTCCTAAGGCCAAAGAAAGGCACTGGGGTGCTGGGGGGCCGGGGTTGGCATGCCTCGCCTCTGGCACTGCACACCCCATGGGGCGGGCTTTCTGACCCTCTGGTTTGCATGGGACCCCAGCGCCTAGCAGGGGCTGGACACAACGCTGGTGGCAAGGAGTGTCCATGGGCTGAGGGAGCGAACGGCAGATGGCCAGACACCTGGGGACAATCACGTCCTCGGACGCTCTCTCCCTGGAGAGAGGAACAAGGGGGCTCCTATTTACCTCCTGGTGATATTCAAGGCAAATAAAGTGGGAGGGTCCAGGCCCACGGCGGAGAAGAGTGATTCCTTTTTGCAAAAAGATACCAGTTGAGACTGTGGGGGGCAGAGCACAGGCTTCTGGGGGAGCCGGGCAATCAGCACGGTGGCGGCAAGAATCCGACCTGCCTGGGTTGCTAGGCCAAGGGCAGTGGGCGGAATCGATTGGTCTTTGGGGGCTGCGTGTTTGTGCCACTGCAGGCTAGAGAGGGGTGGACGCAGCCTGCAGAGCTGCCCCTGGGTCCGCGGGCCGTCCACGCTGCGGCAAGGTGAAGGCAAGGAGCCAGACGAGGTGGGGCTCACATACCTGGCGGTCCCCCCTGCTTTCAGCATGCGCTCTGGGCCGGGCATGTCCCCTCGAGCCCCGGTGCCCCGCTCTGCTCTCCCTGCCGTGGCTCGGGGGGAAGCTGTGCCCTACCCTCGTCTGTGCAGAGCGCAGCCAGCTTCCCACGCATGGTGCTCAGGGGACTCACCGTGGACTCAGGGGCGACACTCTCTGTCCCCATCCCCTCGAGTAGCTATCGCCTGTTGTGTAAACCCAACCTCTATCCTAGTGCAGGCACGCATAGGCTTTCAATAAGTCCATGTGGACCAAACAAGTGAATGAATGAATGAATGAATGAATGAGTCATGATCTCCTTATTCTCCAGCTTCGACCTGTGTCGCACAGATGTGGGTTACGCAAACCTGGGCCCACGCCGGACAGCGGCTGGCCACCACGCACGGCCGGAGCGCTCGGCACGCGCCAGAAGCTAAGCCTTCGAAGGAAAGCCATCTGGCTGCAGGGGCTGCCCTCCTCGGAACCCCCCACGTGTGAACGGGAGTGACTCCCTGGGAGGGCGGAGCGCCGAGTGGCCCTTTGTCACGTGCCTGCAGAGTACCGGCGCGGGGCCCCTGTTGACGTCATTGGCTGTGCTGTCCCATGTTCCCTCGGGCAGAGGGACAGTGGGGCTCTGGTGGCGCTTCCGGAGGTGAAGAGAGGCTGGACTTCTAGGCTGTGCCACGAACCAGTGTTCACATCTCTGTGGTGTCAGCAGGCCTTCGGCGCAGGAGGAGACGGGGTTGAACGCCCCCATTTCACAGATGAGGACACGGAGGCTCACAGCGAAGAGCCTTGCCCTAGAGTCCGATGACCCCTTAGCACAGAACAGTTCGTTCACTCGGCCAACGCTGACCGTGCTCCCATGGTACCCGGGGCGGCCCTGGGGGAGCTGGGAAGGCAAGGCAAGCATTCCTCTCTGGCTCTCTGAGGCATTGGCCATCCACCTGCAGCCCCCAGACCGCAGGCCCTGGCTGGTGTCCGCAGCAGTAGGATGGGCCGCCAGGCAAGTCAGGGAGCCTTAGGAGGGAACTCTGTGCTGGGCTGAAGAGCGGCCCCCCGATGATGGCCACTTCCTGAAACTCCGACCTTGAGAACATGTGACCTTATGTGGCAGAGAGACTCACATGTGATTAAGGGCCTGGAGAAGGGGTGATCTTGGGTCATCCGGGAGGGTCCTTGTAAGGGGAGGGAGGAGGATCAGAGTCAGGGAGACGAGCAGGTGCCGCTCCGTGGCCGTGATGAGGGAGGAAGGGGCCATGAGCCCAGATGTGCAGGCCCCTGGGGAAGCTGGAAAAGACAGGAAATGGATTCTCTGCCTCCAGAAGGAAGGAACCAGCCTTGCTGACACCCTGACTTTAGGACTTCTAGAACTGCAGGGTAAAAAATGTCTGTGCTCTACGTCACTAAGTTTGTGAGAAGTTGTTACAGCAGCAAGAGGAAACGCATGCAGACCACCTCTGGAAAGATGATGTCCGAACCATAGTGTCACAGGGTGGCTTTTCCACCAGGGCTTTTGGGGGACTGGGGGAGCCGGGAGGCATGGGGGACGCAGACTGCCACCACCACGGCTGAGCAGTCCCCTCTGGGAGCACACAGGAGTGGCCATGCCCTGCCTTCCAGGCACCATCGGCCACTAACACGGGTGGAGCTCCACCCCCAGTAGTCTCCCGCCTCCCTGGGCCCCTCCAGTGACAAGGGCATGGTGGTTTTCCCTTAGAGGAGCAACAACAGAGAAAGAGGGGCTCGCCCGGAGCTGCCCCCAGCCCCCTAGCAAAGGCATGAGGGCAGAGGGGGCTGGCGGTAGGGCCTGTGCTCCCTGGCAGTCAGCTTGCTGGGAAGGGCTGGACCGTGATGGAGTTAGCTGGCCCTGGGGGGAAGAGGGGGGCCGGGGGTGAGGTGCCGCGGTCACGGGGATGGCCCGTGTCCCTCGAGCCTGCTCTGTCCACCGTCTGCACCTTTCCACCTTGACATCCATCATGAGCGTTCAGCTCGCTCTCTGCCAGCACTGTTCCTTCTCGGGCATATCACTGATCTCCTAATGGGATTGGTTGTGTTTTAAGCTGTTGCCCCTTTGCCTCCTGTTTCAGTGGGAAATTGGATTTGGGAGTCAGGGGTCCTGCCTTGGACTCCTGGGTTGTTTTTTTCCAGCTTTGTGGCTTTGAGCAAGCCTCTGAGCATTGCCCTCGGCAGCCAGACGCCCTCCTTGTGATTATTGGGGAGATCCTGCCTCCTCAGCTTGTTCTAAGCTAGGTCATGTTCACCCTGGTGTCCCCACTGGCTCCTGAGAAGCACTTTCTAGATGTTTGTGCAGGGAATGAGGCATGTGGGCACATAGAGCTCTTAGCCCAGTGCTGGGCACATGCATCTTCCCGAGGCGGCTGATGGCAGACCCCCTTCCCACTCTCTGCTCAGTCTTCCTCTGTCCTCTTAGCCCTCTCCTTCAAGCCACTTCTTGACTGTCTAAATTTGGACCCTTTGTGGTGGACTTTTGAAATCACCTGCCCCCTAATTATCTTCAAAAAGCATCTTTGGAAGTGGCACCTTTGATGTCCAGGAACACAAGGTAGGCGCCTTTCTTTTATATTCTGCAACCCATGAGCCTCGCTTCTCTTCCCCACCGTCCAGGAAGCTTGGAGAAGCAGAGGCACTCAGGTCTGTGTGTGCTCCCGGAGGCATCTGGCCTCAGAACCCGGCGTTGATGAATGAATGATGAAGGAATGAATGCATGCGTAATAAATCAACAGATGAATTGGAGAATGAAGAATGAGCTCTGGTCTTTTCTGTAGCTCAAATCTTGGAGAAGGCATGCTCTATGGTCGGCAGTTTCTAACGTGTGCTCCATGGATAAGCAACACTGCCAAACGTTCACAGGTGTTATCCAAAAAATACAATAATGTGGGGGCTTCCCATGCCAGAATAGCTTGGAAAATACTGGTGTTCCACAAAATTAAGCAGGTTTCTTCCTGGCAGGACTTCTCAGAGCCTTTACTATGCTAATATGCTTTGCAAATCTCCCCCCCGCACCCCCCGCCTGGAAGAGTGTAGATTATGCAGTTTTCTGCAACATGTGGACCATGGAGTCCGTGTTTTGAGGAGGAGTGAGGCAGAGAAGGCTGGTGGAATAGTTTTTCCTGGGGGAGCCTGTTTCAAGGAGGAAGGTGCGCCTTCTCGTCAGGCAGAAGGAGCTACAACTGAAACAGAGCGCAGAGGGCCCGCTGGCCAAGCAGCGGCTGCCCCAGGTCAAGAACAAATCCAGGAAAGCAGGTGACATCCTGGTAGGCAGACTTGGCGTCTTGCAGGGGTGAAGGATGCTGTCGCCGTTGTCGGTTGACAATTGTCTGCCTCAGTTCAGAGCCAGCAAAGGACTCTGCTGGGCTTTATGTTTTCTTATCTTTTGCACCCGCTGGGCCCCTGCCATGGGCCGTGGCTCCCTCCAGAAAGTGCTCAGCAAGAGCTAATACATAAGGTCACTTGAAAACGAAGCTATTATTCCCTTCTTAAAGGTTAATGTGTTTTTTCCAAGGAGTGTGTGAGTGGAAATTTCAAGTATTCCACATTCTTCATTTAGCTGGGTAATGTCCTGAGCTACTCCAGAAAAATGAGCCCTTGAAAGGCAAGAGAGGGGCCCCAGCAGGAGGAAGGAGGCCGGTGGGGGTGGCTGGCTGCCCTGGGGAGGTATCACCGCCCGCAGAGGGAGGTGAGACCGACCTGCCTGGGCTCCATGGCGGGAAATGACAAAAGGCCACAGGACATACCTTAGGGAGAGGGAGCCAAGCCATTCAGTAATGGAGATGGGGGTGTCACGGGTCCCCAGGCAGTAAGTATTTGTGGCCTAGGGGGGCAGAAGGTCTCTGTTGCCCACTACTCAGCGCTGTCATCTCAAAAAGCATCTGCGGATGATATGTAAATGAGCAGGTGCAACTGTGTGCCAACGAACTTATTTACAAAAGTAAATGCAGACCCGATTTGACCATTAGACCATGGTCTGCTAACCCTTTATAATTCAAAACAAAAAAGAATGTCCCAGGTTGGAGGTGGGGATCTTGTAGGGCTAATGCGGAGGATGGGATAGACTGGACAGGGGAGAAGGTGCTGGAAGAGCTCCCGTCCAGGTCTGAATAGACCCATCTTAGGGCTGCTGGCCTGGCTCAATTCTCCAGCCTTTGAGAACCACTTCCTCTCCCACTTTCTTGGGTATACACCGAGGAAGACATTGGATCCCTGACTCAGGAAGGAGAGTCTCCTAAGGATGGGAGGGCAGACTACACAGAAATGTCCAGGTCCCAAGGTAGACAGGGGTCCCCCAGAGGGAGGGGTGGGCTGGAGATGAGGTTGAACCATTGGTCAGCAGGTGGAGTCATTAATCCCAGAAGTCAGCCTGGAGGAGGTGGATTTTGCATACTGACTTGAATACTGAAAGAAGAGAGGGGAGCCATCCCTATAGCTCAAAGGGATGTGTGTGCCGAACGGAGGCTGGGGCTGGAGACTCTGGTTCTCATCCGTCCATCATACCTTCTGTGAAACCACTGATGAGTTTCCTTCTTCTGCATTAACAGAATATAGCTGGGTATGTGATCACCCAGAATAAAGACCACACTTCCCAACCTGCCTTGCAGCTACACGTGGCCATGCTATAGATTCTGGCCCTTGTGACATGAGGGGACGTGTGTAAGCTGTTTCCAAAATTGTGCTCTTAAAGGGAAGGGGTGGGCCCACTCCTTGCCCTTTCATTCCTTCCCACTTGCTGGGATGCAGAAGTAATGGCAGGAACCAGAACAGCCACTTTGTATCTTGAGATGGAAGGGGTGTGCGTGTGTGTGTGTGTGTGTGAGTGTGTGACACAGAGACAGGAGATAGCTGAGTCCTGAACCTCTGATGGCCGTGGAGTGGCTCTACCAACCCTGGACCGTGACTCTAGCCCTTTATGTGAGAGAGATGAATTTCCGTGTCAGTTAAGCTACTACTCTTTCCAGGCCTTTTGTTATAACAGCCAAACCTGTAAGATCCTCTAAGCCAACTCCAAATAATCCTTCCACTTGGAGGTTCTGGGGCCCCAGCGCTGCTGCTCTAACCTTCTCTGGGTGTCCACACAGCTTCCTCCTCTGACCACCTGCCCTCCTTCATCATTCCAGCTGCTGGCTCTCTTCCTATCACCAGGTCTCAACATGCATTTCCTGGTGGAGGAAGGACTGAAGGGTAAAGGGGGCGCTGCTGAGGCCAGCTAAGGCCAACAGAGACTCCTAGTCCTCAGCAGCCCCTGACCTTCATCTCGGCCCCCCCCACCCTGTGATGGAGGCCACCCGCGAAGACCCAGGGGCCGTTGGGTCAGATTCCAGCCCGGCTGCCAGAATAAAAATTCAAAACCCAGTTCATCTGGCCTCCGCGGGCAGGGCCTCTTTTCCCCGGTGATCTCAGCCTTCCCCATCCTAGCCCCGTTCCCATAAAATCACAGGAATGCTGCCAGTTCGAGGCGCGTCGGCTGAGGCCCCTCTGCATGTAATCAGCCATAATAACTTAATAGCCTTAAGTTCGGGAAGCTTCTTTGGAAGCTCAGCATCTTCACCCCCAGAAGCCCGGTTAATCTGGAAAAGCCTCTGTCTTGCCCTCACCATACCAATTATCTTCAGCATTCCTGCTCCCGGGGACCCACCTCGGGAGCCCACCTCACTGACAGGCACCGCGCACGCTTCGGGCTCCCCCCCGTTCCTGCCAGCAGCCCGGTACAGACTCCTGGGAGAAGACCAAGGGCAGAATATGAAAGGCTCAGCTCAAGCCATGCACATCCGCACACGGAGAGAAATCAAAGAAAGCGCCCATCGGGTGCCAGAGGGTTGGAGCAGGACGAGGGGCTGTGATCATGGGGAAAATGTAATACACAGGACTTGGTGTCGGATTAAGTGCCCCGTGCAGCTGGAAAACGAGGCTGCAGATAGAAAACACATGTGCAAACGTCTTCGTGGGTGACCTCCAAGCTCCCACTGCTCCTGGTTCTCTGTCATAATTCAAGCTCGCGGGCCTGAAGATGATGGCTCGGCCGGCGGTGTTCCAGGATCTACCGGCAGCCCTTCCAAGGCAGTCGGCGCTTCCCTGTGCGGACCCCAGCACGCCGACGTTTCTGCAGCAGGATGGAAGCCCATGTTTCCATTTGGCTGGGCGGAAACCCACCTCTGAACTCATCTTCCCGAGAGCTTGTTCCATGCAGGCCGGGGGAGAGGGAGGGCAGGGAGGGCCCATGATGGAGCAGGGCCACCGATTCTAAAAGAGTTTGTCCTTGGGGGGTCTGGGGACCTGGGGGCTTTTAAGTACTTTTGGCAGGACCAACCCGCCTTCGGCAGTGGGTGCTCCATTGTCTGGTCTACCAGGCTATCTACTCGTCTACGCCTGCTTCCTTCCTTCCTTCCTTCATCTGTCAACTACCTATTTACCATCAGTCGTGCTACCATCTTAAGTGACCACTTAGAAGCAGCTAAAACTTACCTAAAGAAAACTTGTCGTTTTATTTATATCCTAAATAAAACTTGTCGTTTCTCTCCAGTGTGGTCGGCGGTGCCTAAACGGGCTCCCAGTGATCCCAGTACTCATGCCGTAGCTCAGCCTCCTGCCCTTGAATGTGGGTAGGACTTCGTGACCTCCTGTAACTCACGGAATAAGGCAGAAAAGATGGGAGGCCACTGCTGAGATTAGGTTAGAAGGTAGCCATGTGAGCCTCTCACCTGTGCACCCGCAGGAGGCTCCTGACCTCCCAGTGTCTACTCCGCAGGCCCTGTCACTTCCTGTCAGTCCAACTGTCTGGACTTCTAACTGTCCAACGGCTCCCATGGCCCTTGGGGGAAAATCCATACTCCTTCCACTCCTCTGACACCTTCACTCTGACCCCTGTCCTTCTGCACCATGCTTCTCTGTGCCCTTGTGCTTCATGTTTGCAAGCTCTTGTGCCTGATGCCACATCCCCTGGGTCTCAACTCCATGTTCCCTTTTGGGTTTCTCTCTCATACATCACTCTGTTTATTGCCGTAATAGCACTTTAACTGTGTGAGATTATCTTAGTCACTTATTTATATTGTCTGTCTACCTATCTATTACCTATCTATCCATCCATCCATCTGTATTATCTATTATCTATCTATCTATACCTAACCATCCATCTGTATTATCTATCCACCCATCCGCACATCCTCCATCCATTTATCCATCCACCCATCATCCATCCATCTGTATTATCTATCTATCTATCTATCTATCTATCCACCCATCCACCCATCATCCATTCATCCATCCATCCATCCATCCATATTATCTATCTATCTTTCTTTCTTTCTTTCTTTCTATCCACCCATCCACCCATCATCCATCCATCCATACATCCATCCATCTGTATTATCTATCTATCCACCCATCCACCCACCCATCATCCATCCTCCATCCATCCATCTGTATTATCTATCTATCATTTATCCATCCACCAACCCACCCATTCTCTATCCATCCATCCATCCATCATCCATCTATATTATTCATTCATCCATCCATCTATCCATCCATCTCTATCATCTATCTCTCCATCCGTCCACCCACCCATCATCCATCTGTATTATGCATCTTTCTATCTCTCTATCCACCCATCCATCTCATCCATCCATCTATCCATCCATCTCTATCATCTATCTATCCATCCGTCTACCCACCCATCCTCCATTCATCCATCCATATGATCTATGTATCTATGTATATATCTATCTATCTATCATCTGCCCATCCATCCATTGATCTATATCATCTATCATCTATGTATAATTTCATCTGTCTCCCCCACTAGAATATAAAAAGTCACCACCTTGTTTGTCATGTAGATTACTTTCCTGTGGTTGCAGTAACAAATTGCCACAAATGAGGTGGTTTAAAATAACAGAAATTGAGGAGGGCATGTGCTGCATGTAGCACTGGGTGTGGTGCATGAACAATTAATCTTGTAACACTGAAAAAATAAAATAAACATATTTGGGGGGAAAAAATAACAGGAATTTATCCTCTCACAGTCCTGAGGTATAGAGGTGCCAAAATCAAAGGTTAGCACCTCCACATTGCCTCCAGAGGCAAGAGAGAAGGCTCCTTCCACCCCTGTCCCAACTCTGGTGGTCCGAGTCATTTCTTGACTTGTGGCTACTTTATCCCATTCTGTGCCTCGGGCTTGGCAAAGACTTCTCTGTGTCACTCCTCTTCTGTCTCTTTTATGGACACTTGTCATTGGGTTTAGGGCCCACCCAGGTAATCCAGAATGGTCTCATCTCAAGAGCCTTAATTTAATTATGTCTGTAAAGACCCTTTCTCCGAGTGAGGTCACAGTCATGGTTTGGGGAGACATGTCTTTTGGGGGATCACCGTTCAACCCACGACATCTTATTCAACTGACGTAGTTGACCCTTGCGCCTCCAGTAATTCGAGGCATATCTGGGAGCATTCAGTAAATAATTATTGAATGACTGGATGAATGAATGAAATCACCCATTAGTTTGGGGGTTCAACATAAGCTCACATCAGAATCACCTGGAGGGCTTCTTAAAGCACACACTGTTGGGTCCCACCCAGAGTTTCTGACCCAGCAGGCCTGGGTAAGGCCTGAGAATTTGCATTGCTAATTTGTTTTTAGGTGATGCGGCTGTTGCAGGGGACCATGCTTTGAGCACCCTGCTTTAGGTCATCTGTTCTTCCATTCAACAATTAGCAGGACCTGAGTTGTAATGAAGACTTCATTTTCCCCTCAAAGAGCTTCTAAGCCTCCAGCATTCCCCAGCTGTCCCTGGCTCTTCCTTTCAAGGAGGAAAAATGATCAGATTACTTTATTCTTCCCCAAAGAGCCTGGTACCTTATGTCGTCCCTGGGATAATTGCACTTAAAACAGCTCTCTGGAGAAGGGAAGGCAGAACCAAAGGTAGGAGTCTTCCCCAGCAGATGGGGCGTTGCTGGGTGTGGAAGGTTGGAGTCTTCTCAAATTTTCTCAAATCACACCTCCCGGGGCCATACCTAGGGATAGTTACAGAGTTCGAGTGTGGTCCAAGATTCTCCCCAAAAGTAAGATTTCTGGTTTCTAGGAACATGTTCCCCAGAGGGAAAGAATATGGGAAAGGAACATCTTGAAAATAATACTATGAAGATAGATTTTTAGCCAGGAACACAAGTGGTGGGATCTCGCACTGAACACAGAAGCCTTACATGGGCCATTTCTCTGCAGATTCCAGTCTTCCACCCAGCAGGACCTGGGGCTATCTTCTTTCCTCCCCTCACCCCCGCTTTTTTTTTAAAGCACTTTATTGAGGTATAATTCATACGTCATATAATTCACCCATTTTAAGGGTGCAACCCATTCACAGACACACATAACTGTTACTTTGGTCATTTTCAGAGGATTTTCAACATCTCAGAAAAAAGAAACCCATAACCTTGAGCTCTCACACCCTTAGCCCCCGACCCCACTCTCAGCCCCAAATAACCACTAATCTGCTTTTTGTTTTCCCTGCTCTTGATTCATACACTGTCTCTTGTGTCTGACGTCTTTCAGGTACCATAACATTTTCAAGGTTCACCCATGGCATAGCGTGAATTGGTATTTCATTCCTTTTCATTACCAAGTAATTACTATGCCATAGTCTGGATGAATCACTCTCTGTTTATCCATTATTCAGTTGATGGAAATCTGGGTTGCTTTTGGCTGTTATGCATAATGTTCCTATAGACATTTGCATACAAGTTGCATACGTTTTTGCCTCTTGGATACCTAGGGCTAGAATCCTGGGTCATATGGTAATCTTATGTTTAATCTTTTGGGAAACTGCTCTACTGTTTTCCAAAGCAGCTGAACCATTTTAAATCACCCCAGCAGTATATGAGGGTTCCATTATTCCATATCCTTGCCAACACTGGTTTTTGGACTTTCAGAGTCTAGCCATCTCAGCGGGTATGATGTGGTATCTCATTATAGTTTTAATTTGCATTTCCCTGATGACTGATGATGCTGAGCACCTTTTTGTGTGCTTATTAGCCGTTTGTAGATCTTCCCTGGAAAAATGTCTACTCTGATCCTTTGCTCATTTTAAACGTTGGGCTATCTGTCCTTTTATTGTTGAGCTATGAGCATTCTTTATATATTCTGGATACTAGTCCCATATTCAATATATGATTTACAGATACCTTCTCCCATTCTGAGTGTAGTCTTATCACTTTTTGGACCATGTCCTTTCAGGCACAAAATTTTTTAGTTTTGAGAAGCCAATTTAACTATTTTTACTTTTGTTGCTCATACTTTTAGTGTCTTATCTAAGAATCCTTTGCCAAGCCAAGGTCTTGAAGATTTGTCCCTATGTTTTCTTCTAAGAGTTTTATAGTTTTGCTCTTGCACTTAGATCTTTAACCCAGTTTGAATTAATTTTTGTAAACAGTGTGAGGTAAGGATCCAATTCATTCTTTTGCGTGTGGATATCCAGTTAATTCAGAGCTAGTTGTTGAAAAGACCATTCTTCTCCCATTGGATAACTTTAGCACCCTTATCAGAAGGAGGGGTGTGTGTGTGTGTGTGTGTGTGTGTGTGGTTTTTCATTCCTATATTTTAAAACAGAGAGGTGAGTAGTCAGTGACTTTTTATCTAATTGTAATTATTTTACAAATTTATATAGGTAGCAGATTATAGTAAGCAAAACCAGTCCATTTTGCTGTTGTTCTTAAAGACTGACCTGTAAGTCAAGTTTAAAAACCTATACTTTTCTGGTCATTAATACTTGGATGGGATTCTTGAGAGGTCCCCAAAAAGCCAAAGAGTAGCTTTTGAGACTTCCAAGGGGAGGTGAGAAAAGAGCTACTAAAAAAAAAAAAAAATCACTGAGCAGACAGGGGTAGGTTCCTACTCTCTCTATTTTATAGCTGCATAATATTTTATTGGATTGTTTCCAACTTTATGCTATTAAAAATAATTCAGGAAATAACTATGTACATATGCCAGTTTTCAGATGTGCAAGTACTTCTGTAGAATAAACTTTTAAGATTGGAATTGCTAATTCCAAAACTATATTACAGATTTACTCTTGTAGGGGTTGTCCCATTCCATTCCATGAGGGGTTGTGCCAAGTAAAAGGCCCATAGGCAATGTATAAAAGTGCCTGTTTTTCCAAAGTTTAACCAACATAGTGAATTATCAACCTTTTGGCTTTTTATCCATCTGCCAGGTAAAAATGTTCAGTTTGATATAGTTTTAATCTGTATTCCTTATGTTATGAATGAGATCATACCTCTTTTTCATGTATTTAAGACCAATTTATATTTCCTTTTTGGTGAATTATCCATTCATGTCCTTTATCTATGCATTATTTTTTGTTGTTGTTGAAAGTTGCTTTATATTTTAGGGATATTAGGTGCTTGTCTGCAATGTAAGTTTCAAATATGTTTCCCAATTTGTCACTTGCCTTTTGGTGTTGCTTACAGGCTCTTTGGGTTTGATTTTTCTGGTTGGTTTTGTTGTATCACACAGCGATTTTGATTATGTGGTTGAACTTGGTCTTTTCTTTTATGACTTCTGGATGTAAGAGTCATCATGGGAGAGATCTTTCTTTGCTTGCTTCTTGGGGGGTCTCTTTTAAGGTCAAGTTTATTGAAGTATAATTTACTTAAAATTCACCCTTTCTGTGCACAGTTCCAAGGCCTATTCCAAGGCCTAGAATAGCTCTGTAGCCCCTGCAAGGTTGCCTTCTGCCTCTTTGTGTAGTCAAGCTCTCTCCCTAACCCCCAACCCTGGAAACCAGCAGTCTGCTTCCTGTCCAGATAGTTCTGCCTTTTCCAGGGTATCATGTAAATGGAGTCAGGCCATAGCCTTTTGAGTTGGGCTCCTCTCGCTTAGCAGAATGCCACTGATACTCATCTGTGCTGTGCGTATGTCAGGGGTTTGTTCCTCTTTCTGGATGAGTAGTGTTCCACTCTAGGACAGACCACAATTCTGGAGGAGACATTTGGATTTTTTCTAGAGTTGGCAATTACAAATAAAGCTGCTATAAACATCCATGTCCACGTGTTTTCTTTTGGGTTTGTTGTTTGTTGTTGTTGTTGTTAGCATGAGTTCTCATTTTTCTTGGGTAAGTGCCTCTGAGTGGGATGGTTGGGTCATATGATTAACACGTGTTTAACTTCATAAGAAACCGCCACACTCTTTTCCGAAGTGGTGATACCATTTTGTATTCCCACGTGCAAAAGTGAGAGTTCTGGCTCTTCTATATCCTTGTCATCATTGGTATTGTCAGATTTTAAAATGTTTTCTATTCTAACAGGTGTGTCGATGTATCTCGGTATGATTTTAATTTGGATTTCTCAAATGACTAATGGTGTTAAGCATCTTTTCACATGTTTATTGGCTGTCCATACAGCCTTTGTGAAATGCCAGTTCAAATCTTTCGCTCATTTTCTTGAGTTGTTTGTTTTTTGATTATTATGTTGTGAGCGTTCTTCCTATATTCCGGATATGTGTTATCCAATACGTGCCCGGCGAGCATTTTCTCCCAATTGCAGTTTGTTGTACGGATTGGCACATAACAAATTAACCCCGAATTCAGTGATTCATTTATTTATTTATTTTTTAAGATTTCATTTATTTATTTGACAGAGAGAGAGATCACAAGTAGGCAGAGAGGCAGGCAGAGAGAGAGGAGGAAGCAGGCTCCCTGCTGAGCAAAGAGCCCGATGCGGGGGTCAATCCCAGGACCCTGAGATCAAGACCTGAGCCGAAGGCAGAGGCTCAACCCACTGAACCACCCAGGCGCCCCCGAACTCAGTGATTCTACACTTGATCTTAGCCAAAAGGCCGAGAAGTGATGAACTCAGTGATTCAAATGATAAACATTTTTTATCGCGTGTAGTTTCTGCACATCGAGTATTCAAAAGCAGCTCAGTTGGGTGGTTCTGGCGTGGGGTCACTCGCAAGGTTTTAGTTAAGATGTCAGCCGTGGTGACATTGTCTGAAGGCTCGACTGGGGCTGGAGATCTGCCTTCAAGATGGCGCACTCACACGATGCCGGTGGTCCCAGGGGCCTCTCCAGAGTACTTGCCTGAGTGTCCTCAAAATGCAGCTGCTGGTGTCTCCTGAAGAACAACCCAAGAGAAGTCAAGATGGAAGGCAGAACGTCTTCTGTGATAGCCTCCGAAGTCCCATGGGGTCCTTTCCACGAAATCCTGTGGTGGTTTACATAGGTCCGCCCTACTCGGTAGAGGGGTAGATTGTGTCAGGATGTGAACGAATAGCAAGAGGCAGAGTCCTTGGGGACCATGTGACCTGTGACCACGTGTGTATTTCCACTCTCTTAGCCGCCTGGGGGATTTGATCCTCCCCTCTGAGTTGCAGTTTCCTTATCTGAAAAGGGGAAGGACAAGCCTACTTTGAAAACACTTTTGAAAGCGCTTTATGGACCTGCGCAGATTTTCATCCCACCTCAGCCCATTCTCCTCGACGGTTGTCATTTCAGCTCCTGGAAGGTACACAGCAGCTTCCCCCAGACCCTGGAACATTCATTCTCTCGTGCATTTATTTACCTAAGAGCTACACGAGCCCAAAGCTGCTGTGGAGGCTAGATGCTCGTGATCCAGCAGTGGACAGAATAAAGGTCCCGTCCTTGGGGAGCCTCTTATGCGGGGGAACCAAAGCCGACAGGGAGTGAAAACTGATCAGAATAGCTTCTATGAGTCATAGGGTACCGACGCCGTGATGGGTCCGTGTTTCATGTATTCCTACAGCAATCTTAGCACAAAAGAATGATCAGCTCCACTTTACAGATTTTATGAAGGTTCAGAAAAGAGAAAGTGACTTGCTCAAGGCCATACATTTAGTCAAGAGGATTCGAACCCAGTGCCGCCTGGCTCGGGGGACCTGGGGAAGACAGTCAACTCCTAAAACACCCGAAGCACCTGTGAGAGTGTGGGAGGGGCTGGGGTGGGTGTTGGACCACAGAGGAGAGGGCTGGTTCATGAGTTCCAGTAGCATCCAAAAGAAGTCCCTTGGCAGAGCCCTCCCCCCATCCCACGTCTCAGCGGGGCCGCTGACCCCCAGCACCTGGTCAGTGACGAGCCAAGTTTCATGAGCAATTCCATTCCCTGCAAGATAAGACTGTCCAGGAGACACTTAATTAGATTCTTTCTAAACCTTGGGTTTCTTTGAAATGAAACAGCCAGAGGGCTATGGGATGTTGTGCATATGTACGCCTTCCCCTTCCCAGAAACAGGACCAATCTCCAAGGCCAGAATAAAAACACTTGCCCTCCAAAGGCATCTGGGCTGGCTCCAGCGCATGATCCGCAGACGCTCCCCCCCGCCCTGAGGAGCCCCCCTGCTCTGCGGGGCCATCTGGCCAATGCGGGCGGGAAACCAGCCCGGGGGGCAGGGTGGGCCGTTTCCCGCTCGGGAGATGCCAGGTGTTTGAGTCTGAGCCCAGATGGCCCCTGCCTACCAGGAAGGCCTGCCTCGGGCCTGAGCTCGCCCTGGGGTCCAACCGGCCTTTGGGCCTCCCTGACTAGCCTCTCTCGGAGGGAGCGCCCCAGGAAGACCCTCTCTGAGCCTCAGTGCAAGCTAGCTGCGCCCCTGGAGCGTGAGCGTTCTGAGAGCAGGGGGGCACGCCCGCGTTCCTCGCATACCAGGGATGGCGGGCGGCGGTGGGCTCCATGTGGACCCCCCAGTTTGGGTTCCTAGAGCACGAGTCATGGTGAGAGTTATGATTACTGCGGCGCTTGTATCACCTGGGGAAAGCATTGCCAGGACGAAGGCAGGATGCCCAGTTAAATCTCAATTTCAGATAAACAACAGAGAATCTCTTGACACAAGTATAGCCCATGAACTATTGGGGATATACTTATGCTAAAAAGTTATCCGGCGTTCATCTGAAGTTCATGTATAACTGAGTGTCCTGCCCATCCTTTGCCAGATCCCTACGTAGGGAAGCTATCGGCCACTCGGAGACCTGCAGTCAAATTCAGGGTGTGGGGCTAGGCCTAGGACTCTGCACTCGGCTCCCATTTTCTGGACCTCCCCCAGCCGAGAGTGGAAGCCAGAGCAGGCCTTCTCCTCACCTTCTCCATTAACACAGTGCTCCCCTTGCCTCCCAACGCTGCAGGGCTGGCGTGGGGCACTCAGGGTGGGCAGTACCGACGGGCAGCTCCGTGTCGTGGCGTAAAGCTCTGGGGTGTGGTCAGGAGCTCCTGGCTTCAAATCCCGGCTCCTTGTTTCACGGTGTGACTTCATGCAAGTCAACCTCTCTGGCCTCCAGGTTTTTGTGGGGAGATGTCAGGCCGTCGGAAGGATGGAGATCACACGTGGGAAGTTCTGAGCCCAGCCCTGAAACATAATGATGATTGATAATGGGAGCATAGTAATAATAACAATCCTCGCTAACACACACTGAGCATGCCCCTAGGCCTGGCATCGTTACAGATCCTCTGTTTACATTAGCTCAGAGAATCCTCATCCCAACCCAGCTTGCTGCAAGGCACAGTGTGTGGGGTTGTGCAGTGGACAGCCTGAACATCTGTATATGGCAGCCTAGGGATCAGCTCTGTGCCAATCCCATTTAACAAGTGGATGTCCCGAGGACCGGAGAGGAGCCATATGCTGGCTCATGGCTACAGGCCTGGTGAGAGCCACACTGGCTGGCCTGGGAAGGGCTCTAAGGCCCCACGGTTCGCTGTGGCCCAAAATGCCCGGGATCCTGTGGCTACTAGAATCAGTTGTGCTGCTCCCAAGTCCAGGTGTAAGTGAGGACACAGGGGACCACAGGGTATGGAATAAGCCCCGGAAAATGACAGTGAGAGTCAGAGCGGAGGTCCCATGAGCGACACGGACAAGTCCGGCAGCTGTGGCCTGTGGCTGGTGGAGGGTCCCTCTTATAAGAGAAAAGGAGGCCCGTGTGGCCACACTGGCCAGTCGCCATCAGCCCTGGGTGTGGGGTTTGTGAAGAGAGTGGGCTGGCCGGCCGCCAACTCCTGTGTGCTCTGAACGTCTTGAGATGTGGGCACCCCAAACTTGCTGCAGCTGGGTGCGATCCAGGAAAATGGCCGGTGGGGACCCAGAAAGCCCTCATCTGCTCCGTGGACCCACGGAGAGGGGAGGTCAGGATGCCGACATCAGTCGGCCCTGGGTTAGGGTTGGTTTCTGCCCAAAGCAGCTCTGAGACCCTCTCTGATCCTCACTTTACTCCTGTGATGAGTGGAGGTTTAAAACCCACCTCCCAGGACTGTTGTAGTTCTGGGAATGAAAACAGAATCTGGTAGAGAACTTGGTCCTCTGCAAAGGGCTGGCTGAGAGGGGGATGGTGTTGACATCATCCTTCCTCTGAGATCCCCATGTTTTTTTCTCTCTGGCCCTTTCTGGTCCATTCTCCACGATGATTCAGGGATGATTCAAAAACAGGTCACGGCCCCCTAATACCAGCCTCCTTCGCTTCCTCCTGCCTCAGGCCTTTGCATGTGCTGTTTCCTCTGCTCACAAGGCCCTCTCTTCCCTGAGCCCACTGACTATGCCTGTCCCCTCTGTTTTAATTACCAGTGGCACCCCACTCCTCTCCTTCATGGAACTTGGAGTGGTGGCTCAATGCCCACTCTGGAGCGATTATTTAATTCCCTCCCCCCTGGTCCACGAGCTCTGAGAGAACGAGCATCGTGTTTCCTTTTGCTCATCACGATCTCCAGCACCTCACACCGCGTGGGTCCCTGGGCAGAAGGAGGCAGAAGGATGAAGGCCCAAGAATCCAGTGCTGAGCCCTACATTTCACCTCTGCTCTCTGGGGCCCTTCCATAACCATCCAAGAGGTCTGAAGTCTGAGGGAGGAAGCAAAGGAGGCCATTTGCTGCACGGGTCTTGCTAGTCTGTGGTGAAATGTTCTCTGTGGCTTTTCGGAGGCTGGCTGGTGCCGAAGTAGACACAGTCCCCGTCTCCTTCCTCTCCCTTCCCTGGCTGCAGCGAGCCCTCTGGCCCATGCATGTGCCGGGCCCGGCTCCGGTTTCCCTCGGCCCCCGGCTCGGCGTGTTCAGGCCACACAGCAATCAGCCTGTCCCTGCCGAGCGAGAGCCACTGGGCTTGTCAGGACAGGCCTCCCGTGTGTGCTGGGCGCACGGGGGCCAGGGACAGACTCGCCCGGTGGTGGCGAGGGAAGGGGACTCCCCACCACCTGCCCTCCCCCCGCCACATTCTGTTCTGAACTCCCTTCCCGGGCCCAGAGGACAACAGCATGTGCCATCACTGGGGGACAGAAGGAAAAGCCACAGGAAAAAGTCCCCCAGATGCTCCCCTCCCCATCTCCCACACCTCCCAGTCCAGTCCCTGCCCCACGCTGGTTCCAACAAGGGCTCCCAAAAACCAAAGGTTTAAAGGAAAATCTACAGACTGACTGTGGCTTCGGCAGGCTCCTTTCCCATGAGAGCGAGGACCTGAGAGGACGGAGGGGGGTGGAAGGCAGGAGGAGGGGCGCGGGACATGGCGAGCCCCAGGCCTGCGTTCTGGCCCAAACCCTCAATGTTGCTTCCGCCTCCCGCCAATGTTGCTTCCATACTTCTGGGAGTAGCACGATAAAAACGCTTGATCCCACACCAGTCACAATCCTCTCTCCCACCAGTGGGTCTGGGAGCTCTAGTGCCGGAACAAGAGGGTGAGGGGAAGGCTCGCGGGGGACGGAGGAAAAAGGAAGGCTGTCCTTTAGCTGACACCATCAAGGGAGAGTTGCTAAGTCTTGGGCCATGCTTTCTGTTGCGTTCTTTTGGGAATCACATTGTTCATCTGATTCCTCTGGAGCTCACGGATTGTCCTGTAGGCGATTCCATCTCCTGGATGGTGTTTCTCTGACTTCTGGGCCAGCCTCAGCCTTTGGAAGGCCCATTTCACTCTCCAGGGTCCTCCACGACCACAAGCACATGCCATGGAGAGCAAACCCAAGGATCCCAATCTGGCCAAGAGTGACATTTGTCCCTTCAAATGGTGAAGTGAACGGCTGGGGGGGGGGGGGGGAGTGGTGTTATACCTCAGTCTCCTATGCATTTGGTTGCTGTGAGTCCATCTCAAGAGATCAGTAATATTTGGGGCACTTGTGCAAGCTTAATATCTGTGCCTGAAAAGGTACATTCCTCCTTTGGAGGCTCTTTTTGGATGGCCAAACCTCCATCCCTATGACTTCAGGGACCAAGCCCTGGGTTTGATTTCAAAGTGAAGTCTCTATTTATGTTTGTAACCAGTAATAGCTAACCTTCCCAGAGCTCTGACCACAGAGGCCGGGTCTCCCGATGGCATCACGTAGCACAGTTATTATCATCATGCCTTGCGAGTTTCAGAGAGGGCGAGTGTCTTGCTGGAGGTCACACAGCCGCAGCTCCAAGAATCAGCCCTCAAGCGCAGGGGGCTCTAAGGAGGCCTCAGGTAGTCCTCAGGCATACCACTGCCACCTGTCCACGGCCCTGCTCTTCCCTGGCCGGGCCACCTTCATCTCTCGCCTGCTGTGTCTCGCCGGCTTCCCAGCGGGTCTTGATCCTTCTGGTTGCATGTCCCCCCGGCAGCCTTACAAGGTCCCATCTCTTTGCCCGATGCTCCCTGCACTCGAGCCACACTGCGTTCTCCCGGCCTCCTCCAGGAGGAAGTGAGCTTGCGCATCTTGGAAATGGGATGGGGTAACAACCATACAAACCAAACCGACCCACTACTTCGCTCATTCACCACATGCCAGCTGAGCCCCGTGTGCAGACGCTGGGATTCAATAAGGAGCACGTCAGCAAAGCCCCTGTCTTCTCAGAGCTGACATCTGAGTGCGAGCAGCCGAAATTAACCACTAATCACTTCCCTGTGATCCGTCAATGTTGGTGCACCCCAGAAAATGGGAGGGGAGGGTACAGAGAGACGCTCTGGTCAGGGAAGGCTCTCTGTAGTGATGACGTTGGAGCAGAACTTAAACATAGCTGGGAGGAGAGCATTCCATGGGCTGGAACAGCCAGTGCAAAGGCCCTGGGGTGCACAGTGCAAGGGACGGCTGGGGCAGCTGGAGGAAGAGGAGGAATGAGGAGGGAGAACTGGAATGGCATGGCCCATGACCCACACCAGATACAGTCTTGGGCACAGAGCAGGTGCGTGCCAACTGCCGGCGTTTAGAATCGGCCATTGTCCCCCTCATCCCAGAAGAGCTTTCTGGAGGGACACCCCAGCCAGGGTCCGGTGAGGGTGTGCCATGACTCCCTATCTCTCTGTCCATCCCTGCCTTCGCCCATGTGATCGCCCTCAGGGCTCTTGCCCCCGGCCCTGCATGGCAGGGGTGAGGCGGCCATCTGGCGCTTCCTGCCCTCCCTCTCCTCGGCTCGCTCCAGCTGGTGGAAGCTGGGCCACACCTGGCATTTGGGTCACACGTGTGGGCCCAGGGCAGCAGGGTCACTGTCGGGTGGCTCCACAGGACCCGGCTTCCTGTCTGGGAGGCCCCAGGCCGCACAATACCCCATTGTTCCCCGGCCGCTCCAAGGAGCTTCCTCAGGACGCGGAGGCCCAGGCCGGAGGTGCCAGCTATTTTGGGTGCCGGGTGAAGGCCTGGATTTGCTTGCTGTGAGCATTTTTCTCAGGAGAAAGGTCAGCGGGCCCAGCCCGGGAGGTAAATCAGTCCCGCTTGGCTTGGTTTCCCACGGTGTCCCCGACTTCCTCTCTGGAGGAGGGAGGGGGCCTGGTGTCTGAGCGGCCAACCTGGGGCCCAGCTTGGGGTCAGGGACCCCTGGGGGGGATTCCCTGCTTGGAAAGGCGAGCGCAAACGCACGTCGGCCTTCGTTCTCAGAGAGGGGGCCGGGACCCGGTCGGGCGGTCCTGGTGTGTGCTTGATATCCCTGTGCCACCGTGTCCGTGCAGGAACGCACGTCACAGGACTGACTGCGGCCTTGTCGCTGGCACGGGACAGCTCGGCCGGACCCTGGCTCCAGCCTGTGACCCCGGAGCGGGACTCACACCTCCTCGAGCCTCAGGGAAGCGATCGCAGAGGTCACAGCAGCCGTGGCGTTGTCGTGGGCCCCCGCGTCCCCTGAGACAGAGCGCGGCATCGCCCCCGGGGCCAGGTCTGGCTCCTGGAGGTGTGCAAAGCTTTGGTTCTCAAGGTGCAAAACACAGACACATGGAGAGATACACAGTTCGTGCAACCCTGTGGGAGGGGGCAGCTGGGCAAAATCACCGAAAGATGCTCACAAAATGCCGAATGTGGAGAGTGCAACCCCCCCCCCCCCCCGCTGGCGTGTAGTATGTGCTCCCGAGCGCTAGCTGCTTTCCGATGACTGTCGTCGGCAGCAGGTGTTCCAGAGGGACCATGAAGAGCCTGGGCTTAGGAGCCACACTGCCGGGGGGTCGATCCTGCCTCTCTCACTTCCCAGCTGTGTGACCTCAGGCGAGTCGCTTGACTTTTCTGGGCCCGGGTCTTTGGAGTGCTCTCACGTGGTTATGGTTTAGATTCCATGAGTCGATCTGTGTAGCACCGTAAGGGCTCCATAACATGAGCCGCTGCTATTATTTATTATTGGCATTGTTATTATTATTAGAGGCTCAGCGACCTGGGCCAACCGTCCTAAGTAGGGGGCAACTGTAAAAGATAGTGCGTTTCAAGGTGAGCCCTCCAAGCACTCGTTTTGCTGGGCATCTGATCTGGTTCTAGCCTTGCTCACCAGGGCCTGTCCTTGGCACCGGGCGGGGGCGGGGGAGGGTGCTGGCAGCATTCACCCGGTAGCCCACTCCGATGTGAAATACGGGGAAGCCTTTGCCTGCTGAGGCACGTCCCTGGTGACCACCGCGATCCGGGAAGCAAGGTGTCTGTGGCACATGACCAGCATTCACATGCAGGAGCTGGGGTCCCTGTCCCCAACCTTCTGGCCACTCTACCCATCAGTCCCCCTTCGCCTCTGCCCTCCTTGGCCTGGCTAAAGCAGGGAGGGAGGGGTTTATACCATTCACATGACTCCCTAGGCGGAAGGTAAGCCCCTCACTCTCCTGATCGGGACCCTCCATGCTTGGTGAAGATTCGCTATCTTAGGACAGGAAGGTCTCCCTAGTCCCCGTGTGGTCCAGCCCTGCTGCCTTCCTTTCCCACCTCTCCCACTACCTCCTCCCTGAGCGGGCTCCAGCACACCCGCCACCTGCCACTCCTGAATATACCGAGCCTGTCCTGCCTCAGGGCCTTTGCACATGCTATTCCACTGCCTGGAACCCTCTTCCCAAGTGTGTGTTTTTCTCAGTCTCCAAGGCACGGCTCACCTGGCCCTCCCCAGACCTAGTCCAGGGCTGGGCCTGGGAGATCCTCAGCACCTGGTGTGGAGGGCAGGAGGCCCAGCCAAGGCCTTTCGCTGCCCTGGTTATTTACCGCAGCTCTCACACCCACTTTACAGTGGGGACCCCGAGGGTGGGGACTCCTCACAGATGCCATAGCTCAGGGGAGCTCCCAGAATCCCCACCCGGGACCCAGGGAAAGCATGGGCTGAAAGGGAGGCCTCAGAGCAGCAAGAATGGGACCTCGGCCCCAGCTTTCCCATTTCTCTGCAAGAAGCATTTTCCTAAAATCTCCCTATTGCCTCCCCAGCAGTAAGCAGGGCCTTGGAGGGACCCAGAAGTCAATGAGGCAGAAAGATCTGGGCAAACAGGACAGGTGGCCCTCGTCAAAGCTGACGCTCAGACGGGCCTAGCATGGCCCCCGGCTTTGTCAGCTTATGGCATGTCCGTGGAGACTTCCTTCCTCCTGGGCCCCAAACAGATGCGCCTCTTGGAAGAATGGCCGCCAGCCAGCACCCTCCCCTGCCCGGGAGCCGGGGGGCGGGGGGACACGCGTGGGCCACAGAGACGGCCCGTGGGGGCTCCTGCTCAGAGGCCACCAGGCGGAGGTGTCCAGAAGGAAAGTGGAATCGCACCCATTTTTCTGGCTGTCTCCCGCCAGCATGGGAATGATGAGCTTGAACTGGGCAGTGACTTAAACGTCTCTGGGCCTCAGTTTCCCCATCTTTAAAGGCCAAGGAAGGGCCCAGGAGCCAGCCTCGGGCCCAGCCGTGTCTCCCTCCTGAGCCCGGGTGGGGTGCTTTCCCAAATTGGGGAAGAGGGCCAACCTTCCCGAACCTCGGGTCCTCCCTCAGATCCCCCTGTGAGTGCGGGCTGGGCACCTCTGGCCTTCTGCCCCTGCGGTGACGCAGCCGCCGTGCTGACCTTGGGCCGTGGCTGCCTTCAGCTTTGCAACAGCCCCATAAGCCAGGCAGTGTGGCTGGGTAGTGCCCACGAGCTGTCCCGGGCCGAAAAGGTGGGGCGGGGACTCGGACCCACGGTGGACCTCTTGCTCCCTTGCTTGGACTCTGGAGCAAGGATGGGACCGCTCCCACCCCTCTCTTGCCTTGCTTTCCTCCACACTCCCGCCATGCGTGCGTCTGCGCTCCCGGGAGATCCCCTCCCACCAGTAACTAGACAACCTAGATAACTAACGCTTTTCGGGGGCCAGCCCCAAGGCTCCCCAAGGGGCAGAGGACGCGGGCAGAAGGCATGCCCCACGCGGTTCCCGCGCCTGTGGCCCGGACAATGGACAAGGGACAGCACCCTGCAGACGGGCATGGGGGGGTGCTGCCACGGAGCTGCACCCCTGCGGGAGGCCCCAGGGCCCGGGGCTTGTTTGCTCTGGCAGCTGGTGAATAGACCTGCAGAGACACCACGTTCTCTACTTCCTTGGGGAGGGCATCTTGTCTTTTTTAAGTCGTTCCGTGGTGTCAATGATGCCTATCCTTTCCACGGGGCCATCTGCCAAGGTCAATGTTTGTGTTGTTCTAAAAACTTACATGATATCCCTGTGGGAACCTGTATGGACAGAAACCTCCCCCCCTTTTAAGGAGGGCATTGGGTGGGAGGTGGAGGGAAAGGCTTTTTTCCACTTTTCTTCTAATGCTTTAACATGAGGCGCCGTTGGCACGCCACTGGCTTCCCGGAGCTCCAAATAGACGAAGTTGTATTAATTACATTCAGGGCTTCCTTTCTCCTTCCGACCCTCCGAGGATAAGATAGTCACTGGTCATTTCCTAGAAAAAAAATAAATAAATACAAATACAAAGGAGAAAGGAAAAGAGACAAAGGGAAGGGTTAGGTGGGGGCTTCCTGGACTAGAGACCCCACTGTTCTCAGGAGGAAAGTGAAATATGCAATCAGGAAAGAGAAGGGGGAAAAAAAAACACGTCTTGGACTGAAACCTGCCGTGCATTTGTTGGAGCTGTCGGCCTGCAGAAGTCCAAGGGGGTGACTTTAATTGAAGAGGACAGAACAGAATAAGGCCCGGGCCTCAGGACCTGTCCTATTGTGTAGCATCCCCTCCCCCCCCGCCACTGCCCGCCGATCACGCGGCCCGCCACCGACATCAGGGTCCCCAAATTAGATGCCATGTCCCTGGGCCCACGTCAGCGTGGGGCAAGCCAGACGCACGGCCCCAGAACGCAGGGGGTTTGTTCCTGCACGGACGCGCGATGCGGTGGGCCTGGGGGGCGCCACGGCCGGCCCGGGTCTCCTGGGGCTCGGGAGCCAGAGCCTGCAATGCCTCGGCCACGGGGTTCGAGTTCCTTGCGCAAGAGCAGCGAAGAGCGGGCCCCACGGCTCTCCTCCAGGCCACCTGAGCCTCTCAGCCGCTCCTCCAGGGAGAACTCCACGACTGGGGGCCCCTCTCGGCACTTGCCTGGGCCGGAAGGGCACCTTGCTCCTCGCCTCCTGTCCTTCTGCCATCGCTCCCTCCATGCCGGATGTGGGGAGTCCAGTGGAGACGGGGACACACGGCTCTTTGTCCTGGAGCGCCCGGTCTCCAGGGCACAAGGCCCTCCCGGGTGCTCAGAGCTACAAGAAAGTAGGGCTTGCCGTGGGGGACAGAGAGCAGGGATGCCCACTGGGGTCTGGGGGACCGGGAGGTCCTCCCTGCAGTTGGAGGAGGGACAGGCAGCGCGAGTGGCAGGAGGGGCCTGTGGTTTGGGAAGAGGCACAAGGAGGCCATGGGCTGCCGTGGAAGGAGGCGAGGAGCAGGAGCTCTGCTCAGAACTGGCGGCTCTGCCAACCGGGCTGACCCGAGAGGGGCCTCAGGGACTCATCCTCGACCCTGAGAGCCCGCACACGGCGCAATGCACACACGCCCTGGAACAGCCGAGCCCTCGGGGCGAAGGGCACGACCCCTCGCAGCCTCGACCTGGCAGCCTGCGCAAGGAGGCCCCCCCGGGGGCCCCAGGGTCACCCATGAGGTTGTCCTTCCCGCCGGTCCCCTCTGCCCCCTCTGCCCCCGCGCCCGCCAGGCAGCTGCACTCAGCTCACGCACTCGCCAGCTTGCACACGCTCCTGGGAGGCTGGCCCCGGCCTCCTCACGCATGTCCCCCTCCCCGGGGTGATGGCATCGTGGGCTGCTCCCCTCCCACCTGTCCGACCCCGAGGGCGGCACGGTGACTCCCCAAGCTCTGGAGCAGCGTGTCGTGTGTGCCCCGTGGCCCTTCGGCACCCTCCACCTGGAGGCTCAGTGAGAAGTGGGCGGGCTCGCCTTGTCCACAAGGGCAAGGGACGGCCTCAAAGCCACCAGGCTCATAAACAGCAGACAGGGAAGGGGGGCTCAAGTTTCCTTGGAGGGCAGTTTCCAGGACTCGCTGCCATTTCCTAGCTGTGCATCTTTGGGCAAATGACTTAACCTTTCTGAGCCTCCATTTGCTCACCGGTCAAAATGGGGCTGACGGCCGCCCCTGCCTTGTGGGGTCACAGCGGGGGTGCGGAGATTACTCTGTGGAAGGGGCGTCCAGCAGCAGCCGGTGGCGTGGGGAAGATCCTCATTCGTCTTTGCAGCCCCCTCTGGCCCTGGCCCTGTCATTCAGCGTCTACACGACGGTGGCCCCGCACGGAGCCCACAGGTGGGCTCGCGTGGGTGTTGAAAGGGGAGATGCAGACACGCCCACCCCCAGGTAGCGTGCGCGCCTCAGCCGTCACTGTGCCCTCTGGGTGCTGGGCACTGGCTTTGCACACCTTTCCTCACGGGGACCTCGTGACAGCCAGCCCCGTAGCACAGATGGGGAAACGGAGCATCTCAAGACAGGCGTGCCTCCCACCCCGGGCTGACCGCGGCGTGCTTTCCGGGTCGTCGCGGACACGGCACACGTGACTGCTGGACTCCAAGGAAGCAGCGTGACTCCCTCGCTGGGATGCCCCGTCTGCAGGAGGCAGGCTGTTCCCGCGCCCCAGGGCTGGGGTCGAGGGCCGTGTTTGCCGGCAGCTCGGGAACTGGTGATCAGGAACGGTCCGCACGGTCTTCCACCGCGTAACGCCTTTCCTCCGGCGAAGACTGGCAAGGCAAGGTGGGCAGAGGGCTCCCAGGGGCGCCAGGGCCCAGCTGCGACCCATTTTTAGAGGGGCTGGCATGAAATGATTTCTGTGACCAATGGGATGAGGGGGCCGGGGGACAGAGTGAAACACACACCCTGCTCAGAGCTGCGGATGCGGTGCAGTTGGAGCCCCTTCCACACACACGTGGCTGGTGCCAGGGGTCCAGGGCAGGGGGCCCAGGGCAGGCTGGTCTTAGAGGCACCAGAATAGTTTGCACAACAGCGTCACTGTCCCGCGTGCCCCCCAGCGACATAGCAGGGTTCCAGTTTCCCCAGGTCCTCACCGAGGCTGGTTCGTGCCCGTCTTTTTGATTCTAGCCGTCCTCGAGGGTGCGATGCGGTACCTCGCTGTGGTTCTGATTTGCATTTATCCACCACCTTTCACTTAGTGCCTTTCCTCCTCTACCAAATGAACGCAGTGGCCCTCCTTCCCTCGCTCCTCTGGTCCCCTTTCCCTGAGTGAGCTTCACGGAGTCCCCTACCGCGTGGGACCTACGGGGTTGGATGGAACGTCCGAGCACAGAGGGCCATGTTTCCTCTTTCCTTGCTCACAGTCAAGGGACAGGTCTGGACGGAGCACCTGCCGTGAGCCTGGGAGGTCGGGGTGAAGGGGAGGGCCCACGTCCAGCTCTGGGATGGTGCAGCTAGTGCTGGGACAGGCGTCTGCTTCCGGGGAGTCCTGTCCTTGAGGAGGCCCTGAAGGATAAGAAAGGTTTTATAGAAGGAGAGGGAGGGATAAGAGACTCCATTTTCCCTTCCCTCTTCTGACAACTATTTACTGATGGCTGATCGCGTGCCGGGCATTGTGAATATCGAAGGCGTGGCTGTGAGTGCTCTCCCTGCCCCCGGCGAGGTGGGACCTGGTGAAGGCGAGCTTATTTTCGCCTTTGATGGCATCCCTCCAGCTGTGCAAGCAGTCCTGCAATTGCAGCCCAGGTTGTCTCCAGAGCAATTTCATGCAAATCACGGCGATGAGAACAGCTGACATTGGTGACCGAGTGGACACACATAAGCAGCCACAAGCACCTTTGTAGCCATTAAACACAATGGCCCGTGCAGTGGGCTTCCAATCGCCCCCGCCCGTGTGCGGAACGTCCCCTTCCGGGGCCGGCCAGGTTTGCTCAGGCAGCACCAAGCTCTGCGGTGTGTTAAAATCTCGACGCTCTCCATCTTGGTAACACCAGCTTCCTGGACACCAAGACGGAGCTCCACTTCGAGGAGCCCCTCCCTCGGGGTCAGGTTTTTATCTGATGGAGCTTCCCGATTCCTTACAACAAACGCTCTTATATGCATGATTACCGCGCTCTGGGTCTCGAATCGTTCGTGCCGTTTAGGGCCCGAGCGGAGAGCTTTGGGGGACAGTCCCCTTCCCTGGGAGACCCAGGGATTTGGGCAAACCACATCCTCCATCCGAGGTCACCCTCTGGCTTCCCGCCAAGTGCTCGAGCTTTACATAAAGTCTCACTGTAATAACTGTGCAAACATCTTCAGCCATCTGCTTGCTGCCTTTCGGGCTTTCACTCGTGATTTATGTGTCCTGGATATTCAGCATTCCCTGCTCTGTGAGGACTTTTCCACGAAAAGCCAGTCTGCTTGTTTCGTGTTGGGATGCGAGGGGGAATCTTTCCTTTTCCTATTTCCCTGAACCAGTAACGGGTGCGCTTCAGAGATCGGTGCCTTGAGCAAGTCGGCCAAGAAAACAGTCATGCCTGTTGGGGGGGGGGTCTGTGAAAATGAAGGCCGCCGTTGGGGCTCAGAAGGCCTCGAGAGGAGAAAAGCGCCAGGTTGGGCTTACTAATTATATTTCAAGATCTGTCTTAGCTTCGGCGTGTTGGCTAGAGACGATGCACGGCATTTCGGAGCCAAGGCATGGTTTCCCCTGCCCTTGGTTGCTGGGGGATTGCCTGAGTAATTCGTTCCCCGCGGGCCCTAGTTGGGGTGTCCACCTTGGGCTTCAGACAAGCTGCTCCAAATTCAGGCCCCCACGAGGGCCAGAGCCGAGGGCCGGAGCGGCCCCAGGGCTCATCAGCCCGGGGAAGGTGGCCACCCGGGGCCGTCCCTGTGCGGGAGGCCCGGCTGGCTTGGCCTCCTGCCCCCTCACTTACTAAACCCGCTCGGCCATTCGATCATGTCGATACTAGTTTTGTTCAATATTTATCATTGACGCCTGCACTCGATGCAGCTGCCCCGGGCCCTTGCCATTCGGTGGGGAGCAAAACCCCGCCCACCCCCTCCAGTCCCCCCGTCTGGTGGAGGAAGCATGAAAAATCAGAGATCCAGGCTCGTCAACATATAATCACAAATGTGCGACGTGCCATGAAGGAGAAGAAAAGAACGTGATGAGGGATAATAGCAGACGCCTGCTTCTTTCAAGCAAGGTGGCCGGGACCGCCATTCTCTCCACACCCCAAAGGGCGAGGGACAACAAGGATGGAAACAACAATAATAGTGATGATCAGTAATTTCTTGAGTGCTTAATAGGTAGTGTGGTAAACGGTGGGTCTGTTCAGATTGCGTGTGTGCTGACTTGTGTGACGTAGGGAGCGGGGGCTGAGCGAGTACGATCAGGATCGCCCCCCTCTCCCCCCTGCCCGCCCCGTGGCTCCTGGTGGGGGTGCACTGGGCCTGGGGGCACCGGGAGCAGGATAGCCGTTTCTCAAGGAGAGGCTGCGTCCCAAGCCAATGCTTATCAGATGGTAAATGAAGCTCAGAGATGCCAATTTCTTCCCCGAGGGCAGAGACCCAGCCTCGGGCTCCTCCTGGCCCGTGGGACCCTCCAAAGGAGCCTCAGGCCCAATGCCATTCATGCCACGGTACCTCCCAGATGAGATGAGGGCAGGAGAAGTCTAGCTCGGGTGAGGCCCCTCGCACTCCAGACTTGGTGCTAGAGGGAGATCCTCAGCTCAGGCCTGGCCTCGCCTCTCTCCGGTGGCAGACAGGCAGGGGGCCCCTCCCAGCACCCCTCGGGCTCCACGTTGAAGCCCAGCCGTTTGCAGGGTCGCCGAGAGCCGAGCTCCCCAACCGCGGTGGGTGACCGTGGACAATCGGCAGGCTCGCGCACCGTCCCCTCGGGTCAAGGACGGCCAAGTCCGTCTGGGCCGCAGCCTGCAAGCAGATGCGAATGCGTCAGATCCTGGATCCCTGGCTAGAGGCCCCACGCCCATCACCACCTCCCCTGCCCCCACCGTCCCGGAGAGGAATCTTGCCCCTGAGTGGGTGCTCAGGGCGCCCGGCCCTAAAGGGCGGGTCGCAGGCAGGCCAGGAGGTAGCCTGAGGAGGGATGGTTGGGCCGGCCGGTACCAGCATGTGCTTGGCCGCCAAGATTAGATAAACGCCGCGGGCCGGGAGGCAGTGAGCACAGGCAGCTGCTGCCTGCATCTGGAAAGCCCGTCTGCCTCTCCCAGTGGGGAAGGATGCTGGTTTGGGTGTCTGTTTTCGGATGCTTTCCCCTCCCCCCAGCTCCCCACTTGGAGGATTAAGCAGATTGGAGGAAACAGGATAATAGCATCTTGGTGACAGCCCAATTTTCTTTCCTTGATCTCGCATCCACTCTCACTGCTAGCTCTCTCTTTCCCAGAGCTCCTCCTCTGAGCCTCTCTGCGCCTCCCTTCCCAGCTTCCTTAGGCTTGTCCAAAACGTGAAGGCAGGCCCAAAGTTATCCCGTGACCTTGGCCAGCCTCGTGACGTGCCATTCAAACCGCGCTGGCCAGAGAGTGTTGCCAGGCAGAGAGCACACAGCTGGGTCCGACGGGCAATCCAGGAGCAACACAGGCGCTCTGGGCCCCGCCCAAGGCGGGCTCCCGCACCCAGCCCTGTCCATGAGGTCCTGGCTGCAGCTCCAACATCGGTCCCAATGGCCAGAACTTCAGTCCTGGGGCTCCTGGGGCGCCTGGGGCTCACTATCTCTTTTTTCACTTCACCTCCTGGGGCAATGGGGCCAACAGCACTCATGTGCTTCCCCTCAATGCATAGGGAGCTCCTTTCTGAGAAGGCACCAATGGAAAGCTTCTTGGAGTTCGAATTATGTTGGCTTTGAGTTGTGGTGAGGGTTGGAGTGAAGTTATATTTATGGTCAGGAGTAATTTGGTTTAGAATTGGGTAGGGTTGGGTTGAGCTGGGGTTAAAGTTGTGTTGGGTTTAAGACTGGGTTTAGAGATAAGGGTTAAGTTGAGTTGGGTTGGGTTGGATTGGACTGGGTCTCGAGTTGGGGCTGAGGTTGAGTTGAGTTGGGTTGGGTTTAGGACTGGGCCTAGAGTCGGGGTTGAGGTTGAGTTGGGTTGGGTTGGGTTTAGGACTGGGCCTAGAGTTGGGGCTGAGGTTGAGTTGGATTGGGTTGGGTTTAGGGCGGCCTAGATTTGGGGTTGAGGTTGAGTTGGGTTGGGTTGGGTTTAGGGCTGGGCCTAGATTTGGGGTTGAGGTTGAGTTGGGTTGGGTTGGGTTTAGGACTGGGCCTAGAGTTGGGGTTGAGGTTGAGTTGGGCTGGGTTGGGTTTAGGGCTGGGGTTAGAGTTGGCTCTAACAAAGTAGCTTTGTGATCTCAAGGGTTTGGTGACTTATCTCCCTTCCTCCTCCTCTCCCCTCCTTTCCTCTTCCTTCCCTTTCCCTCCCCCTCCATCTCTCTCCTATCACTATCTTTCTTCTGGGAACAGGAATTGTGTAGTGAATGTGTATGTGAGACTGTGTGTGTGCTTACATGTGAGTATGAGAGCGTATTTGTGTGTGTGTGTGTGTGTGTGTGTGGTTCTATTCAGTAAATCTGGCATCTAAACCTGGCCCACTCCTGGGTGGTCTCAGAGATGATCCCCCCCAAACCCTTTAGTATCCACGAGCAAGAACAACCCCGATAAACAGGGAGCCTGCTTTGACAAGCCACCTCATGGAAACCAAGCCACCTCCCCGCTGAGGGCCTCGTCGGGGTCCTCTTCCTCCCTCCCTCCCTCCCCAGTCCTGGGGAGGCCAGATGGGTGGTGCCTGGGGCAGTGACCCAGGGTTTCCCAGAACCCTGCAGGAAGCCTTTGCCACGCCTTCTGGTTTCACAAGGTGGTCTTGGACTGCTGACGAGACCCACCAGGTTGGAGCCCAAGAAAATGAAGACTGGGTCCCCGCAAGGGTCTGACCTCAGTGTCAGGTTTCATTCTGTCGGCCTGGGCACGCCATGGTAAACACGTCCTAAAACTCTAGGGGCTCCCGCCGTGGGCTAGAGCTCCAAGGCCAGCACTTAGAGCTGCCGTGAAAATCACAGCCCTGGACCCCAGCCTCCCTAACCCCCCCATGGCTCTCAGTCCACCTCCGCCAGAAGGCCCCCGTGACTGCACGAGTAAGGGGTCCCGGGGAACATCAACCCCATCCTGGCACAGTTGAGCGAGTTCAGTTCGTTCCTGCCCGCCTTCTCCTCGCTCCACAGCTGACCCTGGCCACGGTGCCCCCTCCGGGAACTTGGCTGACCTCGCCCAGGAGGCGCGTAGGTGCCTGTCATGGGCTCTATTGCAGTGCCCGCACCCCGGCTGGAGGGTGAGCGCCAGCAAGGGGGGGGGAGGGTGTCACCATGTCCGCGGCCGCAGCCGTCACGGAGCCTCGACGCGTGTGCACTTGCCTGGTGCCCCGTGACGTCGGACAGATCAGCAAAGGAACGAGTGCGCTCCTCTGACCTCATGGCAGCACTCTTCGTCTCTTCGTGCCATACAATCGTCTAAATTCCCTCTCAAAACTCAAGCCCCCTGGAGTGGGTTTCATTGCCCCCCAAAAACTCTGTCCACTCAATCACAGAATGTGACCTTACCTGGCCTAAGAATCTTTGCAGATGTGGCTAAGGTGAGGGAGGGTCTGGAGATGAGACCCTCCTGGGTGAGGGAGGATCCCGAATCTAATGATGTGAATCCCCCAAGAGACAGAAAGGAGGGGACGCGGGAAGGCCACCCTGGGATGGTGGTGGCAGGGAGGGCACTATGCACCTTACACGGAGGGTCGCCCAGGATTGCTGGTGGCTGGGAGAGAAGCCTGGAACGGACCCCTCCCCACGGACCTCAGAGGAACATGGCCCTGCCAACACCATCGCTACTTTGGACTCCAGACTTCCAGAACCATCGGAGAATACATTTCCATTGTTTAAAGCCTTCCGGTTGGTGGTGGTTTGGCAGCCATCAGAAACCAGCCCTCCTTATGGGATCTAACACTCTAGCCCAAGGAGCTCCATCAGCTCACTACAGCCCCCCACCCTCATCCACCTTGAAATCCGGTCTCTCACTGGGGATGCAGCCTGCCCCCATTTCCCCGGTGCCCCCTCCCTTACCACTCCATTGCTCTCGGCCGCCCTCTGTCTGCTTTCCGTGGCCCCTTAAAGAGCAGACGGTATTGCCCTGCTGCTGGAGAAGGACACTGTTGCTTCTGATGGTCCCTTCTGGTTGTGGCACCTTGGTTTTCCTGCGGGGGGGCTACCCCTCCCCAATTTCCAACCCATGAGATCTGCATGGAACCCATGACCCAAGGTTGCTCAGTCAGAGCACTGATTCCTCCAGCCACTATGACTCACTTAGAGATGGGCACATAACCCAGTGGGTCAAGGAGATGCAGTCATAGGACTCTGAGTGGGGCTGTAATGAAGGAAGTCTTTTCCTTGGATTGGCCAGTCTGAGGTTGTAAAATAGGACCCACTGAGAAGCACCATGCAGGTGGTGCATGCCTAGAACCTTCTAGGAATGACACCCCTGCAGAGGAAACCAGAGCTCAGAATGGACAAGATGGCAGCTTTAATGTCCCTGGATCTTGCCATGCCTGAAATCCATCCTATTACTCTCAATACACACTTTTGTGAATCAGTGAAGTCCCACGTTTTTCCTTGAGCCACACTGAACTGGGTTTCTTCTCTTGTCAACCAAAAGAGCATTGTCGATAGAAGATATCCTGCATCTCCCCACCAGAGAGTAACAAAAACTAACAAAAATTAGGGGCACAGGGAGGGTGTTCTTCCCACCCAGCCTCTGTCATCTTAGGGTTCCTCCGGCCACAGGCCACTTCCCTGCTCTTGAGTCCCTACTGACTCTTCTCCTCCACTATTTGTAGGAGTAACCAGACCCAGCAGCACTGACGTGGGAGCTATCCCCTGCCTTCTGTCCTGCCTCCAGGTTGCTGCTGGGGTTTTCTTCCTGAGAACCTAAGCCTGCGGTGCCCCACCCCCAACCCACTTAGCCAAAAGCTCCGTAATTGACTTGCTGCCTTGCATGAAATTCACTTGTTTACCGGCTGTCTTTGCTCCCAGATCTGGGGCCTGTGGGGGATTGTGGGCCTAGACTGAGCACCCAGTAGATGCTTGCTGGATGCAGGCCTCCGTGAATGATCCTAGCTGCGGGGCCCCAGACCAGCCTGGAGCACCTGCGACGTGTAGGCCTCACTCCACGTACTTTGCTCAGAGCTTAATTAGGGAGGTGGCATTAATAGCATAGTCTGTAGACAAGGGCAAACGGGGCCGAGCCCTGGAGTAATGTGTCCATGGCCACTGCCAGCCGGGCCTGCGGTGGGCTGGGGGATGACGTCCCTGGTTCCAAAGCCTGCATTCGGAACAGAAAGGAGGTGGGGGGAGAGGGCGAACTGTAGGAAGTCAACAAGGAAAGGGGGAGGCTGTGTGTATGTGTGCATGCACATGTGTGTAAGGGGGGTAGGTTTGTTCTGAGTGTGCACAGGTGGCTGTGTGAGTGTGTGCGTGTGTGCGCGTGTGGCAGCGTCCGTCCGGAGCTCTCTGCTGGCTCGCCCATTATCAAGGTGCATTTTTAATGCCGGTCTCGTCAGTGCGGGGCCCAGCTGAGTCACGCCGCTTGCCGGGTGAGTCACTCACCGTCTGAGCGGCCGTGGGGGCTGCGTGGGCGCCAAATCCCTGCTGGCCTCCCTCCTCGGCCCCAGCCCCCGCCAGCCGCCCACACCCGTGCCCGCGCTCGCTGCTGTGTTCAAAGTGGCACTTCTTAAGGGAGGAGGGGAGAGTGACAGGCTCGGAAACCGCGGCTGTGCTCCCTGGCTGGGGGCAAGGGGCCGCGTGGGCCAGCCGGGCCCCCTCCGAGGCCCCGTGGGGGTGTCGTGCCCGCAGCGGGCGGTGGAGGAACCGAGCAGCAGCCCTGGGCTGGTGGGGGGACAGACGGCAGACACGCAGGCACATAACGAAGGACAGATAGAGGGTGAGAGGTGCGGCCCCACGTCCCTTCCTAGCTGTTCTGTTGGGACCACGGGGAACACCGTGCCCCTGCGTTCATGTCCAGGAACATGAACCCCTCCGGCCAGGGCCGGACCCTGCCCCCGTAGGGGGTTGACACGTTGAGCCTGGCCTGCCTCCCCCTTGTCGCCCCGATGGGGAGAAGGAGGCAGGGGGCAGAGGGAGAGCGGGAGGTGGAGGCCTGCCCCCTGCTCCCCTCCCGCCCCCCTCCCAGAGGTGCGCACTGGGCCGGAGCCTGCAGAGGCGAGCGCAGGCTGTCACCCCTGCCCCAACAGTCAGACCAGCAGGGAGAAAGACAATCAGCCGTTTCCCCAGTGAGCGTGACTTCGGGGGACCGGAGGAGCTATTTGTAGCACTTTTAAGACCTTTTATAGGTCCGTTTGTCACCACTGATGACAGAGAAAGAAATCAGGCTATTAGCGGCAAAAGCTTTAAAAGGTTTGGGTATAGGATGGTTCTCATCAGGACGCTGTGCTGGGAGCGAACGTCCGTGCCCATCCTCGAGGGGCTGTGGGCCTTCCTGCCACGCACCCTTCCTTGGACCGGGCGCTGCGCCGGGCTGAGGACCTCAGCGATTTTCTCCTCTGCGCCCCAGCCAGCTGAGCGCCCCGCTCAGCGATGGCCCAAGTTTGGGATTAGATACAGGTTTCTTGGGTGAACCTGCGAGATGGTGGAGCTCAAAGCCCCGAAGGTTGTTCCGTGTCTCTTAATGATCTCAAACTTTTTCCTTCCACCATCTTGTTCTGGCTCCCCCCACTTCTGGTGTCTTTGCTTCCTCTGCCCCCCACCACCACTTTCTTCTCTCTCTCTCTCTCTTCTTCTCCTCCCTCTTCCACCTCTGCTCTTTTCCCTCCTCTCTCTGCATTGAATCCAAGGAGCTCTACAGACATGACAAGAGTGGACTCTGTGGGACCCTTGCCTTGATTGAGAATTATGTTCCTTCAGAATTGCATCTGCTGAAGCTGCTTTTCTAGAAGGTTCTGTGGGATGCACATGGATGGTAGGGCCCACCCCAGGTCACGAGACTAATGCGATGCCCAGTTCCACTTAGTGCGCATGGGTTGGGTGCCAACTACCTTCCAGGGGCTCACTTTCCTGGGGGGAAGCCAGACCCAGTCCTAGGTGGCCTGGGTACGAGACAGAGGGTGGCACGGCCAGTGGAAAGGCCCAGGAGAGGAGCCCAGAGCCAAGTGGGGAACCACGATGGCACTGGGTGGCCACAGCATGGGAGTGGGCCAGGACAGGAAAGAGGTGAGGTGCCCGGGGGTGTGGCAGGGCTGTGGGGGAAGAGAAAGGTGATGGGAGGAGACAAAAAAGGGAGGTGGGCAAAGACATTGAGACCTGGGTGCTCTCTTGGTTCCACAGCTTCCTGGCTGTGCGGCCTTGGGCAAGCCCCTTACCGTCTTAGATCCTGTTTCCCGACCACTTAAAGGGGGACTTGGTGCCTCCCTTTCAAGGGGACAACAGGGGACATTTATTGAGTGCCGGGCCCATGGGACACGTAGTCTTCAGTCCTTAAGACGAGGGTTAGATGGAAGCATTCTCCGCCACGGTTCCCGCACAGAAGAGGCGTGCAGGGGGGCAGTGCCACTGAGCATGGCGGCGGAGCTTGTGTCCCCGTGGGCTCCGGAGCCCTGCCCTCCGCCACGTTTTCCACCTGCCAGGGGAGGGACCGCAGAACCGGGCCACGGCGTGGACTTGCCCTGGCAGGATGGGGGGAGGGGTGGCAGCCCCCAAAAGTGTCTGTACGAGGCAAGGCACCGTCTCATCGCTGCTGCCCAGCGGGGTGAAGGACCCCACGGCTACAGAGTGGTGGCTATTGTTCCTGGTTCTGGGAACTTCTCTCTCGCCAGCCTTGTCCCTGGGGAGCATCTGGTCTAGGGTCTCTGGAAGGCTCCCCTCTGCTTACTTCCTTCCCGCTTCATGTCCCGACGGCATTGTGTGCCCGAGGGGCTCACGGAATATCGTTTTCCTCCCGTGGCTCACAGGGCTGATGACATATTTGGTGACATGCTCTCCATAAGACCTGTCCCTTGGAAAGCCTGTCTTCGAGTGACTGCCAGGGCCTGCGGTGCCGGGGCCACCTTCCTTGGGGGGCCTGCCTTCCTTGGGGGGCCATCAGCATATGGAACTTATTTTTAATTTAATGGAACGACAGGCTCCCTCCTTCCTCTCCCGCCCCCTGCCTCCTGCTACCGCTCCTGCCAGTCCCATAAACACGGGGCTGTTGCTACCTCTGCGGCTTTGTTGCCACGTCCAGCCTGGAAAATCTCCCCCCGGCCCCTGCTGGCTCGGCCAATCTTTCCCACGGCTCGGGGGCTGCGCCGAGGCCCTGGCTGGACTAGGAAAGCCCCACAGATGCACTGACCCTTCCCATCTCCCCCTTCTTCATGCTTCTGGGCAAACAGGCCACGTCCCTCTCTCCTAAGCATGTCCCCTCTTCCCACCATTGCCAGTGCTCTGCGACGACAAGCGGTAGCCTGAGCCTTGGGAGGGTTTGGAGGAAAAGCCCGAGGGGACTTGCTTTCTCGGGGACAGGACTGTGTCATTTGAGGTCTTCCCCACCACAAGCCCGTGTTCAGGCAGGGAAGCTGAGGCACGGAGGCCGGGCTATGAGGGGGCCTCGACCCCGGCCCTGGCCCTGCAGCCTCCGCGGGGGCCCCTGGTCACGTTTCCAACGCGGCCGCCTCCTAAGACACGGCTGGGGGAAGCCGGTGGCAGAGATGCGCCTTTGCAGATACTGGATTTTTCCTAAGGGATGCAAGTCAGCTGGGCTCGAGGGGCGAGAGAAAAAGAGCGGTGGGGGGAGGGGAGAGGGAGAGAGAGAGGCGGGCCTTGTGGCTCATTCAGGGCCCAGCACATTTGTCTCGGGGTCTCTGAAGCCCCCTCCCCAGCTGTGACGTCGCCAGCCAGCTCCGGCAAATGACAGTCTGTGATTCACGGTCAGCCATCTGCTTTGTCACTGCTGGGGACAGCCCGAGCCCAGAACGGGGGGCCCAGCGGGCCCGGCGGGGCGGGGGGGGGTGGGGTGCAGCCGCACCCTGACCCCGCTCGGCCCCGGGAGGGCAGCAGGCCTTTCTGGATTGTTCCTGTCTCACCCAGGTCCACAGATAGCAGCACCTCCCCATTCCGGGTGGGAGTTTCTCAACACACAGACAGCCTTGCTCCCAGAGAAACAGGCTGAATGCCATTTATAGATAGCGACACGATTTAATGATATAGAGCCTTGGGCATCCACGAACCAATTTACGGTACTAGCCGTGATGAAATGGCTGTTTTCTTAATAGATACCCAAACTGAACACAATCCAGAGCTCTGAGAGCTTCAAAGAAACTTCTCGGCTCTTGGTTCTCGAAATTTCAGGCAAAATCCAGACACTTGTCAGTCTTATCACAGCCATGAAAACGGTGTGTTTTTGTAACATTAGGTGGGACGCGTTTCCCAGGGAAGCGAGGCCCCAGCTGCTTTCAGGGCTCAAAGCCGGTGTCTTCACCCTTGTTTCCAACAACGCAAGCACCGAATTCCGATGCCTTGTCCGGAGGGGAGATTTCAGATGGGTGGCTCATCCTGGAGAAGTTTGGACAGCTGGAAGGGGAATAAATATCAAGCTTTCACGGGCTCCCCATTGCCTTGAGCTTGCTGCTTTTCTGAAGCCCGTGGTGGGGCTACGCTGTACCAGGTGGGGAATTGAATGCCAGACCCACTCCTTAAAAATAAGATTCTCAAAAAAAAAAAAAAATAAGATTCTCCCCCAAACTCCCACCATCACGAGTCCCCCAGCCATGGCCCCCTTAGACCACAGCCCCATCGGCCCCCTCTAAAAGGGCACAGTCACCCCCACGGTGTCCGATCTGCCCAGCTTGAAGAAACAAATAACTCCCTCCCCCCCCCCACCTGCCCCGAGTTCCTAAAACATTTATCATCCCTACAATTCTCTGGGCAATTAATCATGCAATGTCTTGAATATCTTTTCTATTGTTGTATTGACCGGCTGTTTAACCCTTATCAGTGGAGAGGTTCCCGATATCTTGTCTTTCTAACTAGACGTGAGCTTCCGGAGGGCCGGCCGGGTGTGCCCCCATCTCTCTCCCCCGCCCCCGCCCCTAAAGGTGCCTGGTCTTGCCGCCATCTGGCCTAGGGTGCATCTCTCTGTGAAGAACAAAGTGGTCCGCACAGAGATATGAGCGTTACTATCCGTGTTTTGGCCGTGTGGCCTTCTCGGGTACGTATCAAGCACCTCTCTGGGACTGGGCGCCTTGCCAGGTGCATCGGACGCCATCTGACGGCCGGGGGAGGGGCATGTACTTGCTTGGAGTGTTCTGGAATCCAAGTGGACACCCCAGGCACTCTTCCCTACTGCGGGGATGCATTTATCCCCTGGCGAGAACTCATCTTTCCGCAAAGGCCTGTGCCGTGTCAAGGACCCTTCAAACCTGGGCAAAGTTGGTTTTTCAGTCTCAAGAGCGGTGGGCGACTTTCGGAGAATAGAGGGCCTATAGGCAGAGATGCGCGTCAACTCCTCCTCCCCCCCCAGGAGGTCAGGAACTGCCAGCAGCAGGGGTACCGTAGTGGGGGTTCGCGCGTCTGGGGTAGCTTTGCATGCTGGGCGCTGGGGGGACCTCACTGCTCACGGCCAGGTGGGGGGAGGACCTTCCTTCCCTGTGCCTGCAGCAGTTGCCCCTGGCCAGCGAGAGGAAGGTCCAGATAGATCCAAGAGTTGTAGCTGTAGAATAGAAAAGTATATCTTGGGGCGCCTGGGTGGCTCAGTGGGTTAAAGCCTCTGCCTTCGGCTCAGGCCATGATCTCAGGGTCCTGGGATCGAGCCCCGCATCGGGCTCTCTGCTCAGCGAGGAGCCTGTTTCCCCCTCTCTCTCTGCCTGCCTCTCTGCCTACTTGTGATCTCTCTCTCTCTCTCTCTGTCAAATAAATAAATAAAATCTTAAAAAAGTAAAGTGTATCTTTATATAACATATATGTGAAATAAATATTTTGAAAGATATACTGTCCTTGTTATTTTCCGTAAAGCAGTCATTACTGGACTGTCTGATACCGGTGCATCCTTACTTGATTTTTAAACGCTTCCTCTGGTTCTTGGGTAGAGAACGTTTGGGGGTCCAGGGGGGACCCCGGGAGCCCAGTGGGGGGGGGGCACAGTGGAAGGGATGGAGAAGAGCAGGCATATTGCAAAGCCTTCTGTCCGACCTCCTCCCTCCCCGCCCCTGCGGCTCCCTGCCCCCTTCCCTATTCCCTCCACACCCCCAACCCCCAGCATCTGTATGGGACTTCCCATTTGCCTGCTGGTGTCCCCTGCGGGTGAGGGTCCACGAGGGCCGAGACCCTGGCTGACTGTCTCTAAGGCTGGAAGGCAGGCCGGCAAGCAGGTTATTATGCGGCTTTCCTGGTTCAGTTCTTTGCAGTAATCCCATCTGTGGGCTTTGTTACAGGGATCCAGGCCTGGAATGAGAAGAGGCTTATCTCCCAGGCTGTATATTATTCCATTCAAATCCTCACATTTTAAACCAGGCTTCATTCCTGCCTGGGGTTTATGACTCTCCCGGGGTCCATTCTGCAGCCCACTTCCCAGCAAATCCGGATTCGGGGACAGCTGAGACCAGCCCCAGACCCCAGCAGGAGAGAGACCTACATCTCCCCAGAGGGCCCCCCGCCCTGTGGACAGTGGATCCTCTGTCAGCCAGTGGTGAGCATTACGAGGGCCTAAAGACTCTTCCCCTGTGAGCCTTTTAAGAAACAAAACAAGTTAAACACACATACAATGAAAACAAAGTACAAATTGCTGCTGCTGCTGATGAAATCCAAGGTGACCTTGCCTCCATCTGGCCCCTGAAGAAGGCCACGCCGGCCCATTCTGAAGCCACCCGCCCGATGCTGACATAACCCAGAGGAGTTTGAATTTGGGCCTCGTTGGGAGAAAGTTGCTGAGACCGGAGGCCCTGGAGGCTGGGACTGGGTCCCGCTAGGAGGCGGCGGAGGGGAGGGCGGACGGGGCTGCGGAGGGAACTAAGTGTTCCAGGCTGCGTGGGGCTGGGACAAATCGAAGCCGAGAGAACATCCAAATAGCAGGCGAGGGCCCCAGAACCTTGTCGCGATGTGGGGTGGGCTCCTAGCGGGTCTGCCATTGCTTCCTACTGGGGACCGGAGGCCAGGGAATGGTGGTGGCCAGCAGCCCACCTTCCTGGGTGGCCCTCCCGACCAACGGAGAGCCCTCAGCTCTGAGCCCCCGGGTGGGACAGTCACCTTGCCTCGCGCCTGCCTCCTCCTCCGAGAGCCTCTGCTAGAGGGACTGAATGCAGAGTGCCAGGTCCTAAGAGGGTGGTGCAGTCTGGGTTTGAATTCTGGTTCTCTTGCTTAGCTGCTGTGTGGCCTAGAACAAGTGACTTCACCTCTCTGAGCTCCCTTTCCCCGTCTATGCAACGGTGGCTGAGCTCTCTAAGCCTCAGTTTCCCCGCCTGTAAACTGGAGAGGAGTGGTGCATCCCTCAGCAGGCTGTCGTGAGGCGCCCTCCAGCAGCCCGGGCAGGTGCTGGCGCGCGACCCCGCACTCAGGGGGCCGGATCTCCTCGCTGCTGCCGTCCGCCATCGGCTGGCCACACCTGTGCTTGCCTCGCTCTCCATGGACACGTGCAAAGGCCACTGTCACAGAGGACCAGAGACTCAGTGCAGGGGACACGGGTGGCTGTGTGGGAGCTCCTACAGCTTCGGAGTAGCGACCGGGGCTCGGGGGCTCCGGGAACTATGTCATATAATCAGCCGCTCTGTGGAGAGGCTTCGCGAAGGCTCCGTTGTCCCCAGCACCTTGCACAGAACCCTCTGGGCTTTATTTCTTCTTCCGTCTTCGGACGAATATTTATTGTAGACCCACGACAGACCTGCCCCCCGGCGGGGGGGCCACAGTGGTGGGCAGGTGGGGCCAGCTCCCAGCTAGCAGAAGCAGCAGGGGGCTGAGAGAGAGGCTGTGAGCACACCTGCTGGTCGAGGGCAGCCGGAGGACTTCTTGGAGGAGAAGCCATTCGAGCCAGGGTCTGGAGGACGGGAAGGAGCCAGCCATGGGAAGAGCTAGGGCGAGAGCATCTCAGGCAGAGGGAACAACAGATGCAAGGGCCCTTGCAGAGGAACGTGTCAAGGCCACGGTGGCTGGAGAGCAGTGAGGAACAGGGATGCGGTCCTGCCATTTCATCAACAGCAGATGCCCTAGGAGACGTGAGACAGCCAACACACTGGCACATCACCTCCTCCAGGAAGTCTTCCTGGGTGGGCTTTGTACAGGTGAGTGGCCACGCCACAGAAAGCCTGGACCTCTTGCCATGGCCTCATCTAGCCATCATCCCCTGTGGCTTTGCCTCTTATGGTTCTTTGTGTTATGAGGGGTGGATTGCTAATCCTCCCAAGATACGCACACAAGAGCAGCATGATGTCTACTATTCTACTGATCCCCAGGATCCCCAGGAGGGATGTGATACCTCAGGCTGATCCAGCAGGTGACCCCATATCTCCCAGAGCCATGTCCTAAGAGACCTTCCTGAGGAGGAGCCCCCTGGAGGCCTGTGTCAAATAGAATCCTGGAGCTACACGCCCGGTGATTGATTAGCAATGTCTGCTCTGAGCATGGGAGGGGAGAGTGGGCACAGGCAGGCCATGTTTTTGCTATCACTCATAACTGAGAACCTCATTCCCCCTCCCCAAAGCCCCATACATTTTCTAGGTCTTAACCCAGTGGCATATACATGATAGATGCTAAAAATATTTGTTATTTGATCGATAGTTATTCCACAGTCATTTTATAGCCTAGTGACTACAGGCTAGATGAAGGGAAGGGACAAGAGAGTGAGGTGGGAGAAGGGTCTGGCTTCCAGAGAGGGGATAGGCAAGGTGCCGAAGGCAAAGGTCAACCGTCTAGCCAATGTGGACACAAGGAGTCATTCTTCCAACCCCAGCTGCATGCCTGGGGACCCGCGCTGCTGTCTTAGATGCTGGGGTCCAATGGCCCCTGCCCAGGAAGGCACCTTTGCTATCGCTAACTTCATGAACTTCATGAGTGCAAAGAAACCCCACTCACATTCCCCAGAGGCGCCGGTGTGCACGGCTCCCGCCCTCCCAGTGGAGGGGAAAAGGGGATTCGGGTTCTGTTTGATCAACGCTCTTATAAAAGCAGCCCTCAGCAGGCAGGAGAAAGGCTCTATTTAATGGGGCCTTTTCAGAGAGTCCAGACCTCAGATTCTCTTCTCGAGAAAGGAAAAATACCATATAGACCCATGCCCGCAGATGCAGAAAGGTGGGCGTGATTTATTACCCTACATGTCAACCTGTGTTTTCGCTCAGTGACTGTGAAATCTTTCCTCCTCTCTGACCAAGACATCAACAGTATGGTCACTGTATATGGGTTACCACTACATCTGGAGCCAAGAACCAGGGGAAAAAAGGAAGAATGCAAGTGCACGAAAAGTAAAGGTCAGGCTGTACCCGCCGGTTTGGGGAACCAGGTAGGGCAGCTCTCTCAAAGACCCGCCAGGCCTCAGGCGGGGGCGTGAGTTTCCAACACGGGACTCCTCTGGACCGCGGCTCGGCACGCACCCATACTCGCGACGCTCCTCTAGGACATAGAGACTTTGGCGGCCGTCCCTGCATCCCGGTCGCCTTTCTGAGCATTCAGGGGAGGGGCCCCCTCTCCGGACACCAAGGGGGAGGCGCTCCGGTGGAGGTGAGGACGCCAGCCTCTGGCCGCAGTCTCCCCGGGGTCAACGTGCGTGCTCCAGCCCCAGAGTCACCGAGAGCGTCTGTGAGAAGCGTAAGTCTAGACGGTCGCCAGCCCCGGGGCCTCCATCCGGAGCCCCGGCCGGCCGGGGAGAGCAGTGGGTCTGGAGCCGGGTCGGGTTGGAGAACTGGGGTGGAGGGTCCTCTCCCCCGGCCCGTTGGTGGGATGCCTGCAGCTGCCCTGACTGCTGTCCGCTGTCTCCCAGGACCGTGTCAAGGGTGGCCACACCCACTCGAGGCAGGAGCAGACAGAGGTGTCCGGTGGGCAGGAAGACCCACCTGAGGGCGTCGCCCCCCCAATTTTCTTTCCTACTCGGTCTCAGATGGCGGCCTGGGACACCTCTACAAAGAGCGATGAAAGAAAGTGCCAGAAACGTTTCTCCACCAGAGGAAGGGGAGTCAAGCCAACTGGAGAGCCAAGGTGGCTGAGAGGCCCAGAAATCAGAAGGAGGGAAATGTTCCCGGCGGTGAGTCTCCCCAGCGCAGGGAGGCGAATGTGCCGGCCAGCCCTGTACGGGTGGTCATGGAGCAGGTCCACAGGAATTTTGGGAGAAGAGCCTCGGAATCCTTCCATTCTAGGGGGAAGCAAGGGCCGGCGACCACGAGGGTGGGGGTCTGAGGCCACCGGGACCCCACTCAGAACCTTTCTCTCTGGGTGCAGCTTGGAAGACCTGAAAGAGAGCCTCAGCCAGAGAAGGTGCTATGGAACCTCCACCCTCAGGGGACCGAGCCTCCCACCTCACGAGGGCCCCCATGGAAGGACCCCAGGAGTCCCCAGCGGCCTGATTGGATTCAGCCGAATCTAGGGCCCCTCCCACAGCCTCTTAGGCTCTGCATCCTCTGGTCCCTTGTGTGTCCCTTCTTGTCCCACCCCCCGCCCTCCCCCCCCCACCCGGTTAACACTGTGACTGAGGGGCTAGGCGTGAGATGTGGAGCCCGTCAGACCCGCCTCCCAGCCTGGCTCTGCCTCTGCGTGACCTCGGGTCAGCCACGCACACCTGCTGCTTCGTCGGTAAATGGGAGAGCGGCAGCCCTGGCGTCCCGGTTGTGGGAGGCGATTCGTTGCGGGTGCTGAGCTTACCTGACGCTGCAGCAGCCTCCCACAACACGCACGCACACGCGTACACACATACACCTGCACACGTACGTGAACACACGTAAACGCGCCCACACATGCACACGGGTCTACACACGTGCGCACATACACACCCCCGCGTGCACACACTCGCACACGTGCACACGCACACGTGTGCACAGTGCACACACGTACACACACACACACACACACACACACACACACATGGGAAGGAACACTGTTAGGCAGAGTTTCTCGACAACCGGCATGGTTTTTCTTCACGAGCTGAGAGCCCGGGACGGTCCTCTCCCGGCAGCCCCCGTGGGGCCCAGCAGATGGTTCCGCCCTCCATGTCCCTCTCATTTTAAAAGATCAAGGAGCTGTGAAAAAGCCTCTCCCTCCACATGGGAAACTCGGGCATGAGATTCGCATGAAAAGCATCCCCCCCCCCCCCCCCCGGCCTCGTTTCGCCTTCAGATGCGCATGGCCCCTCCTCTCCCCCTTTCCAGACGTTAAATGTGAAAGATGGCCCATCGGAGCTTCCTTTCCTGGAAACTGAAGAATGGAGGGTCCGGTTGCTCTTCCGTCTGCCCAGCGTTGCTGTCAGGGGCCCCGAGAGCCCCACACCGGCCAGGCCGGCCTCCGGGGAGGCCACGCGGCCCTGTCATCTCCCCAGGATGCGGTGCGGGCCTCCACTCGCCCATCCCCCAACTCCAGAAAAATACCTATCAGTGATTCTTCATTCTGGGCTGGCAACCGCTCAGCTTTCAAGGAGCAAGGAAATTATCACGCCCGGGGGCTCTCTCCTATCGCTCCAGATCCATCTGTCGCCTTGAAAGTTGCTCCAGGACCAGGGCCATTGGCCAAGGCGGATGCATTTGAGGAGAGAGTCCCTCATTTCACACCACGCTGCACCCTAAGCCCACAGACCTGCTACTGGCTCGCGCGCTCGCATGGCCTCCCACAGAACCACAGGCCCAAGTGCCCTGGGCAGGGAGGCGATCCAGCCTCTGGAGCCCCGTCCACACAGCCCGGGGCTTCCCGATGGTTTCCCCGCCGGGCCTGCGGCACGTGGGGCCTGGACCGTTCCCTGCGCCTCGGGTCTGCGGGGGCCCTGCCTTCTTCCACCTGTGAGGACCGCCTTCGCTCTCAGGAGCTTCATTCATTCATTGGCTATTCATTTATTCTTTCATTCACTCCACAAATATTTACAAAGCCCTCACTCTGCTTGAGCGTAATATAGAAATGAATTGGGTGTACACAGTCCCCCAGCTCTCCGTGGCTCTCAGGGGGAGATAAGGAAATGCTTGCTTTCAGTCCACGGGGCCCGCTGCTCCTTACCTGCCCAGCGTCTCCTTTTCCTTCCTCTGGTAGCAGACTGTGATTTCCCTCGGGAAAGCATCCACCCCCCACACCCCGACCCCCGGCCTGGCCCACCTCTGGCTGTCTCAGGAGTGGGCGAACGAGGCTGGGCCAGACAGAGCCTCGCACCCCGGATGAGAGCAACGAATTGGGTTGCGTGACCTACGTCAGGCCAATGGGACTCAGCTCTGGGACCTTTGCCGGGATGGCCAGTGAGTCCGGAAACACTACTCCATTCCTTCTTCCATCAATCCAGGAAGGCTTCCTGAAGGTGGAGCTTTAGGTCTTTAAACACCGGGAGGCAAGTCCTAGGAGGCGGTCCTCCATGTATGACCCATCCACTCACCCACTCTGTTGGGTGAAGACATTCTACGTACCAGGTGGTTCCAAGAAAAGCTAGGTGTGTTCTAAGCGTGTGTGGCTTGGCGAGAAGGTCTGAGTCCTTTGACCAGACCGTAAATGTCTCCCTCGGACCTGGGCACCTCCTCCCAGGCCCTGCTTCCGAACCGGATCACCGTCTGAGAAGTAGCACCCGTCGTCCCAGAGGACCCCACGCAGGAGATACTGCTCTTCATAGAGGACTCTGGGAAGACACTCATTCTTCTCGGATGGAGTCAAACCGGGTTCAAGGCCAATGCTGGCACAGGGCAGCTATGTGACCTCGGAAAAATGGCCTCGCTTCTCTGGCCTGCGTGGTCTGTGGGCGTCCATCCAATACATTCGTTATGTCTAAATCAATTAGAAACGCTACAGCCGGGAGGCTTGGAACAGGAGCCAGAGGACATGGGGCTGACCAGTGACCCCTTGGGACGATGGCAGCCATCTGTCCTGTTGTGAGGGGCTCTCCCTCGGCCGGACTCCCCCGCCGCCCCCGAAAGGGCCGCTCCACCGTTCCCAAGCCAACCCTCTTGTTTTTTCCTCTGTTCCAGGCAGAACAGGGTAGGAAATTCTGTCGAATGAAGACAGAAGTGCCTGATGTTGCTAATGACATCCTAGGGAAATGAAGCGTGAAACCACACGAGTAATTCAGCTCCCACATGATGCTTTTATCAAGGGCCCTGGAAAGAACTCCTTCGCGGGAGAAGTCTGATATCCTTGGAAAGACGGAATTCTGGTGAGCCCCACGGGGAGTCGGGCCCTCCTGGCACTGATGCAGGATGCAGGGGACTGGGGGTCAACCTCAGGCAAAGACGGAGACATGAAGTTCTCCCCTGGCCCAGACGCACACACACACCCAGAGAGGAAGAGCTACGTGGGGGCTTTCACGCATCCAACTTGGAAAGATGCCTTGACTCCAGGACGCTCTTCAAATAAAATCCAAACTCCTGACTTTGGCTTCCAAGGCCCACAAGACCTTTGGCTCTGATCTCACCCTGCATGCCCCCCCCCCCCTTTGCTACATCGCTTGTTCTGAGAACATATTTCCGATGTTCTACATCGGAAATATCCCCTGTCTAGAGTGGCTCCCGTCCCCCCTTTTAGTTTTTGCCTGGCACGTCTCAATCTCTGAGCTTGCATTACCTATCTTTTGCTATTTTCTGCTTCCTCCTCCTAGAAAGTGAGTGGTGGGAAGGCAAAGCCTCCCGTTGGTGTGTTGGTTGTTGTAGCCCAGGCCGGGGAGAGCACCCATCTCCTCGTAGCCCGTCCTCGCTATGAACACACAAAGAAGGAAATTCTAGGAAGTGCAATTCAGCGTGGCCACGCGGGTGGTCTGAACATCTGCGTGGCCCCCAAATTCGCTTGCTGAAATCCGAACCCCTCAAGGTGATGGTGTTAGAGGTGGGGCCTTTGGGGGGAGATCTGGTCATGAGAGTAGAGTCCTCACAAATGGGGTCAGTGCCCTTCCTTAGCAAAGAGACCACACAGAGCTCCCTGGCTCCATCCCCCAGAACGTGAGTGTGCTGGTACCTTGATTTTGGACTTCTAGCCTCCAGGATGGTGAGATTTTTGTCTACCCACCGCTGCTGAACAGGGTGAGCGAGTGGTTTCCGACCCAAGCATCAGCTCAGCCGGGCCTCTCATTTTCTTCCTGGGCCAGCCTCTCCTGACCGGCCAGCTGCATGTTGTAAGAGAAACTTCTTCCCAACCTTCCCCGGGGTCCTCTGGGCTATCCCCTCTGCCCAGGGTGCTGCTCCTCGCCCACCCAACTAGGTGGCCTCCAGCATCTTTTAAGAGTCAAGCTTCAAGCACCACCTCCTGATGGAGTCATTTCATGCCAAGGCTGAGTGACAGTCCCTCTGTCCCCTCTGTCGTCTTCCCGCTTCCTCTCCCTGGAAACAACCAACGTGCCACGTTTCTTGTGTCTCTTTCCAGAGGTAATCTAGTCATTTGCCAATGAAATTTATACATACATTTCTCATGCGAAAGATGGCAAACAATATATTATTTTCTGGATCTTGCAATTATTTTTTCCTTAGCACTCCATCTCGGAGACCTTTCCCAATCAATGTGCACTGCACTTCTTAATTCTTCACTGCTCCACGGGACTCCTATGGAGGGACCATAATTTATCTAACTGGTCCCTTTTTGTTGGAAATGCAGATCGTTTCCATTTTTTTGCTCCAATAAACAACACTGCAGCGAACATCTCTGTTCCCGCCCGGATCGTGCCTCTGCCTCTTCAAAAGGCCGCCAATTCCCAGCGCTCTAGGAGACTCCCTCCACGAAGCCTGCTTAACTCTTCACTCAGTGAGGCCGGCTGCGCCTCTTTGCCTTCCAGGTTCCTGGTGCCTTCCTCCACGGTAGCACCTGCGGGAAGATATTCCTGTGTCTGACTCGCCTTGTGTCTTGCTCACCTCTGAATCCCCAGCCCCTTTCAAGGTGGCCGGCACACAGTAGGCGCACCATAAATGCTTGCGAGCTGAATAAACATCAGAACGAAAGCGCTGACTCTCGGGGGCCCCCCCGGATCTGGGTGTAACCTGGGTGTGCAGCTCCCCCTGGGTGTGCAAGCTGGGGTTCCCCCAGCTCGGTGACGCTCCCTCCTCGTCCCTCGCCCGCCTGTCCCCGAGCCCTGAATCTGCACACCGAGCTCCCACTCTGCCACGCCCTTCCGTTCCTGAAGCTTTTTCCAGTCCTTCAAGGCGCAGGTCTGCCGCTGGCTCCTCCATGAAGGAGGCTTCTGCTGAGATGATCAATCTCCCCCTTTTCTGAACCACAGCTGCCTTTATAGTCACTTTGGCATATTTTTTTCAAGCTCTATTGCTCACTATTGTTTCCCGTCTGTTGGTTTTGTGTCCCTGGCTAGGCTGTTCTTTGAGAGCAGAGTGTCTTACACAGCTCTAGCATGTGGGGCTCATCGTGGCTATTCGATTCTTCCGTATTGGTAAAGCAATCGGTCCCTTCATTGATTGACTCAGGTCTTAATGCCAATTGCTGGAAATGGTCCTCAGGGCAACAAGGAGGCGCCGAACGTCACGATCACGGGAACCTTGATAGCAGGAAATACCACCCACGCAGAGGAGTCCGTGGGTACTTGGCTTCCCTCTAGACCTAGCCTACCTTTCTCCACCCAACTTGCATTGGGCCTTCTGCACAAGGGACCCCCGGTTACATCAAGGTGTAACTCTTTGGTCCCCACGGGCCCGAAAACCTCTCTCCTTCGGGAGGTACACGGAACACGTGTCCTGCTTTCCCTGGCTCCCCCTGAGAAATGGAGCACCCAGAGAGAATCGAATGAGCTTCACCCAGACCCCACGTCCAGTCATATTTCCAGAGATAATTTGACACGAGTCTGACTCAATCAGCCTTTATTTCCATCAAAAAGACATGAAGCAGGCTGTGGATCCCATCAGGGGAGAATAGTGAAGTCACATCTAATAGAGCCAAAGAAAACATTTAACTAGGTTTGCGACTGAACTTTGGAAGGAAAAAAAGAGAAAGAGGGTACCAGGGACATGTGTTTATCACCGACAATCCAACCTTGAGACTCGAATCGATTTGGACCGCTAGCGGAGGATGAGTTGGCCTTTCAAAGAGAGAAGGAGAGGTGCCAATCGGAGACTCGAAGTTCAGCTGGATTTTTTTCCCTCTGTCCTCTTCATCACAACCTTCTCATTAGCCCCAGTATCCCTGGAGGCCTTTGGGCTTATGGATGCAGACCTCCACCTGGATGCTACCAGGCCTGCCTCACCAGCCTCGCGTCCGGACCCCGGGGCTGTGGCTGAAAAGCAGGATCCATCCATCTTCCTCCCACAATGCCTGCGATGCCTCCTGGCCCCGTCCGATCCTGGTGGGTCCCTCTCACTCCCCAGGCCCCACGAGGGGCGCTCATGTGTCAATCATTGAGTCACGCAGAGCTCCCGCTAGCAGTCATTGGAGAGTCAGAGGAGGATAGGCCGGTGCCTGCCCTCCCTGAAGTCCCCGGCTCATGGGGGCCACAGACGTGAAACCCCAAGACAGGGTGGTGGCCTACCCTGCAGGCCAGGAATGAACATGGTGCTTTGTGCTCCACGAAGCAAAAGTGACTGATGTTCCCTGCGGGGGGGGGGGTGGGGGGGTGGGGGGGTGGGGGGTGGGAAGGCCTACAGCAATGACATCATCATCATGAACTTGAAAGGTGAGTGAGAGGTTTCCAGGAGAAAAGGGGGGGAGTGGAGGAACCTATTGAAGGCAGAGGACAGCACGTGTCAGAGGAGACAAAAGCACAAGCATGGAGTGGGCGGAGAATGTTCCAGAAGGCATAGGATTTGCAGCAGATGCGCCTCGAGAGACCACGGGGGCACTTCAGGCTTTTAGAGGCGAAGTTAAGGAGTTCATTTCCTCCTGTAGGCAGCAGGATGACAAAGCAAGAGTCTGATCAGGAGAGGAAAACAAACAGATAGGTCTTTTCAGAAAGCTGATGGTTTATCCTATAGCAGGGACCAGCATTGGAAGCAGGAAAACCAGGTAGACTGGCTGTTGTTGTGATTTTCCAGGCAAAAGAGACAAGACCAGCGGAGTGGCCCCAGGGATGGGAAGGAAGAAGGGCTGCGGGCACCCCTCCACCCTGGTTGGGGATGGTACGGTGGCTTGACTCAGGCAAAGAGGAGCTGGGACAGCAGATGACGCCAAAGGCTCCGTTTCCGGGGACTGAATGCTGGGCGGTGCCACTGCTGCGGGTCTGGGATAGAGGAGGAGGGATACCCCTAGATGGGAAGCTGAGGTTCCCTGTGGGCCACCCAGGTAGCTCCGTGCAGCTGGGACAAGGCGCTCAGAAGGAGAGGTAAGAACAGACGGTGGCGACTGTCGAGATAGCCCAGGGGCAGCTAGGACCTGAAACCACAGGAAGGTGAAGCGTAGGACCAGAAAAGCCAGGACGAAAGACTGGGGGCAAATCAGCACTTGGGGGCTGGGCGACGGAGACATTGTGAAGGACAACCAGTCGCGACCAAAGCTCCAGAAGCCAGAGGAGTCCTTTTCGGGAAGGGCAGATGGCAACATGTGAAGGGCCCAGAGTGAGGGTTGAGAACTGGCCCGAGGCAGAAATCTGTTGCATCGGAGCACCCAGCATCCCTTTCCTGGGGTCCAACCCACTGATTTCCAAAAAGGCAAACCTGTGGTGCATGCTGTCTGGGTGATTGTGAGCCTCCCACCCTCACCTTCCCGAGCCCGGAGGCGGTCGCATGGCCTAGGCCTGACCAGTCAGAAGATCGCTGCTTTCCAGCCTCAGTTTGGGCTTTAGGGTCTCGAGATAGGGCAGGTCAACGAGAGTTAATTCTAGAACTTCTGTTGGGCTCATTAGGGAAGAGAAGTGTCCTTCCTCTGGGGCCGCTCTGCTGTGAAACCCTAGGGCAGAGCCTCCAGATATCAATTTGCTACCTCCCGGGGAGAGCTAGTCTGAGCATGAACCAACGCGGAGGAAGGAAGGGCCGAGAGAGGGAGAGACTGCTGTTGATATCGTTCTAGCTTTGCTGAGTTGTTTTTTAGGTTGTTTTTCTTTCTTTCTTTCTTTCTTTCTTTCTTTCTTTCTTTCTTTCTTTCTTTCTTTCTTTCTTTCTTTCATGTCATCTGGGCCAACACATTTGCTTTTAAGTTTAAGCCAGTCTGATTTGGGTTCTATCGCTTGCAATCAAGGGACTCCTGACGCATACAAAGCTACCTGGCTAATGAGAGAATGCTGGTTACAAGGGTGAGGACTGGGGTCCAGCTCTGGGCTCCCACAGCACGCAGAAATCCCCACACAGGTCAGCGGCTACAGCCATGGGAAGAAACGAGGTGGATGAGCTCGCTGGGCCTCCCTACCTATTACCGTGAAAACACAATGATCTCCTTTCTATCTTTCGAAGGTTGAGTCATACAGGTCAGCCCTGGCTTGGCGCACGAACTTATTGTTCCTGCCAAGCGAGATGGTTACGATGGGAAGGTTGATTTATTAAAGTACACGTGTGTCAACATCATCCTAGAAGAAAAAAAAAAAAAGAGTGCAGAAGATGCACTTTGCTGGCGTGAGCGATTACCAAAGGGGTCTCTTTCTTGGCCTCAAAGACCCAGAAGCCATGAGGTTAGATGTTGATGGAGTCTTGAAGTTGACCGAGCATGGGCCCATGGTGTGTGTGTGGGGGGGAAAGTCCTTTCCCAATGGCATGGTCAAGGTCGGAGGGTGGGGGTTACTTTATATGGGGTGGTCTCAGGCCTGAATCACGGGAAGGTGAGTGGGGACAGCAAGCGATGGGGGAAGGCAGACCCACACACTCAAGGTACTGACCACATAGTATTCTCGGGCACTTCATATATTTAATCTCATCTCTCTAGAAATCCATGTATTCATCCGTGCCACGAACATTTATTACACCAGATGACAGGGCGCAGTAAGTCTCAAAGGAAGTGTTAACCAAGCAGATAGGCAAGACTTGAAATCTAGGCACTTAAAAGCTCACCACTTAGGTGAGGGCCTATGGGGAAGGGCCTTGAATGCCGAGCCCCTGTCCCAGTGGACGCTCCCCAGGGCTGAGAAAGCAGAACAGCCAGAGGCAGAACACCAAGAAATGTTGCTACCTGAAAAAAAAAAAAAAGAAAGAAAGAAAGAAAGAAAAATTAATGAAATTCATGGTTCTGGGAAAAATCAAATACAGTCTTACAGTATAATCCAATATAGCCAAGTGGTAGCAAGGACCAAAGGCTTAAGAAAAGTGAGGGGAGAAACACTTAAAACGGAGACTATTCCATCAATTAACTTAATTTTTTTTTCTGCCAACCATGAAAAGACCGTCATTAGTTACTATTAGCGAGGGCCCGGCTTAGAGAGCACCTGTTTTCTGCTGAGCGTCGCCGGTGTGGGCCGGAGGGAGCTCTTTCAGGGCCTCAATCAGGCAGTGACATGATGAGGTTTGCGCTTTGGAAAGGTCACCACGGCTGCAGCGTGGAGGGTGGATGGAGGGGAAGAGAGGCCCACCGTGGGAGAGAGGATAAGAACCACTGTGCGGGCAGAGTCGGTGGAGATGGCAAATTCCTCGAAGACAAGGGTCTTGCCCCGTTTCCTCCCTTTCAGCAGCTCCCAGCAGGAGCTGGATGCAGCCACTGCTGGGTTGGGAGAAATACCCATTGAACTGAAGTGTCGGTAAACCAACCTGGTATAATGGAGTCTGCCGCCTCCGCCCGGAGTCCCCCTTGGGAGAGGACTGGTGGCTGAAGTCACATCTAGGGAGTTCTCTGAGGCTGGAGACAGTCAAGGTCTCGAGGAGCTATTTGGGGAGACAGAACACGAAAGCTCATTTCCTAAATCTGGCCAGAATCTGCCTGTTGTGTCAGATCTGTGCCAATGAGATATTTATCAGGTTTTTGCTGCTCATCTTGATAAAAGAATGACCATCTGTCTTTCGAGAGGCACTAAAAAGGTCAAAGTTAAAAGGCATCCATTTGAGACTGTTGAAAGGCCTCTTCCACGAGAGCGTACCGTTGGAGGCACATGTGGATTCCCAGACCGCAGAACAGGAATCTTGAAGATGTGCTGGGAGAGTACCCAGTGCCCGGCACGACGCACTGCTCTTCGGAGCTGCTCCCTTCCGGGGAGAGCAGAGCCTTTGTGTGTCTGCAACACAAGCTCCTGTAACAAAGCACGTTGCCCATTTGGGTGCTTACTACATGCTGGGCCCGAATCAGGCCTTCGCCGGCCCTGTCTCATCTCAGCTTCTTCTCCAGAGGGTGTGAGTCTCGCACTGCTGACCCATATTGTCTAACCACTAGCTTGTCAGCACTCGAAAACCTCCTGTCCCTGCCATCGTCTGGCTTCAGCCGGGAAATTCCATGTTTACGGTTCCCTTCCGTACTGATTAAGATGACAGGAAGACAATGAAACACTTGTCTCCAAAAGTGACTTCTTGGATCCCCTGGCAAAATGTTAGAAAGTGGGTACGAATGAGGCCCAAGAAACAGGACACCCAGGCTCTTCGAGCTTGGGGAGTATTACAGGATCCTATCCCAGGCCAAGAATGAGTCACAATGAAAGCTTTTAAAATATAAAACCATCAACCCAGATTTCAATTCCAAGGAAACACATACTTGGCCATGAGGGAATGCTTAAAAAAAAAAAAAAAATCAGGCTTAAGCCACTTGACAGGAAAATAAAACAGCCAAGGAACATTCAAATATAATGATTTACATCCTCCCCCCCCCCTCCAATATGGACACCCTCTCTTCCAGCATGCCTGTTCGGTGACGGGCTCTCTGCCTCTCACTTAACACTATTTCACGCACACAGCCCCACGCCTGGATCCGGCTGGCTGAGAGCAGTACAACGCTGCCTTTGAGTTGCTATTCCAATCTCATGGATTCTTCATGATTTCCCTGATCTTGGGCCCTTGGGTTGCTTGGGGTGGCTGTTTTGGGAATACGAGGATTTTTCTTCCATTATTTATGTGTGCAAGCACTGTTCATTTCTCTCAAAGAAATGGAAGCCTGATTGATTTCCTAAATGTAAGAACGAGATTGTCCTGCAATAAATATTTAAGACTGACCAGGAAGGGCGACCACCATCTGCTGAAAAACAAGCCCAGGAATTACTTTGTTAAAAGCTTTCCCAGCCAAGGGAATGAATGAATAAGCATCCTATATACTATTTGTTCGGCATCTGATGGTTTACAAAGGTTTTCACCTATCCCACTTGATCTTCACGATAGCCCCAGAGAGGTAGACAGGGCACGGATTACAAGGATTATTAAAAACCCACATTTTTTTTTTTTCCTTTCTTAACAGATAAGGGCTCTAAAGGCTTAAAGTCACCCGAGGGAGGTCAGAGAGCACGGGGACTAAACCGCGGGTCTCTCATTCATTCATAGGCATATTTAAAAAACATGTATCCGGAGCCTCTTCCAAGCCAGGTGAGAAGGCAGTGGGTACAAAGATGAATAAAACACGTCCCTGCTAGGAGGAAGGTCGCGTTCTAGCCTGGGGGAGATCTAGTTGAAGTAAACAAGTCCCCGCTTTGCAGGGTGATGAGTGCTCCAGAAAAAAAACCAGCAGAGTGCGGACCACGTTTCTAATCTGATGTTCCTAGCAAAGGCCGGCTCGGCTATTATTCTCAATACTGTGTTCTCCGAGGGGGGAATAGGAGCTTGGCCGTGCGCCTGGCCTGGGGTCACATCACCGGGGCTGTGGGGACAGCACTCTCCCGCGTTCGGCAAACGTGCGAATATTCCCGGGGTGCGGCGCGAAGCCCGGGGGGCGCACACCCCGGCTCCCCGAATTTCCCCGCACAAGACGAGCCGGGGTTGGCGCCTCCGGAGAGGCCGTCTTCCTCGGCGGAGGCCGCGGGATCGGGAAGGGCGGGCTGCGAGGCTGGGTGTCGTCCGAGCGGGAGCCCCTGGTCCGCGCCCCCCGCCGCCCGGCTCTGCAAGCCGCAGCCCCTTCCCCGCCGCGAGCGCGCCAGCCCGGCTCTCCGGCGCGCTCGTGTCCTTTGCTGGTGTGCATGTTTATATTCCCCAGCGGGGTTTTTAACGTTCATTTTTAGTTTCACGAGCGCCGCATAGGCACATTTTCCTGTGGAAAAGGATGGAAACGTGCGGGTCGCCCCCGCCCGGGACCCCGAGGGCTCCCCCGCGGGCGGGCGGTCTGGGCCCCGGCTGGCTCGGCGGCGCCGCCCGAGGAGCCGGCCCCGGCCGCCGGTTCTCGCTGCGAGCGCCGCGCGCGGCACGCGGGAACGCTCGGGAGACACACGCGTGTGCAAAGTTGGGTTAACGCAGGAGCCCATGCAGGCGTAGGGGCCCGCTCCCGGGCTCGGGGCGACCTCCCGCCGCGGGGACCCCACGGCCGAGCCCCGCCGGGCACTCCCGCGGTGGGGGTCCCGGCTCGCCGGCCCCGCCCGAGACCCTTCTGGCTCTGGGGGCGTGGCGCGGACGCCCGGCTCCACGACCCCTAGCCCGGGCCTCGGCCTCGGGGTGTCCGTGGGGCGGCCCGGGGTCAGACGCTCGGCGGGGCTCGGGCCTCGGCCGCCCGGCTGACCCCCTGCTCAACGCGCTGGGGCTCGAGAGACTCCAGCCCCGCGGGGCCCCTGCCCGCTGCCTCCCGCCCCGGGGCTTCGGGGGAGCGGACCCCAGGGCGGCCCGGCCGGACCGCGGGAAAGCGGGGCGCGGGCCAGGCCCAGCACGCGACGCCCGGGCCCACTCCGCAGGAAAAAGTTGGTCGGGGGCAGGGTGGGGGGCTGTCCAAGTTTCGGGGAACTTTTCCACTTGAAATTCTACAACCCTGCAGTGCCCCCTACAGAAAGCGGCCGCCGGGGAGGGCAGGCGCCCCCCGCGACCCCGGCCTGCCGGCGGCGGCGGCCTGCAGCTCTGGTTCGTGCTTTTTTTTTTTTTTTTCCCTCTCCTGGTTGTTTTTCGGATACATCTTTTCTCAGAATTGGAAAAAAAAAAAAAAAGCGAGCGCGAGCCGCCGCCTGCAGTGGAGCGTGCTTGGCCTCCAGAGGCAGTCGTCTCCAACTTTTCCTCTCCCGCCCCAACTCCGCGCGCGCCTCAAACTTCGGCTCTGCTGGGGCCCAAATTTGCCTGCCGCTCAACTCCACTCTAATGTGCGCGCCAAGGCCCCTGGCGGTGCTTTGCAGGCGGGGGGCCACGCTTTTGAGGCTCAGGCCTACCCGCTCGTGCGCTTCCCCTTGCCCGGGCCCGGTTTGGGAAGGGAAAAGCGGCCGCCCCGGGAGCACCCCGGGAGAGGGCGGAGCGCTCCCGCGCCCTGGGGCAGGAGGGCAGGGGGGCAGGGAGCTCCCGCGCCCGGAACGTTGCGAGCAAGCCTTGCGAACGTCGCAGGGGGGCACTCGCGAGGGACGGACAGGAAGAGGGCCAGGGGGGACGCCAGAACCCGGGACCACAGCACGGAAACGGCCCGGGGCTGAGCTGCAGTCAGATCCGGGGATGGAGGGAGCCGGAGAAGAGGAGTGAGGAGGCCGGGGAGGCAGGCCAGCTGCCCTCCTGGAGGCGGGCAGGCCGCTGTAGCAGTGGAGAACCAGGCCGCCCAGAAAGGGAAGGGGTCAGGAGGTCGGGCCCGGGCCTTAGCCGGCTCCCACCAGGCCCAGGAAGGGAGGGCCAGGTGCCCTGGAGTTCAGGGCCCAGGCCTGTCCCGGGGTTGTCCAAACGAGGCCTGTGCCAGGCCTCTCGTGGGGAAACTGAGTCAGAGGCAGGCCTCAGGGCCCGGCCTCGACGCCTGTGAGCCAAGTTAGGAAGAGAGAGCACAGACCCTTGGGGGGGGTCTCAGAGACTAAAGGGGGGTAGGGGGCTTCAGGGCCTCCCAGTCCAGAGCCGGATTGGCGAGTTAGACGCTTGTAGATCCAAGGTTGGATTGGGGAGGGGTCTCTGGGACGTTGGCTAGCCAGGCAAGGATTGGGGGGATTTAAGTGCTTAGAGATCGAAGGCAGGCCTTGAGTAGGGGGAGTCAGACAATTGGAAAGCCTAGGTGGTTATTTGGGGAGGGGTCTCCGCGCTTTGGCGAGGTGCAAAGCTGCGCCTGTTTGGCTCCAGGCCTTGTCCAGAGAGGTTTCCGTGCAGGGTGGGCCGCCTAGGCCAGGCCAAGAGAAAGAAAGTGAACAAACCAGGACTATAAGTGGGCGGGGGGCCCCTGAGCGGGGGGTCACAAAGGGTGAGACATGGCCACCAGGCGTTTAACCGACGCTTTCTTGTTGTTGCGGAATAATTCCATCCAAAACCGGCAGCTGTTAGCCGAGCAAGTGAGTAGTCACACCACCTCCAGCCCTCTGCATTCACGTAGCATTGCTGCGGTGAGTCTCCCGGCGGCCTCTCCGACACACGCACCGTGTGCACTGCGGCTCTGCCTGTCTGTCTTGTCTCTGTCTGTCTCTCTGTTTAAAAAAAGAAGATAAGAGTAATAAGACTGAGAGTGATCGGAAGTGCAAGGTCCCCCGGCTGGGGCCCGGGGGCGCCTATAACCCTGGATGGGGAGAAAACAGTTTTAGGCCCCCGCTCCACCTCTGCCTTGCCCTCTCCTCCTCACTTCCGCAACCCTCCCCCCACCCCACCCCCGCCCGGTCGTCACTGCACGACTGGCCGCCTCCAATTTACATATGTTTTAACACGGAGATTGGGAAAAATTGGGGCCTTTCTGGAGCCTTTCTGTCTCGTTTTGTTTCAGCCCCCCTCCCCCAGCCCCCCACTCCCATACGGGGCCTCACTTTGGTCCTGATGGCCGGGTTGCAGGCTCGCAGAACCCAAATCCTTGCAAATGAACGACACCCTCCCCCAAAACGAGGAAGCAGTGGGGGGGGTTTTTTGTGTGTGCGTGTTGTGTTTTGGTTTTTGTTGAGTCTTTTTTTTTTTTTTTTCCCCACCCGTTTTCTTTTAATGGCCTCGCCGCCCTCGGTGTGGCCGCGTTCCCTGTGAATAATTGCCTTACTGTTTTTCCTGGGGGCTCCTGTTTGTGAGACTGTAAGGTGTTAGGTTCTTCGTTTTCCATTTCCCACACAGGAAATTAAGCTTTTCCCTCCATTCGAACTTTAAAAACAAAACAAAACAAAACATGGCGTGTAAGTGAAAATTAACCTTCAAAATAGCCCATGTTTTTTGATTTAATTAACCTGAACCTTTCTTTAGCCCAGCGGTAGAATCTGTACTAGGGAGGGCCTGGGAAGATAACTGAGGTGGTTTTGTTTGTTTTTGATGAGGTCTGCTTTCCCTTTCTGAGCTTCAGTTTCTTGCTCTTTCTGGTTCCGATAAATAAAGGGAGGGTCTGGACGGTCTATGCAAGACAATGCTTAGCTTTGGAATACCTTAAATTGAAAAGCGAAGTTACAAAACTAGTTGGTAGTGGGGGGCCTCCTTGCTGGAGACAGGCAGGAGACAGGCTCGGAGGAGGAGGGAAATAAAGTGACCCCAAAACCAGACTCTCAGGGATTATACTTGAAATATACGGCTTTGGGGATCTCACAGTTATTTCACCCCTTAGGGACCATATTGCCTTTTAATTTTTTTTCCTTTATGACTTTACTGAATGCTTCAGAAAAATCATGCCATGTGTCTTGATTATTGAAAGAGCGTCCACAAAGACAGTTTTTCCTTTTTGTAAATCACAAGTAGAAAATGTCTTTGGCCATATTGCTCCTATAGAAAAGCTATTTCAAGCCGTCTGAACAGTTTGAGGAATAAAATCGTGGAAAGTTGGGTCTAAAAGCATAGAAAACAGGGATGGAGTGTGTTTAGATTTTTATTTACTTAAGAATTGAATGTTTTTTTCTTCATGTTAACTAAAGAAATGGTATTATACTGAAATAAGTGTAAATGGACACGGGCTAATTCCAGTGCTGATTTTGGAAAGAAGGTTCTGAAATAAGCCAAGAATTAGTGGGTAGAAACCAAATGAATAAAACTCCTCAGTGGAACTTCAGTTTTATCAAATAAGATGTCAAAATTGCGTATTCCTTACATGGCTTGATTTTTATGCTACTGATAGGGGGAAAAAAACCCCACAGAACTAAAACTCACGTTAATGTTTCTAAGACATCAGTTTTAATTTATTGAAAAACGTTGTTTGCTTTTAAATTTTTAATCATATATAAGGTTCAAAACACCCTGAACCATTGGGTAATATGAGACTTTTATTATTATTATTATTAATCATTAAATCAGACAGTTAAAAAACCTGGTGTCTAAGCCGGGCAGCTTTTTAAAAGTGCATCTTTAAGTCAAACAGATTTTTTAAATAGTTTTCTACGTTGGGCAAGTAAAAAATGTATATATAAGCTAAGGCAGATAATTAAATACGGATAGCCTGAGTATACAATTTGGAAAAATAGATATGCCAACAAAAGGTACAGGTATGTATGTATAGCAAACTCAGACAATTTCTTGAAAATAGATTTCTGGACCAGACTAAATACACACATCTAATAACATTAAAAATATTTTCTATATATTTTAGCATTTAAAATATTACATGCTTTGATTAGTCTATTTGAAATCTTTCTCAGATTGTAAGCAGTCAGATCATGTAAAATATCCTTGTAGTCCGTTCAGAGGATCTAAAAAATAGAATTTGCAGTTAAACAAAAGTGGTTTGCTTAAGTTGAATTTAAATAGAAAACACAGATTCATATTTTTGTGTGCATTAAAAAAACACATGGCATGTCAGATTTTTCTGAAGCGTTCAGGGGCAAAGTATGGTATCTTCAGTTTGCTTACAATTGATGCAGCAGAAACAGTTCTGCACACACACAACACACATACAAAATCAAACATGGCAAGATGTTAACATGACTAAGTAGAGGGTATAATTCTTTCGACTTTCCTGGAAGTTGGAAAAGTGCTATAAACATTTTGGGAGGAAAGCCATGTCTAACACAATTTTTAAAAACTTTATCAAATAACGTATGCAGTGTTTTCTCTGCGTGTCTAGCTCACAAAAATGTTAACACCTCATTTCTGAATTGCAGATTTCAAAACTGTAGCAAATCAAAGAAAATCATAGTTGTTAAATTTGAAAATGGACTGGGTTTTAGGTGATACTAGGAATGATTAATTAAAGTAATTATAATTTTGTTAATTTTATCAGAGATACCTACTGAAATGTTTAGTAGTAAAATGTTAAAATGCCACTTTTTTATATACTTAGCCCCCCCAAATGAAACAAATAAGGGAAAGTATTACTGATTGTTAAGCCTGTTAAGGACTATGTGGGGTGACGTTATACCATTTTACATACTTTTCTGTATGTTTGAAAAATTATAAATAAAAACTTAAAAGATACATACAGGTCATTAAAAACGTGAGTAAAATAATTAAAAGGAGACAATTTGTGAATATGTAAAACCTAGGTAATTAAAAAGGAAGCAACTAAATTTTAGAGTTTAACTTAATTTAAAAAATCATAACCTGAAATTTCTACTTCCTAGTTAGAAGAAAAAGCTGCAGAAGTTGATTTTAGTATGTGTTTGTTACCTCACACACAATCCAAAATAAATCAGTAAATCACATTGACCTGATAGTTTGGGGGGTTTTTTGGTTTGTTTTTTTCAAGTTTTAAATCTGAACATTCACATCCTTATTTAAGGAAAAAGCTGTGGAAATTGTCAAGTTGTATGCATGTATGTATCTCACACACCTCAAAACAAAGTACACCTAAAGCCGTATCATTCAAGAAACTTAATCATGCTTTTTTTTTTTTTTTTTTTGGCATCCTAGATTGAGGGGGAAAAAAACCCTCAGGAGTTGGGTGGTGGCGATGGTGGGCTTATTGTGTGTACCTACATACATGCATACTCAAACAGATTTTTGCAGCGTTCAGGCAAATATGTCACAGCTAAGCAGGAATTTAAGGAGGATGTACAGCGACAAAACAAAGTCCCCAGGGCCAGCAGAGACCTAAAGGTCCTTGACCCGACATCCCCTCTGTGATAACCCGTGTGCCTCCCTTCCTTGATCACATTCTGTGATGGCTAGAGGAAATTCCAGCAGCCAGTCATTCCACCTCTTGTGATACCAAAAAAAGTCTTTGCCCATATGAACCCCAGCTCTGTACCTTGTATCCTGTGATCCTAGCTCTGGTTCGGGCCCTCGGGGTCTCGGACACGGGAAGCCTCTTCCTTCTGCACGATCACCCTGCAGCCTTCGCGTTGCCGAGAGCTTTCTCTAGCTCAGCAGTCCCGGCTCAGACAGACTGGTTAAGTTTCTTGCCTGTGAATGAAACCTAGTGTTTCTGTATGCTTTTTCAAGTTTAGCACCCAGAACTGAACAAAATTCTACTTGATCGTGTTTTTGCTTGGATTGATACTAGTACAACTAATTGTTAGAAACAGACTGGGGTTCGATTTTTTAGATGTGAAGCAAAATGCAGTGGTTGGCATTTCTCATTCATTGTGTTTGGGCCTCAGTGTTGGATCCCCCATCACCGTTGTGCCTCAGGGCAGGTGTGAAATAAAGGAAAGCACTGGACTTGAAGTCTGGGAATTTAGGTTTACGTCGCGCTCTGCGGCTGGCCCAGACTGCGTCTGTAGGCAAGCTTTTTAAACCCTTCCAGCATCTGGGGTTTGAGTTAGGTGATTTCTAGGGCTGTATGGATTCAACAATGCTTTCTTGAGTTCTGTTTCAGCTGTTTCTCCTGACCTAGCAGATAGCCCTAGCTGTCCTTTGAAAAGGAATAGTCCACAACATGACCGTGCCCGTCAGCCCGGTGTCACGCAGAAACCCTGGGAAGCAGCTTCAGTACTTTGCAGAAATAACTTTGACATTGTTTTGGCCAAGTGCAGGTTTTAAGGCACCACCTCATTCAAGCAGTTACAGGTAGCTTGGCTTTAAGAAGCTGAAATGAATTTACAAAGTAAAATAATCATTCCCCCCAAACGTGTAAAGTCTTAAATGAATGAATGAAAAGTAGTTGTCGAGCTGCTGTTCGTCTGATGAGGTGCGGGAGGCCGTGCGTGATTGCCTTCGATCTGGACAGGGTCCGAGAGAGGGATCACAGCGACTTGTTAGTGTTTATGGCCTGATCTATCCTCTGCTTGAAAATAATGCATAATCTATAAATGGAAGCGGGAGTTAATTGGTCTTAGATTAGTTCGAAACTAGCACATTATTTTTAATAAAACATGGTGTGCTTTAGGGAGAAAAAAAAAAGATACTCTGGGTTAACTAAGGTTGTAAGAAATCTGAAATCCTTCTCAGTCTTGACCGTAATAGTCACCAAGATTTACTGAGCTGACCATGTGCCCGGCACGGGGTTGTGTGCACGACGGCGCTTTCCGTGTATGGCCTCATTTCATCCTCGCAGAGCCCTGTCACATAGGAGCTGTTGTTTTTCTCATGATACAGATGAGGGAACCAAGGTTTGCAGGAGTCGGGGAGCTCGCCCAGGGTCACCCACCTGGTGAGTTAGAGCTCTGGGATGGGGCCTCGGGCGCCCCTGGCCCCAGGGTCCTGTGCTAACCCCCTGGGCCGCAGCAGTGCTGGCTGCCTTTCCAGGACTCGTAGTACAGGTCCTGGAAAATGGAAGAACCCATTGTTTAAATCTTTTTTCTTTTTCTTTTTCTTGCACAAGGCTAGCATCTTCTGTATGTGTCAGTTTACAACCATACAGAGTCCATTTTTACCAGCATATTGAAGGTTCTAGTCCACACTGAGTCTGTTGGAAAATTGATTCTCTGTCTTTAGAATCCAAGTATGAAATCATTGTATATTTCTCTTTAGATCCATTTGCTTTCCTGCCTCCAAAGATTCCCTTTGAGCAATGAGGCTTATTTGAGAATAAGGGTACTTTGTTGGATAAAAGTGAAGCAAACTTTTATTTGGGCAGTAACGGAAATAAAATAAATACCACTATAGCATAGACCTGAGCGTCCGACTCTGCGCGCTCAACTTTCCCAGACTTCCTGAGTAAACACAGATGGGTTTCCACTTAGTTTTCAGTTTTATGTAGAAAGTTCTTTAGACTATAAATTCCACATGCTGCTTGGAGATTTCAATATTTGCTTGATTATATGCCATGAGCAGGTCAGAAACCTAGATTTAGACATTATAAAGATTTAGAAGGTGATGATGTGTAGTAACATGTTTTCCTTTGGCTCTATTTTGGTTTTTCCTGATGGTAATTCTAAATGTTTTAATTTGGGTCTTGACAGAATTTCTGGTAATTTGGTGGCTGGGGGAGTTTTGAAGCCTTCTATTTTTAAGTAGCAAAATGCAGGGGGGTGGTACTCTTTGAAAAGATGACCTTCTGGATTTAATTCTGGATGTGGTATGGTAGTAGCTGCCTATGGCTAGTAATTCCCTGAATTGTTAATAAAATTGGAGATGGTGGAAGGAGGCCAGAACGCCTGGGTCTGTCCTCATCTCAGCCATTAAGCTCTGAGACTTTGGGGAAATGGATTTATACATTTTGAAGCTTAGTTTTTTTATTTGCAACAGGAAGAGCCTTACCTAGCCCGTGATTCTGATTTCACCTCTTATCAACTAATAATTGTAGAAACCAAAAGATCAGCGTATGTGCTTGGTTAATAATCAGAGAGGACAGGCTCCCGAGTAGCAGAGATCGTAACTGTGGTTTGCGGTAACGCTTGGTTCAAAGATCAGATACCAAGGAGCGGCTGCAGAACAGGGAGATGGACAGCCTGAGATGCTGAAGTTAGGGGTTTGCCCTGTGCCTTGTTTTATTAATACAAACGTTTCAGTGCTTTCTTGATGAAAGTGTTAAAGCTTTTAAAAAACAGAAACATTTTCTTTTTTTCTTTTTAAAGTAAAAGGTAATTAAATCAGATTTCCATTTGACACTATCTTCTCTATTAAAATTTTCTAGTACTACTGTGATGGCAGGGTGTGCATGTAAATATGGTTCTCTTTGCTCTCATAGCAAATTGTAGGAGGAACGAAGAGGACTTTCAGCTTTCTATAATGTCAGCTAATTGAATTTTTACACGGAGGAATATTGCTTGATTACATTTTTTATTACTGTCATTGTTTAATAATATTTTGGCCCTGATAGACCAGTTTCATTTGTACTATTAATTTTTAAATAAGGAAGTTATGTTTCTTAATTTTCTAAATTTACTACTAAGCATAAAAAAAACCCCCACAGTTGATTATTGAAATTTACCACTAATTATTTCACTGATCAATACTACACAAAAGAAAAAAAGACCTAGTTGTGTAGATTATCCATCATTAGTAAATTATCTGTTCAGAAGATAAAGTTCCATGTTGATCTGAAAAAGGACCTTTAGTTTTAAATTGAAACTTAATCCTCTGGCTGCCGGTGCTTCTTCCTTCCTACCTCCCTTTAAAAAAAAAAAAAAAAATCTCTCCTTATCTTTTTGCTCTGTTTTGTTTTGTTTACTTGCTTTTCTAATAGCTTTATAAATAACTATGTGCTTTCTAGACTAATAATAATATATGGCAAGCAAATGGGAAGAGTTTTTCTTTTCTTTTACCACCTGTGTCTCTCTCCGGGGAAGAATGGTTTCTCGGCTTGCTTATTACCATGGATAAAGCCGTGTCTGCGGGATTGAATTTGTAGAGACCTTACATGTGTGGTCACTCAAATATTATCTGAATACAGCCATAGACGATTTTTGTGGGTTATTCACTTTCTAATTTTGCTGCATTTGCAGGACTGATTTAAATGCCAAAATATACACTTATTTGACATAGTGAAACTGCATTTTAGCTTTGCTTTCTTCTTTTATCTTCCTAAGGGAAATTTAGAATATCGTGTGTGATATTTTATATTTATGAAACAGATTGGCATTATATTTTAGTGAACACAAAGCGAGTATATTTTATTTGCTCATTGTATTTTAATTTTTACAACTATCTATTGTTTGTTTCCTATTTCATTCACCAAAACAACAATCACAGTAAATTAAAAAAAAAGTATGTATATTGATGTAGCTTTTTTTTAAAAAAAGGAATAATCAAAAGGGGAAGATTTTTTAAATGCCTGGGTTAGTGGATCTTTATTTTTAGTCAACTTTAGAGTTGCTTAAGATCAAAGTGTTTTCTCAACTGACCATACCTTATCTGTCTGTCCCCATCCTTCTTTTCTCTTTGCTATCCCTAACTGGATGGGACTGATGGGAACAACATATCTCTTCAGGAGCTGGATGAGGTATTGTGTTTTGAATATTTTGCATATTAGTTAATAAAATTATGTCGGTTTTTTCCTGAAGTCTTTGGTCATATACAGAACGCTAACAGAGCTTATGTATATTTTAGTATTTATCTTGATTACTTATAATTGTTGTGCTTAACAATTTAATCCTCAGGATTTATTTAATATGCTTTCACACTAGGTAAATTGGTGGTTTAGAGAAGGGCTTAAGGAACTATTATTTACTGCTCTTAGGAAAGTGTCTCAACTTGGGCAACAGTAAAGGTTGAGCCTTTTCTCAAACTTCCAAAAACCAGATTGTTTTTAGGATTATGTGTGTAACTCATGTGGAGTGCAGAAGGACATGATGTCTGAGGAGAGCCCGAAGGAAGGAGGGCTCAGACCCGAGGACCTGCCGAGGAGGCTTCAAAACCCCTGTGTTTGGGGTGGAGCCGGGGACCCTTCGTGTGCTCACTGAGCTGGGTGTCGCAGGGTCTGCTTTCTGCCCCCTTCCCAGCAGCACGCTCTTGGCCTTTTCCTGACTTACTAACAGTTCACCCAGAAGATGGAAAGGGTGCATATTCATGACACTTTATTCTAGAAGTGCTAATGAAAGGGTCAAGGAAAAAGGAGATTGAACTGTGGCTGTCTATTTTGTGTCTCCATTACTCGTTTCAGCAGCAAAGGGGTAAAAATATTTTTCCCGAGGGTAGACCTTTTAAAAAGAGTAATGGAGGGGGGTGTTTTTTGGTTTTGTTTGTTTTAATTTAGAAGTCTGACCAGTGAGCTGGGGTTAGGGTGACTGTCTTCAAAACTGGTGGGGCTCCTAACTAGAAGATTAAGATCTACCCTGTAAGCTTTAAAATCTTTTTTAACTAGTTGATAATAGCAATAGACAGGGAACAACCTGAATATCCTTCATCAGGAACTCGTTAAATAAATGAGGTAGATAATGTCTTGATGGTCCGTCCCTCTGAAAGAGCGCCCTCCGTCCCCGCGGGCCGCAGCCCACTGAGCTCCCGGACCCAGGACCTGGGGCTGAGTGCGAGGGAGCCTGGGCCCAGATAGCTCGCCCGACATCATGGTTCCTGCTCCCTCTGTTTCTGATTTTGAGAAGAAGAACTCACAGTGATGCTTATGTGTACTTAGAAGGTTTCTGAAGAGACACAATAAACAGTTCACAGTGGACACCTTCCAGGAAAAGTCTGGGATGGAGGAGAAACTTCCTATCTATTGCTTGCCTTTTTCTTAGGTTGGATATCTATTTTTAAAACATGTGCGTATATTACTTTTGTCATTAAAAAACAATTAGGATTTAAAAACAGCTATCCTTAAGCGGGTAGCTCATTGAGCTAGGTGCCACGGCCTCCCTGCCCGCACCCGGCCCGGGCAAGAGAAGTCACTGCGGCACACACGGGACGTGAAGCACCTCCGGGCACGGCCGGCAGGATGCCCGTGGGTTTGCTGACCACACTCGGACGGTGTTAAGGTGTGGGGTTTAGGGAGGAGGCCCTCTAGAATAGATGTTCCCCCTTCCTGAATAGCTTATGGCCCCCCAAAGGAAGTGTGCGATGGGGGACAAATAACCGAACAACTTGGGTTGAAGAAGCGTTGACCACTTTCCACACAAGGAGCTCATCTGAAGTCCTGTTCCTCAGGGTCGGCCCCCTGAGCCCATCTCCATCTTTCGTCCTTCCACTGTTGGGACTAGCAGGCCCTTCTGCCTTTCTTCTTAGCTTCTGGGTGTTTAAAGGGACTCTCCACATTCTGTCGCCAGAGACCCCGCGTGGAGAGCCCCTTCGCTACACACAACTCACGTGCTGTTGGAATTCTCTGGACTCAAAGTCCAGTCTCCGTTCTGGGGACACGTGGGCTCCTCGTCCTCTTGAGCGCTGCACTTGGCACTTCCTGTCCTTTGTCCAGAACCATTACATCTTTTATGAAGTGTAGCTTCCAGAATTGTATTTTATTTACTTTGTTCTATTTATTTGTTGTTGACTCAGCTAATTAGAATTGTCTCTTTATTACCGTTAAGTTCCCATGTGCTGAGTTAGAAGCTGGGGTTGTTTGGGAATGGGGTCCGGAGCCTTGCTTCACCGGAGCTGCCGTGGGGCTTCGAGTCAGTGCCTTCTGGGGATAGTGAGAGTGACCCCCTGGTTCTGGGCAAGAGGTAGATAGGATCCCCCCCCCCCCCTTTGTAGCTGGGGTCTGAGCACTTTCCTGACTACATCCCCGGGGTCTCCCAGAGGAGAGCCATCCCATCTGGTGGCATCCTGTGTTGTGTCCACTTAGATCCGTCATTGTCCTGCTCACATCAGCTTGAAAAGCTGCAGCCTGGGGATACCGGTCTTCTTCCTTCTCCAGAAGCACCAAGTGAGATGTCCCTACTTTCTTACCCAGAGAAGTATCCTGCCCTCTCCTTTCTCCCTGCTCTAATCTACTTCCCCTGCTATAACAAAGTCATCTCCCAAGCTGTTGGATTTTTAAAATTCGCAATAGGAGGTAATAAAAAATCACAAGAAGTAAATGTCAAGCTCTCAAACCACATAGCCTAGGCAGGGCAAAGTGATATAATGGGGACATGGGGGCCACAGCCTGGGCCCACTGATCACCTGCTGAGAATGTCTATCACAGGGGAGGAGGCAGGAGCTCAGTGTCCATATTTGTACAACAGGGGGCAGCCCCCTCCAAAGACTTGTTGGGGTACAGAGATCAATTCAGTGGAAGGGCGGCACTGACAACTCAGGCATCATTGCTCCCTACTGATTTTTTTTAAGGATGTGTATAATAATTGAGAAGAAAGGAAAATCAGCGAAACTAGCAGCATTTATATCTGGATGGTATGATTCTCTGGTTTTTTTATTTCTATATATTTTTTGTATATTTAAAAAAGGATCTATTTTGCACATTTATTGTTTCATAATCAGAAAAAGTAATCACTATTTTAAAACTATCACAGATTTTAAAAAGCACACGGTAGTGCTGACATCCCTTGATTCTCTTTTATCCATGTGCTTATTCATTCCCTCAAAAATTTGAGATTTCTTAAGCCTGATTGTCTATTAGCAAAGCCCTCAAGCCGTCTGAGCCCCATGAGTTATGCCTGTGGCCCGACTACATCATACGTGCTCCTAGATGGTCTCACGTGGAAGTGAGTGGCCGGGCTGTAATTTTCAGTGTCCCTTCTGGACTTTTTAAATGTTCATTGCCACAAACAATCCAGAATTGTCGGTATTGTTTCTTGTTGCCAGTGCATTATGATTGAACATAGTTTTTTTGTTTGTTTGTTTTTTAGATGTGGGGTCCGGGGGATGCGAGGGGGAGTGTGTCTGACCATGCTAATCTCAACAGAGGCTTTGCCTTGTCCTTAATCTTACAGTACACTAATAAATCAGCCTTCTCGTAAAGGCAGGGTTTTTCTAAGAGTAAAGAGGCTCTGTATTTGGAGCAGCCAGATTTATAAGAGTATGTGTGCATGCGCGTTCCTTCCAGAGATCAAGAACTTGTCCGTACTGTCTGGTGCTCTTTAAAGGGACGAATGTCAACATCTAAGGTGGATCGAGGGCGAAAGATCACTTCAGTGAGACTAGTAAGAAGCCTTTTGGGTGTGCTGTTTTGAGCTTCTATTGGAATTTTCCTGTGTTGGCAGCCCTAGGTTAGGGTCGCACAGCCCCACAGTTCTAGGAGGACAGAGCCACAAATCAGAGACAAGAATTCTGAAATTCTTATCTCCTAAGTACAATTTTTACTAATTTTTTAAAATTTAAAATATAAGGGAAGATATTTTACTTGAGAAAGCATAAGTTCATCTAAGAAAAGCTTTATAAAGAACCAGTATCCTATGTTCAGAGAGGGAACTAAGTTGAAATTCAGCAAGGATGAGTAAAGAGAATTAAAAATCTGGCAGTTTTTTAAAGCCTGTGTTGACTAGAATGGCAACTTGAAAACTGGGTCTTAAGAAAATAAGAAAACATGTTTTCAAATGTGAAGTGAGGTTTCTGAAACTGAAAGGTTGATTGTTTTGCACTTAAAATATATATTTTTAATGTTCATATTTGTTCCTGTTTCAAGTAATTGACATTTATCTTCAATTATGTTTACTCTTCTCAAAACAATGTGGTTTTTTAAATTTTAAGTTAGTACTGCTGAAGTAAATGACACATTTCATCTGAGTACTGCTGAATTTCTTTTTCATGATGAGCATGGCTATAGACTATGTTAAAAAGGGGACAGATTTTCCCATATTTCAAGTTGGCAAAACCATGATACAGCGTAGGGGATGCTAGGGTCAGCTTGGCCTGCCAGCACCTGTCCCCCGCAAGGGGTGGGGGGGGGGTCTCTTCATCAGCAGGCTTCCTTAGAACATTTAAAGAGAATGTATTTCCCGCAGTTTTAAGTTACATGCATTTTTGGGGGGAACACAACTCTTGGGTAAAATTAAGTACTGCTCAAAAGAGGTGACTCCAACTGACTTTTCTTATCTGACAATTTCTCATTTGTTTCAGATAAAGTGATACCAATTACTATCCAGATAGATTTAGATAAATACCATCTCTGTATCTTTTTTAGTTTAATATATTTGTAAAAACAGTACAAAGTAAGATCATGAATTTAAAAGCCAGGAATAAAACAAATTGATACTCTATTGAAAATGATATAATAATGAAATATAGTGAATTAGGGAATAAGCCAGTATTGTGAAAGTAGTGTAACCCATGAAGAGGTAGGTGCTTCAGCACCTTTGGACTTTGCTTCGTATAAAGAGCTGGAGGTGGCGGTTCAACTTCTGCTCCAGCGGACCCTGCGTGTGTGCAGCACTTGCTGTGTGCATGGTCGGTCCCTCCTGCCTTGGTCACTGTGCCCTGCACAAGGTTGCGCACCTTTTGGTGACTTTGGAGCAGGAGTTTGAGGAATGAACAGCTCTGCTTCTTGCTGATGGTTCCTGCTCTGTCCAGGATGAGTGTGACCCTCATCGCCGCACCCACGGAGGGTCAGTGAAGGAGGCCACTTTCTGGCAACGCCTGTGGGCTCTCTGGGAGCCCGAGCTGTCGTTTGGGTACCGCTGGTGGGGGACCGGGGCTGAGGACTGGGTTTCCTGGCGGCGTTTCCATCTGAAGGCTTGTTGTCCTGATTTGTTTTCTTAGCAAATTGCCGTTATATTTCACGGGCCTGCCAGAGTGATGGGCAGCTTGTGGAGTAGATTGGGCTTCTGGAGTCAGCCGACCCGGTTTTAATTTGTCCCATGATAGCTTTGTGACCTTGGGCAAGCTACTCAACTTTTCTGAGTTTCAATTTCCTCATTTATAGATTGGAATAATAGTTGCTAGCCCACTAAGTTTTTGTGAGGACTAAAACAGTAAAAAGAATACACGATCCATATTAGGGAACTCTTAAAAACAAGCAGCAGGCTCTGCAGACTCCGGGCCCCACATCGTGCAGGTTGGATGACACACCGTTTGTTTACGACCTCAGATGCCGCGGTGGTGCTGTAGGGTCCGCACGGCGGTGCACTGCTGGTGACTTAGTCACGACTCACAGCCGCTCCGGGAGCAGTTAGGAGGGTTCCGGTCCCTCCGGTGTGGTCATTGCATGCGGTGTGATTCGTGAACACACAGAAGGCCCTAAGCCCCCGGGGGCGGAGCTGGGCGAGGGGGTGGCCAGGGGTGGGGGGTAGATGCACGACCCCAGGTTGCTTGTAGGAATTTTGCTATAAACTGTTCAGGATTTAGGGCTTACTACCTGAAGAATTTTTTTAATGTAGGTTTTTCCTTGTGGTCTTATTTTTTCCCTTTATCTGTGGATTTTTAAATTTTGCCTTGTTCCTTTATTAGAAAAGCAAACAAGTATTTGCTAAATGAATGAAAAAATAAATTTAGATAAATGCAAGGAAGGGGGGAAAAGGCAATATAAATTCTTCACCCAATTTTGCAATATGATTTAGAAAATTTGCAAAAGTATTACCTGTACAAGACTTTTATATATTGTTTTCCATTATTTTTTGATCATCATTTGGATCTTTGGAAACTGGCAATTATAAATTCTGAGCTCCGGAGGGCACCTCAGGATTCTTTCAACCTGTTCACTGCCTCCGGGCAGGAGGACAGCTAACCAAGCCGGATCCGCGAGCACCCTCCCCAGCTTCGGGGCTTGCTAAGACAGTGTCTTATGCAGGGAAATCAACGGGAGCTCACGGTATCATTTCAAAATAAGTGAAAACCTTGCCTGTGGACATTGAGCTGAAGAAAGGAAGCGGCAGTCAGGATTGCAATCAGATTTTTCAGGATTGCTTTTGCCAAATGGTGGGTAATTTGCTAATCATTTTAGGCAGTTCTTTCACACATTTTAACACATGGTTAATGATCTTATGACCAAGATAACTAAATCAGCCCCGTTTCCAAAATAAGCCGAACGTGTACAAGTGAACCTTGCTCCTGTTGAACATCTTGTGTGAGTTCCGTCTGTGACCTGGTATTTTTTTTAACTTGTATCTGATCGCATTAATTTTTGAGGTTCATGCCATCTTGTCATACATAGTACTAGACTAAGAGGTCTTTCTATTAAGGATCTTTTGTTGATTTTTTTTATTACATTTCTATAGCCAGATCAAGTCAAATTCATGTTCACAAGTATGTCCAAGAAAATTAAGAACTGGTGCATGAAAAGATAGGAAAACAGTCCCAAATCCTAGCAGTTTCAGAGCAAGCTTATGATCAGGCAAGTGCACTTACTCCTCCATTTTTTTGTCTTCTTAGGGAGCGACATTTAAGAGGGTATGAGAGTATGCTTATCGGAGTGGAATCTGAATAATTTTTTTTCATGTCCCTTTATTTCCCTGTAGCTTGCTGATGACCGTATGGCTCTGGTGTCAGGCCTTAGCTTAGATCCAGAAGCAGCAATTGGTGTGACAAAACGGTCACCTCCGAAATGGGTAGATGGAGTGGATGAAGTAAGTTGAACGTTAGTTTCGTACTTTCTTATTTCTTTAAGCAACGATGATGCCGCCATCTGTTGCAATATCTGCCGTAAAAACTCATTTGGCTACACTCGAATGCACATCCCTGGAAGTATTTTGCTTTAGGTTTACTCAGTTCACACACCACAAGAAAGGGTGTGTGTGTGTGTGTGTGTGTGTGTGTGTGTGTGTGTGTGATCTTGGCATTGGGAGGAACAGCCTGGATTATAGAGAGAAACTGAAGGGCTGTGTGACGAGGAGTGGCGTTTGGATTAAAAGTTGCTCATGCATCAGTGAGCCTACAAGTTGGCTGAAGCCTGAACTCTGTACTCGAGTGTAGCTAATTGTCTAGGAGGCAGACATCGCTGGAGTCCCGGCGATTTCATTTGTTTAGATACAGTATGATGTTGGCCGGATTAAACAGAAGATGAAGGAATTAGCCAGCCTTCATGACCAGCATTTAAACAGACCCACCCTGGATGACTGCAGCGAGCAGGAGCATGCCATTGAAATAACCACCCAAGAGATCACTCAGGTGAGGATGGAAATGGGTCCCCAGGGCGAACGGGCATTTCCCAGCCTTCTCGTGACCCTCTCGAAAGCCATCCCGTGGTACACACTCTCAAGCGGATCACACTTCCCAACCCCAAGTTCACAGAGGGATGTGAGGCCCTGAGTTCCCCCAAGAATCAGCGTGTGTCGAAGAGGAGTGGGCGCTGTTTTCCCGCTTGTCCATAGATGCCACCATGGACTGATTTAAAAATGTGTGACTTTAATTGTATACTAGCGATTGCGAATTATTCCTGTTAAGAAATGGTCCTCGTAATTGGAAGAGATGGGGTGCTCTTGCCCTGGACTTGAGTAGATGCGTACCCTCGAGGAGCTCGGTACCCTAGAAGAAGTCCTTCTAAAATGTTCAATTGGAGTAGTTTTTAAGTAATCTGATGAGTGTGAACTCAGGTGTTTTACATTTTTTACTTGTTTACGTCTCCTGGTTCTGATGGGAAAGCCCTGGGTGTTGGAATGTTCGAATCCCAGCTCTTGGCAGGGTAACAGTGCCGTCTTCTCATCGAATCCCTCTGACTCTGGTGTTCTCGTCGGGAAGATAGGAACAGTGATAGTCATACGTGCCCCGGGGCGGGGATGGGGGTTCAGTGAGACGATGGCAGCAGAAGAGCAGCACGTGATGACGGCGCCTAAGAACCTGCGCCCTACATCTGTTCTCGTCGGTTCGGTCTTTCCGCGGGGGTACACGAGGCCTCCGGCCACTTTGACCCGGTCCCCTTTCCCGAGGCCCATCGGGGTGGACGGGAGTGCCAGGGCGCTGGCGCTCGGGCCCCTTCCCGACCCGCTGCGAGCCGTGGCGTGTTCTCCCAGCTCTTCCACAGGTGCCAGCGAGCGGTGCAGGCTCTGCCCAGCCGGGCCCGCAGGGCCTGCTCCGAGCAGGAGGAGCGGCTCCTTCGCAACGTGGTGGCCTCCCTGGCGCAGGCTCTGCAGGGGCTGTCCACCAGCTTCCGGCACGCGCAGTCGGGCTACCTCAAACGTGAGTGTCCCCTCAAACGTGAGTGTCACCCGGCTGATCCCAGGGCTTGGGAGTCACGAGAGGCCCGGCGCCAGGACCGCGGACCCCTTTCTGTTTGCGTCCTTGTCTTGCCGCCGGTTCTCCCTTTCCTCCTCTGCCCTCCGCGGTTCCCCCTCGGGCAGGTCGTCACCCCGCCGCACCTTCCAGGGCCCACGGAGGCCCCCGCCCCCGCCCGCCCCCACAGAAATGCCGCCTAGACTGAGGCTGAGGACGGGCTGCCAGAGCAGCGGGCGAGCAGCAAAGCACGGCTTAGTCTGCGTCCCGCTTGAAGACCGCGAGGGTCGTCCCAGCGCGTCCCTAAAGCCCGTAGCTCTCCAGATGTTGGGTTGGGGGACGCGGCTAACGAAGAGGTAAAATAAGTTGTCATGACAGGAAAGCTTTATATTTGCACAACAACTGAAGTATGTGAGTGCCCGAAAACCTTTTCTGGGAGGAGCTGAACCACTGGCTGCCGGCCGCTGGGCAGTAGGGACCCATGCAGCCCACCGGTCCTTCCCGGGCCGTGGGAGGTCCGGTTTGGGCCACAGCTGCATTCGAATTACCTCCTAAACTGGAGTTTCCTTTATTGCCGTTGTCATCAATAATGTCCCCACGTAACTCAAAAAAACCCCCTATTTCCCCCTCCCTCTGACAACTGGCATATTTGTATTTTAATTTCATTACTTCTAAAATTTGATTAGCGCCATTTGGAATTGTTACTAGAGATGCTTCTAGAGAGAGAGATTGATTTTTTCAAAATGTTTTATAACAGCAGTTAGATTGAATATTTCTGCCTCACTGAGAGACTCTCAGAAGGCTTGAAGTGCTGTGTTGTCACTCGCTCGGCATCAGGTGAACCGTACACATTTGTGGTGTGATTGTTGTCCGGGTAAGCCCGATGCTTGCGCGCTGTTACCTGCTTGGAACCCTTACTCCCCTCCCACCTCTGTGGAGACAGGCTCCTTTGAAGGCTAAGAAGATCTCCATTTTGACTGTTGAGTTTTACTCTAGATTTCCCCCTTTTTAACGGTGGAACAGTAACCAGGACGGTTTACGTATTCGAGTAAAGTGAATTCCTATCTGTGATAGGCATGAAGAATCGAGAGGAAAGATCCCAGCATTTTTTTGATACATCAGTACCACTAATGGATGATGGAGACGATAATACTCTTTATGACCGGGTACGTGAAGGGCCGCGAGACCGGCTGCTGTGCATTGCGCCCCGCTGTGTTCCTTCTCCTCACAGGCCTGCGACTTCGGTGCGGGGCCAGTGGGTCCGTGCTGCCTGACTGTACAGCCGTCAGGGCGTGTTTGCAGCCGGTGGAAGAGCAGTCATGGGGGCCCTACTGCTGCTTCCCTTCTGTAGGCTGCAAGGAGGCCTTGCCGTCTGCCTTCCAGAACCTTCGGGAAAGCAGTCTGCACGCCGCACGTTGGGCAGAACCCAGAGAAGTGCGGGGTTATCCCTGGTGGTTTTGCCGCCCAGCCCCGTGTCGCTGCAGACAGGGCTTGTCTTCGCGTCCCCTGCTTTGGCCCCTAGTGCTTTAGATCCCGCTTGTTTGAGGAATTTGGATCTTCCCGGTCAGGGAAAAGGAAGCGCTTACGTGTTGTGTTCATGTGCTTTATAGAAGTATGTCCAGAATTCGGTCTGTAACTGGTATCTTCAGTGGTCCACCATAGCTTTCTGGTGGGGGAAGAAGAGACTCTAAACAGACAGATCCTGTTCCTTTCGTTTTGCTAGGGTTTTACGGATGACCAGTTGGTGCTGGTGGAGCAGAACGCGCTGATGGTGGAGGAGAGGGAGCGGGAGATTCGCCAGATCGTGCAGTCCATTTCAGACCTGAATGAGATATTTAGGGACTTAGGGGCGATGATTGTGGAGCAGGTATGTGGTTGACCTTCCTCATCACTGACTCTTCCTGCCGCGACATCTGGTCCTTCTGGAGACTTGTGAATCCGCATTCGTGTCGGAAACAGAATTTGACCCTACTCCCCCCATGTATGTGTGTATATGTGTGTGCTTACACACTTACATAGATCGGTGTATGTGCAAATGATATGCGTATGCTAACGTCCATTCCCTATAAAACTACTAATAACCATTATTTTTTTTTTTAAGTAAAAAATAAATATCGGTAGAAGGCCTCCCATTCTCTGCCCATACTCCAAGGATGCTGATGCGACCACCCTACTATGGGGGTCTGGTGGGCTCTGCCCCCACTCAGCAATGATTCTGGCAATAGATAAGGTTTCCCTTCTAATTTTGGCAGGTTACTGTGTGAGGGCACCTGGAACCACTAGTTTCCAGTAGAATTAAATTGTTTGTTCACTGTTACAATCTGATTAGGGTATTTTATTATCTTGCCAGCAGGGATTTGGGTCCTGATCCCCCTGCAACCAGCTGCACAATGGAGTGTTGAGGCCATGGAAGATCTAGTTACAGTAATTACTCCGCGGTTCCCAAGGAACTGCTCTTGCTATCTCGTCTGATACAGTGTGTTCCATTAAGAGCCCTGTTCCTGCACATAGCCTGGTGTTCCCTTCTTTCTGTTTGAACGACAGATTAGACAATTAAAAACAAAGTTCTCCTTGAGGCAAACGTGTAATTTTACATGGTGGATTGGAGCTCACCGTCTCTGCCCTGACCCGTGGAAACCCGTGTTGACGTTTATAGGCGTGATAGTCAGTTTCCAGGCCTAATCGTAGCTGGGCCCAGCTTCACCAGCGTTCTCTGCTTGCTGGAATCCAAGTATTTAAGCAGCCTGTGGGCACAGAAGGCAGCCCTTCGCCTCTCAGAGCCTATTCCCACTTCACCATATATCTCTTAAAGCCCCAGTAAGTCTGAGTGCAGCATATGTCCGAGTGGCTGAGTCCAAAAAAGAAACCTCACTTTGTCAGCATTTCTTTCTCATGAGTTCGACTTCATTGTAACTAACATAGCACTCTGCCACTGAGTGCTTAATATTGCTTGATGATGGATTCCAGAGCTTTCTGTGTGTACCTTTCCAGCAGCGGTTAAGGAGAACAGATAATCCTGTGGGTAATGACTTCTGTAGTTCCGGACTCCCAGTTGCGGTTGTTGATCGCCTGTAACTGTCATTTCTTACTCAGGGTACAGTCCTCGATAGGATTGACTATAATGTGGAGCAGGCCTGTATCAAGACCGAAGACGGCCTGAAACAGCTTCACAAGGTAATGTTGTGCGTTTCCGCAGCTGAGAGTTTGGGGAGCCGTTATCAGGTGTCCAGGACTCAGAGGGGGGCGCTCAGTGGCGGGGTGTGCAGGGGCACCCCGCATCCGTGTAGTCGGCGCAACCGCGTGGGGGCCCGTCATCCTGCTGCGGGGAGTGACTCCAGGGGCGCCTCGCACCTGGACTTGAAATGGCCCAGAAGTCCCTCCTGTGACAGGAAATTGTAAAGGAATTGGGCATTTCTTCCTCTCTTCGTCCTCCAAATTACTTCTTTCTTTGACTCTTCTTATTTTAGGAAATCAAGGGAATGGGCGTTCGCTAGGTGTGTGTTGAACGTTGTGTCTGCTGACTCAGGTCTCTCTTGCTGTGACACGTTTCTGATGGATTGCTGGTGGAGGGTCATTCTGGAACAGATAAAAATCTCATTTTCCCTTTTAATTACCGCAGTATATCTGTGTGCTACCTTGAGAAAAGAATAGTTCGTTGAAGGGAGAGTAGCTCTCTTACTCTTTGCTAATAAGGTAGCTATTTCTGGGATCTCTTTCGTGGTATTTGTTAAAAAATAACTGGGAAGCGTCTTAGAAATCTTGTCGTCAGTGATGAGAAACATACGTAGGCTGCCGAGCGGCTCTCCTATATAATTGGGAGCGTGTTTTCTTTAAAAGGAATGCTAATACTTGGCAAATAAAATAAATCCCGTCCATTTCCTTGTAGCTTTTGAGACCCTGTGGTATTTGTAGCCATATAATGAGCATTCTTCCAGTCCGCGGACGGACTGCTCTGTGGCCTTTCTGAAGCCAGTTGCTCTCTGTGGCGGGGGCGGCCCCGTCTGACGGTGATGCCGGGTTTAGGGAAAGGGGGCCCTACCGAGGTCTGACCAGAAACCCTGCACGCTCCCTTCCGTGTGCTCGCTGCCGCGGCGGGGCGCGGATAACACGCCAACACACGACGGAAGGGAAAGGCCAGCCTCGGGTGGGCAGAGGGCTTCCTGAGCATTTCGATTCCTTTTGCTGCCAAGCCTTGTGTATGAAAGACTGATACTAACTTGAGTTTCCCACTCTATAATACCCAGGTTCTGATATGCTGTTGAATTATGCATTGGTTTTGAAGTTTCTTAAATAAAAACTAGTGAGACATGTTTTGTAATAAAGCACAGATAAAGGGCAGAGCTTTCTCCGCGGGAGTGTACAAATCCAGTGGGAACTAGAAATTTTGTTTTAGGTTCTACTTTATAAATCATTTTGAGAGGCTTTAAAGAATATCGTTTAGTATTGGCTTCCCTGGTGTTCTGGGTTCCTTATTAGAACAGTAAGCGTGCTCCGTCTTCTCTCTCAAGTCCTGTTGCTGCCAGTGGCGTGGCCGGCCGTCCCTGTGGCGGTCACCTCATCCAAGGAAGATTGAGCCTTGGGAGTGACTTCACACGGGCCGGACTCTCCAGACGGGCTAACCTGTCTGCCCTGAGGTTTCCTCCTGGTTGAGGAGTGGCTCCCGGTGGGCGTTTAGGTTCACTTAGGAAACCAAACTACCAGTCAGAAGGTTGCAGGGGTGGGGGGGGACCACAGAAGTAAAACAGAAGAGACTGAATATTCTTAGCAGACATTTCTATCAAGCTGTCCCCGTCGGGTCCTTCCCTGTGAAGGAGCATCGCCTGGGGAAGGACGGGTGGGGTGAGCGACACCCTCGGAACTCCCTCCTTGTCCTCTCTCCTCTCTCGGGTCCATAACCCGGGTCGGGCGTTTGTGCGTTGTGCACGCCAGCCGTGGTGTGAGTGGGGGTGTCCCCCGCCCGGGGCCTCCAGGCCGCTGCTTGCAGGGGAGGCGCGCGGCGGGTGCTGCGGGCTGGAAGCTCCTGTGTGTCGTGCTAGCAGAAACACGGCGAGAGATGGTCTCTCTCTCTCACGAGGGAGGTTCCTCGTGCACTTGAGACCCATGGAGCACACGTTCCCACTCCTGTGTCAAAGGAGGAGTGTGTTCTTATTTCCCACATCAGGGGAGGCAGAAAATACCCCTCAGGGGGCCCTCAGTCCCATACACACTGGCTGGGGTAACCTCAGCCCATCGTTTGAGGTCATCACGAGGGAGGTATGCGTTCATCCCAAGAACTGTGTCCAGAAACGGGAGGCTCCCCTTGAAAGAGTGGTCCCTCGCTGTCGGTGGAAGGAGGAGGGGAAGCGGGTCCACCCGGCTGCGGCGCGGCATCTCGGACTCCTGCCGCCGGCCTTAGCCTTTGTCTTAGTGGTGGGTCCCGGCCTGGGCTTCCTACACCCGGGGTAGCTCGATGCAGGTCGTCCGCTCGCGTTGATTAGATTTGCTTGAATTGGCGGCAGGGATTATAGTGACGTGACGTAGCCTGTGGCAGAGACGCCAGTGACGCAGATAGAACCACCGGCTCAGGACTGGAAACAAGTGAGGCTTGATTTTGGATTTTTGGGAAAATGACGGCCTTTTTCCCCTCTCTCTGTAGGCAGAGCAGTATCAAAAGAAGAATCGGAAGATGCTTGTGATTTTAATATTATTTGTCATCATCATTGTCCTCATTGTTGTCCTCATCGGCGTGAAGTCCCGCTAGGCGTCCGTGGGGCTGCGCGTGCGTGCCACCCGCGGGGACTCCCGGTCGCGAGGGGCTCAGCCGCCGCGCGGGCGCAGCAGAGGTGCGGGCTGCGGACCGCGGACCATGTGGGGGCAGCGAGTGCTGGCCTGGACTCCTCGTCACAGTCGTGCTCAAGCTGAGGGAATGGGCTTCTGGTTTTCCTTCATTGTCAACAAATTAAGGACCTAAGCTACTGCTGCAGAATAGAGATTGAGCTGTGTCATCAGTTATAATATATATTTTTTTTAGAAAGAGAAAACGAGTTGAATGTTTACAGGCACTCCACAAGCTGGTCGATACTGTATGTGCATATGTTATTTTTTTAGCCGTCATGTTGGAGCAGCATGTTAAAATAATTTTTGGAAACATTTTTTAAAAACCATCTGGTTTTTAAGAAATTTGGTACCGAAAATTTGTGAGTAGAGGCAAAGATGCCTCTTCATCTTTTCTCTGTATATTTTCCAGTTGAAAACAAACTGAGAAGTCCTTTAAGAATTTATAATCCGTTCCCCATTAACTTAATTTAGCTTTTCCATCACTGTTAATGATCAGAGTAACAAAGTGTGAAAAATAAGAAACCATCATTGATGTTAATTAACACATTTAGATGGGCCAGTTAAAACAGCTTCATAAGTTTAAATTAATTGTAAATGGACTGTTCCTCATCTAGAATCTGTGCCCTGCATTTTCTACTGTAAACCAAAACGGGTTACTAAACAAAACCACCTGAACTTAAAAGTCGGTGATTTGAACCAACCTCCCATGAAAACGTGCAAATGGAAGATGGGCAGTGACATGAAAGTCACCAGAATCAGCCAGTGTGTCCCTGTGCCGTCCCCAGCCGTCCTTGCTCAATCCATTACTTATATACTAACCACATAATGGCCTGTTCAAACCAGACACCATTTAATGAACTGTGAATTTACACACGGGCCATTCTAAATGGGTCACCCCATTTAGGATTAGTGGATCTCAAATTATTAACCAAACATCACTCCATTTCAAAGTAAAATATTCCACCAGTGGTATGATTTATCGGCTCTTTCACTGCGGCTTAACATGCCCAGAAAGTAGGCATGTTCCTGCAGATTGTGAAAATCTGGATTAGGAAATCCCTCATTCGTGAGCATGAATCAGATCACCAAAGCAGGACTTTGCTGTTTACTTACCTATTATCAATATGGTGCTCGAATATATTCCTGGAACTGTAGAATAATGTGGAAAGTGATGGCGACTTTGAAAGCAGAAGTTGTTCATGTTTTATTGGGTCTTGAGACACCAGTATCTTTTTAATGGTCTTTGTATAATTTTCGATGGCTTTTCCATTGTTTTTTACCTCTCCTAAAAAGTTGGAGAAGAGCATGACTTCATTAAATGTGCCGTGTTTTATTTGGATCAGTCACATAAAATGTCTCTTTAGAATTGGCTTTAAAGTTGTTTCTAGAAACTTACGTCCAGAGGTTCAAGTCATCCAAACAGATCATGGTCTTAATACCCAAACCCACGTCCCAGCCTTCCCTCTCCAAGTCGTCTGTGACTCCAGGCGGCCGCTGGTTTTCGTATTACTGCTGTAGCTGTGGAACGATCCAGGGCTGCCCCGGCACTTCAGGAAATCGCATGGTATTCCCTGACATAGTTATTTATTAGGGGAAAGGGTTGGGAAATACAATTCGACCACCTCCTGGATCCCCCCTGACATGTGGAGCTTCTCCAGATCTTGTGAGTAGCTCTAGGCCTTCTCTACTCACAGCTGAGTTGAATCCTGTGGCAGAGTCAAGGTGTTCCCAGAGACCAGGCGCTCCGAGGAGCAGGGCGGTGCAAGCCAGGGCTCTTCCCTCCCTGACGGTCTACAGTGGCAGTCCTGGCTTCCTGGTAAAGCTTTTAAAGTGCTCAGTCTTACCCTTGAAGGAAAGTGACCCTTTAAGAAGGGATCACCACAAAGAAGAAGGGATCACCATTTATATTTATTTTCAGTTAATAAGGGTGATAGGGGTTGGTCTTTGCTTCCCACCCCCTCACCCCATTTGGGTAAAATAATAGATCTAAATAGACGTGGTGCAAGGATCTCGAGTGGTCTGAAGCCGGCGCGGTGCCAGCGAAAGCCCCAGCTGTTTGCTGCCATTGCCTCGTCCCACGGCAGGCGGCGGCCCCAGAGCCTGGGCGCCGACGAGCCCAGCTCCCCAAAACACTGTATTTGTCTTTTGAGCCTTTATTAGGGAAAGATCAGCAGCCTTGGGGGAAGTAAGAGAAAATTGGTAGTGGAGTCCTGGCACCTCAGGGTCATTCTTCCCCTCGAAAGGAGACGGGCTCCTGCTGCAGACAGCCGTTGGCTGGGAAGGCCGAGTCATCCCTCTCTGTCGGGCTGTGGTCGCAGTGCTCGCCAGCCCGGTCTCTCCCCTCGCCTGCGGTGCGAGTGGAGAAGAGGGCCGGCAGGGAAAGCGCCTTCCGGGCGCCCCTGAGCTCAGCCCCTGGACACCTGCCCTGCTCAGCGTGTCCTGGGGTGGCTCCTTGGATGGTGCTGGAAGGAGAGAAGTCAGCGTTGACCGTCGGGTCTCCAAAGCTCCTGATCTTTCCCGAGATTATAACTGAAACCTACTGTCTCTTGCTGTATTAATTTGGGGGTGGGGGGTGCTGGCTTCGCCATGGGCGTGAAGCAGTGTATGTCTCTAATTTAACGGATTTACCGCTTTCTCTGCTAATTGAGAGAGCATTATTTATTTGTTTTGACACAAGTGCTTTCAGTGTTTTATCCTAGCTAATGGCTTCTTAAAGGTAATAAAACCCTTCCAACCTAATTGGTCAGATAAGACTTTTTTTTCTTGTGTGCTTAAATAAAGCAATTAGCGAAGCGCTTCTATCCAAAATGACTTTTTTTGTCCTTTTTTAAAACTAATTTACTGTTACTGGAAACTTTTTGTACAATAAAGCAATCATGCGGATTAAAGAACATCCTGCAGTCCTCGTATTAATTTTAACGACGGGGCTCGCGTTTTCTTCAAATGCAGCTGCGTTACGGGAGGGCCTAGTCCATTCTGGGATCGTTTGGGCCGATGACTATTTGTTTTGTGTCTGAGGCCTTGCCTCAGTGTCTGAAAGTCCATCCATCTGCCCTAATGGATGCTCGCAGGGGGACCGACCCGTCCGCTCTGCAATATACAAAAGGGAAGCTGCCGAAAAGGCAGACAGTTGCTTTTCTTATGAAAATGTATGCTTCATATACATGCCCAGGAACATTCGGAGATCTTCAAATAAAATTTAGTCCGTGTACCTTGCTGAGAAGTCCTACTTACAGCCCGGCTCCGGGAGACCGGGATTTTTAAGTGACTTTAGATGCTTCCTGTCTATTACGCCGAACACTTCGGGGCCAGTCCTTGCCCGCTCAACCCCGAGCCAGGCCCGCGTTCTCACCTCGCACGTGCCCGCGTCCGGGCTCCTCCTCAGAGGCCGGTGGGGGGTTGTCTTTTGTCACCCAAGCATTGCCTTTCACGTCATCCAGGCGTCATGGCGTCTGTCTTCGTGCAGTTAAACCCCAGCATCCTCTCCGCGGGAGCGGACTCTCCCAGGAGGCACCTCGGCAAGCCCGGCGTTTTGTCCTGGGAGGCACCTGTTCTTAGGGCGGTTACTTCCCCCCCCCCGCACCCCCCCCCCCCCCGGGCCTGTTGGTGAGCCGCACAGAGGGACTCTCCTGTTGTGCTCGCTCCTTGCTTTTTTGGCTCGAAATTCTATCTCCCCAACCTGTTGAAAAGCCACCGGCTCTGTCCAAGCATCAAGCCCACCCCTGGAAGGATAGACATTTGCCACTGGCTTCAAGAACATTGTGACCCGTGATAACCTCGGAGAAACCCTCCGCCCCGGGCGGGACGGCCTGTAAGTGGCAATGCGAGTGACTGTAGGCTGTGCAGGGCGGGTGTGTGCCTCTCGGGTGGTCGACTCGGGCGTCAATGTCCAGCTGAATGTTTGGGGCTCCCTTTGGACGCGGCGCTGCAGGGGTGCGCGGATGGAATGAGGCACGGTGGCTGCGGAGCGGAGCGCGACGAAGGCTCAGTCCCGGCCCTCGCGTGCGACCCACCCAGAGGCACAGGAGCGTGGGCCGCGGGGTGCTTCCTCCTGAAGGCCCGCCCCGATGGAGGGGGACAGGCTGGGCAGAGAGTCGCCCTGCTGGACTTACCGCGCCTCCTTGAAGAGCTCCAGTCATCACCCAAAATGTGAGCGCCTTGTATGTTAATTCTTTCGGGTCTCTCCTCGCCATCGCAAAACGACTCACTTAGCCTGGTGTGATTTGTGGGTAAACTTAATAGGATGGCGTGTTATTCTAACATCCTGGCTTGATTTGGGCCATCAGGCTCGCTTCTTCCAGTCAAAACCTACGGGGACCAGCTGGAGAGGTCTGGGTAACGTCTTCACGGGAGGGATGTCTGATAGTCGGGAGCACAGAGGATAGGATAGGGCTGCGGGGGAACCACTTCACCGATCAGTTATCGAGAGCTCCCGTTGTCTCCTAGGATCCGGGGAGGCAGACTTGCTTCGTTTGATCTTGGCTGCAAGTGAAACTTAGCAGTGTGTGTGCATGTAAACACGGGCCTCGAATTGTATACCTCCGTGTGTTAGCCCTTAGCAACTCCTAATTTCCTCTCTCCGGATTCCCCTGACCACCCAGACACCACCTCTGACCTTGTTCCCTGATGTTTCCCTTTCGTTTGTTTTGAAATGGAGGGCAGTGGTGGGTATTGGGGTAACTGCCGTGGACCCCGAGTGGGCACGCGGAGAGACTTCAGCTCTCCGAAAGCGTTCCAGACTCGGGACTCGGGGTCAGACAGCCGACGTCAGCTCGGCCCCCTGTGCGCCTTGCCCCGACTGCACACCACCCCCCACGTCATCCTACCTGTCTCCGGCCAGGCCTCCTCCCCCCGGGGGCCTCCCAAAGGGGGCTCTGGTTTGCATCATTCGGTGTCTCTCGGAGGAAGTGCTGAGAAAAGCACGTTTTTTTCAACTTGGCGTTCTGACTCAGGACCCCGTAGCCGACCTCCACTGCCATCGCTGCTCCCCCCATCCCCCCATCCTCCACTGCCATCTCCCCCCCCACCCCCCCCACCTCCCCACCGCCACTTCCCCAGACGGGAAAACCGAGACCCTCCAGAGGGCTCGCCGAGGTCACACGACCAGTATAACCCGGGGCCGGAGCGAGAATCTTCCAACTTTCTCATTTCCAGACCAGTACTGTTGCTGCTTATGCCATTTTAATTGTTCATTCCTTTCCATAAAATTAAATGACCTTCTTCCAGAAAGATTTAATGGTCAAGATGGGATGTGGTAAAGGCTCCTCAAGGATTTTTCCCTTATTACGAAGATGAGACCAGACTGGGAGAGATTTGCGAACAGTGGTACGCCCTTCTCCCTCGTTCAGTTTTTCGTGTAGCTGGTGGCAAGAGATTGCTGCTGGCCAATCCCGCCCCCGGACAGAAAGCAATGACTCTTGGGTGACAGGACGCGGCACACGGACATATGTACGGGTGGCAGTTTATGGAAGGTGTATGTATGTGTGCGTACGCCCGGAGCGCTCCCCAAGATGGAGAATGTCATTTTAAAGTTGTAAATAATAAAAAATAGGCCGGAGCAAAACTGATTTTACAATTGCCTGAGAATGTAGCACTTCATTTCCACACTATGCAATGGCTAGAAATTGATTTTTTTTTAAATCCAATTAAGCCTCAAGGTTGGTTATCCATTTAAAAGGTCGGCTGAGTTAAACAATGACAGTACCTTCAGTTCATGCTAATAATTAAATTTACACAGAACTCGAGCACTTGCATGGTGCCTCGTGGAGGCGGGCGTTGTGTGTGTCGCACAGAAATGCACGACGGAAGTCCCCAGCGGGGGTGTCCGCGCGCCAGCCGACCGTGACCCCTGCCCGGGGCAGCCCGCCACCCGGCCACCAGCCCTGGCGCTCCTTCCCCTCAGGTTCCCACAGCCCGCCCTGGAGAGCCCTGGCCCCTGGCTTACCTCTCGCTCTCCCCTCCTCTGGCCCCAGGAGCCTCAGGAGATGGAAAGTAACCTCGTTTAAAGAAGGAAAAAAAAAAAAAAAGAAGGGGATCTTGGTGTGTGTGTACCCTTGGGGTACGCCTGGAACGCCTCGGGTTCGCGTGCTGCCGAGTTTATAACGTGGCAAACAAATCATGTTTTAAATATAGTCCTTTATGGTGCGTATTGACTCTGTGTGCCCAACATGTTAAGAAAAAGACTCCAAAATGTCTCTTTATGGTTCTCATAGGTGATGTTTAAGCATCTGAATTCATGAAGATGTTAGGAGAACCAGGAACCTGATTGGAATGCTTTTTATTCTGTTTGGGTTATAATGTCACTCCAGTTTCGTAAATTGCTGAGCGGGGATAAGTGATCTTATTTCAAATCTAGCATTGTAACCTGCAATGTAATGTAAGTGAGGTTGCTCCAATTCGGTACTTTCCATCCATAACTAGGAACCAGCCTGAAAGATGGAACCTTCCAGATTAAGAAGAAAATGTGTGTGTGTGTGTGTGTGTGTGTGTGTGTGTGTGTGTAATTTCCCTCTCAGGCCCCTTAAGAAAAACTAACAATTCCTGCTTAATGTTTTGTCCCCCCACCCTTTCCTCACGCAGCGTCAGCTGCCGAAAACCTCCGCAACGGAATTGTGATTCTTTTTTACTTATTAAAAGATCCACATTTAGGTAATGCAGACAGACGTGTGGCTTTAAAAAAGAGAGTATTTCGGGAGGAAAGAATGTGACTTGGGTTTTGGACTCATTTTTTTTTTTTTTTTTTTTGGGACTCATTTTTGATGCACTGCGAAGACAGACTATTTAAGAGGATCCTGTAAGGGAAGGTTTTCCTAAAGAAAAGATTTCTTGATCCGAGTCAACATTTACCCCCTCCTTCTGCTATTCTGTACACCTTCATTTCCATACGCTGAGTTGCCTCAAGGAACGCAGAACCACCTTGGGTTGGTTAATTACCCCTCTCTCTCTCCCTTCCCACAGCCACCCCCATCCCAAGGCTCCAGACCTTCCACATTGCCCTTGAAAACTTCTACAGCTCCAGAAATAATTTTGCTGGTGCTCAGAAGTAAATAAGAATCTGGTCCCCGAGACAGGAGGGTTATTACTGTCCGACAAGGTGGGCTTCCTGGGAAGATAATTTAGCCTGCGAGAGCAGCAGGGGACTGCCCGGAGCGACTAGCTCAGCCCCTCATTTTATCGAAAAGTCCTAAAAACTGATGCGGAAGGAACGCTTTTTGTTGTTAATAAGTGGCTTCTCCAGTACATTTTTATTAACACCATTCTGTCATCGCGCCGATATCAGAAAGTAAAAAGCGCTCTAGATGAAATCACAGAATGCGCTTTTCAAGCAAAGTGCAAAACATTACGTGCAATACGCCGTCTTTTGTAAAGATCCGTGAGCGCGCATAAACGTAGTTTTTCAGAAAGAAACAGGAAAGATAAACCAAAACCTGATAAAAAATGGTTACTTCCAGAAGGGGGGATGAGCGGAGAAGGAGTGGAGGGGACAGGGGACTCCTTTGAGCATTCCTTCTTGCGGTTCCACTTTTGAGCCACATAAATGTACGTCTTCAAAAAAAGAAAATGTTTAAAAAAAAAAGAAAAGAAAACAGCAAGCCCTTCAGTTGAGTACAAACAGAAACATGGGAATCTAGCTAGGTATCAGATGGACAGACTGTACAAAAGCCAGGTAAATGTCGAGCATGCTGGTGGGATCACTCTAAGAACAAGAAGAACGAATGAACTCTGGAACTCGAGGGTGTGGGTTTGGGGTTGCGAGCGAAGGCTGTTGGGAAAGATCAGCTGAGGATCCACAGAAGGGCGATGGGGAACTTGGGTTCTCGCCGTGGGAGAAGGAAGAACAGACATGGGGTAGGGCACGGGAGGAAGAGCCCAGCAACACAGACTTTGAGGAATCCGTGTGTACACATGATACTCCTCGAAAAGGATCAGAAACAGCGACTGTCCAGGAGCAGTGAGCTCACTCCACACACAGAACTGGATTTCCAGATGGAAATCTAAACAGCCATTCCCTGCTGACCACAAGGAGACCAGGGCTCCTGTGAGGCCCGGCTGATTCTTGATTTGGGACAAGGAAGGAGCAGAGTGAGCCCGGGAACCATCTTATTGTTCCAGGGAGGACAGGTCCTCAGAGGGCCATAGGAACATGTGAGAAAGACACGGGTGCCGGCCTGGTGGGGCCCTGGCGGGCCCGAGTGGGGCCAGTGACCGCAAAAGAGCCAAACACGGGGACAGAACTGGGGAGCCCACGGCCACCTCCCGCCGTGACACCTGCCCGCCTTCGGGTTCATCCTCTGCGCCCATGATCGTGAAATTCTCTCTTGGAAACAAGGCTCTGCGCTTTCCTTTTTGCCCGGGACCCCACAGATGATGTGAGCCCATCCTGGAGACAAGGGGAGGCGGGGAGGTCTGGAAGGGTTGATCAGCTAGAAATTCACCATTGCCAGCAGTGCTGGCTTCGGGCAGCCGTCCTCAGCAGCTATGAAAGCTTTGGGGGAGAGGTCAGGAGACGGAATGGCCTCAGAGTCTGTGCGTTTTGAAGAGGAAACTGAGTGGGCTGAATGCCATTAACGATGAAGGGCAAACGGCCCTTGGCCGTGAAGAGAGCAGGCCGTCCCCACTTGAACCAAATAGCCCACCTCAGCCAGTCCCAGGAGACACACGGGTGCGGTGGCTCCTGGTGAGATACGGTGGCCAACACAGCGTGCTTAACCCGAATCTATCATAAGGAAACAATCCAACGAATCCAGACTGTGGGACCTTCTACGCCACCCGTCAGTGTCAGGAAGGACAAAGGCAGGGATTGTTCTGGATTCAAGGAGACCAAAGAGAATTGACAGCGCAGCGCAACGCCTGGTCCTTATTTCGATTCTGGGTTTTCAAAAGGCAATGAAGGACATCTTGGGGACAGTCAAACAAATTTCAATGTGGACTGTATATTCGATAATCGTATTGTGTCGATGTTAATTTTCCGTGGGTATGAGGAGGATGTTCTTGTGATTACGTGTGGGCTAGTGTCCGTGTTCCTAGGGGACAGAAACGCACTGAGGTATTTAAGGTTAAAGTGTATGTAACTAACTTTCAAGTACAGGAAAAAATATATGTCCACACACACATCTGATCTAGGTAAGGGGTATGCAAGCGTTCATCGTAGTGGTTTGTCAACATTTCCGTAAGTTAATGCATTTTTCAAAAAAGTTTCCAGAGAAATGTGATTCTCATGGCATTGGGTTCCTTCTCAACCCTTCAGGGAGCGTTCAGCACGAATCGTCTGGGTGGTGTCCCAGACGCGATTCACCAAGTGTAACCGAGGTGCACACACACACACACACACACACACACACACACACCCCTCCCCAGTGTGGCGAGGGAAGGCGCAGACCTCCTAGCACAGGCCTCGTCCTAGGAGCTCGTGCAGGTGTGTCATCTGCCTGGTCCGCTGGGGGCTCCCCTCCAAGCCAGCTCCGCTGGGAATGAACCGTACCTCGATCTCCCATTCGTCTTGACGGAGGCACTTCCACTGGGTCTGTTACCCACAAGGTCAAGTTCAAACTCCGTGGCTCGGCATCCTTCTCACGCACACTTCCATGTGTGCATGTGAGCTTGCGACCGGTCCAAACGGACAATGCCCTTTAGTATTGTGGATTTAGTATTTAGTACTGTGGATTGTCAGGGATCAGACTACCCAGGACCCCGGGACTCGTCCTTGGATAGCTCAACCCAAGTTCAGCCTTCTCCCAGGGACTGGCTTGCTGAGGTTTACAGATGTGTTTGCTCCCACGGGCAGTGTATCCCCCAAAGCCTGACCTGGGCCGGAGCTCTTAGAAACTGATATTCAACAAATACATATTGAATCAAGGAATGAGCGAAAATACCAGAAAGCAGCAGCAGGTGCTCCAAGGGAATGAGTGTTTCTCACATCAGAATAATGGAATCTGAGAATCTCAAGGTGATCAGTCTAAGCAGAAAGTAGAGGAGATGTTTCTCCGGGCACGAAATTAATAGATAAATACACACTTCACACACCCAGGGTCATCTTACATGACACAACCTCAGAAATGTGTTCTAGAATGTGAACCATACCAAAAGCTTCCTAATAAGTCCTGGGGACTTCGTTTTGATTCCTTCCAGTTTTTAAAGCCGTGTTTCTCAACTGCTAAGTCTGAACGCCCGGTTGAATTTGGAATGAGTCGCACCTCATCAAAAACAGAAGTTCCTTCTTGGGTTGCAGGAAGGATCTGGTAAGTTGTTTTAAATTTTCTTTTCTTTTTTTTTTTTTTTTTTTGTTAAAGAAAATTAAATTGAGGTGAATTTTTCATCGACAGCGAAATACATACTGAGCTGTGGATTAATACCTTCTTAAAAATTTATCTAAACAAAGTGCTGCCTGTCTTGCTTGTGGTGAAGTCTCCAAAGTCTGCAGTGCAGAGGGGAAAGCACTTTCCTGGAATATATTTGTATCTGTCACAAGCTACATCTTGAGGAAATTGGCAGGCATTTGAAGTGGAATAACTCCTCAGCATTCTGTTTAGTTTGGATTTCTTTGACTCGGGGGCGGGGGTGGGGGGGCGCGCTGAGAACTAAAATCAGAATTATCTGCTTTTAACAAGCATCTAGCGTTTCCTTTGCTTTGTGTATCAAAAGTGCTTGATAAATGCTTGCTGGACTGAGTCATCTCGCTTATCCCTCCTTGGGGTCGTGGGGGTTATTCGGTCTATTCTTACATAGGGAAGCATTCTGACAGGAAAGAATCTCTAGAACCATCTCTCTACCAACCCCTTCCGTCCCCCCTCCAACTCCCTGTACTCAAAACTGCCAGACCGGCTTGCTAAAATGCGTCTTGGCTCCTTCCTCAGGAAGCACAAGTCTGTGGAGTGAATCCCCAGTTTGCAATCCCCCACAGCCCGGTCCTCGGGGACCCTGTGTCCTTACCCATGGGATTCAGAGCCCCGTGGAACCTCTGGTTGTTTGCTCTCCTCCCGCGAATGTCCTCCCCCACCCCGTGTGTCTGCAAAAGTTCTGTTTCACCCGGCAGGGCACAGCTCCCGCCCCTCACCCTCTGAGGGCCCCCCCCCCCCGCCTGCGGCCTCACCCCACTGCTGGAGTGCCCTGTGCCTGTCTGCAGTGTATTTGCAAACAGAAGAAAGAGTGATAGATCTTCATACATGCTCTTCGTACCCTTTACAAATGTGTGAAAACATTCAGCTGCTGTAAAAAAATCTTTTGAGGAAAATAAGATCCAATTAGCGTCGACTTTCATGTTGGGAAAGCTGTGGGTTTTCGAAGGAATTCCTTTCATTCATTCAGCGACCGGTTTTTTGGCACCTGCTCTGTGCTAGGCCCTGCAGAAGAAAGGAGACACAAGCCCTGCCTGCAGAGTGCTGAAGCTCTCTGGCCTGGGGGATGTCGTCGAGCACCTACCCTGCACCAGGGACCGGGGCTCAGGACCGACGACCCTGCACCGGGGACCCGGGCTCAGAACCGAGAGGGAGACACAGAGGAGTGACCAGGGAAGACGAAGCTCTGGCTCGTGGGTGGGTTGCGAGTCAGGGAGTGGGGGAGACGTGCCAGGAAGTCAGTGCCTTTGCAGAAGCCTTGGATGCTGTGCTCAGGAGTTGGCCCTGCTGTTTTCTTAAGACTGAGAATGAAAAAGAAACTCCAAAGGAGAACGGGGCACATGGAAGTAGCTAGAGGTAATGGGGCGGCGGTGGGGGTGCCAACAGGCCCTTGAGCAACCAGGATGTGGGCAGGATCTTTATTTTTAAATGAGTCCTGGCGAGGCTTCCTCAACTGGGCCGTGGCTCCTTGAACCGCAGGGGCCAGGACCCTGGCCAAGGGCACACCCGCCGCCCACCGGGTGCCCCCAGCACCCTCCAGGTGCCCTCCTCCATTAGCCTTCCCTCCTCGGCGGCAGGCGGCTCTTAGCTTGTCTCCTCCCCTCTCCCCAGGCGGGGTGGGAGGCTGTAGGGGGCAGTGTGCCCAGACTGGGGCCAGATGACCCTTCCTGCAAAGGGGCGGCGGGGGGCCGGGGCCCTCCACCTGACAAGGCGATACCTGAGTTTCTAACTGGCCACCCAGAGCGGTAACTTGGGTGGGAACCCACATCCCGACACCCGGACTCCGGTCCAGGGCAGGGCCCGCAGTAGTGAGGACCCCATCGGAGGCAGGGAACCCATTAAATGGGGAGGAAGGGACTGTGGACAGCGCCCAGCACGCCAGGCCGCCCGTCCAAACCTGACAGGCGGCCGGGGTTGTGGTGAGGGCACATCCTTCCAGCATGGGGGTCACCCAGGACCACCAGGCAGCTGGGCCTGCTCGGGGCTCATGCAGACAGGGGCCTGGTGGGGGCCGCAGGGATGGACTTCCGGTTGGGCCTGGGTCGGCTCAGGACATGCTGGAGGTCAGGCCCACCGGGGTCCGCGGGGACTGGGGACCAGGGCCCCTTCCTGGAAGGGCTGTCTGGAGAGCGGTTTCCTTATTCTGAAGGCAGGGCCCGCCCGGGGACCTGTGCGGCGCGGGGCCTGCCCGGGCTTGGAGCCTGCCGAGCCTGGCCGGGGCCTGCCGGGCTTTGGGGCCTGCCCAGGGCTTGGGGCCTGCCGGGTTCCGGGCCTGCCCCCCGGGATCGGGGCCTGCGCAGGGCTTAGGCCTGCCGGCTCTGGGGCCTACCCGGGCCTGGGGCCGGGCTGCCGCTCCGGGGCCTGGCGGCTGGGGCCTGCGGGTCGGGGCAGGCCCGGGGGTCTGGGGCTCGCCCGGGGTCAGGGCGGCCCGCTCCGCCCCGCCGGCCCGGCGCCCCCTCGCGCCCCCTCGCGCCCCGGGCGGGCCCTGCACGTCTCGCGAGCGGCCCGGAGCGGCGGGGGAGGCGGGGCCGGGCGGCCGGGCAGGGCCGGGGCGGTGCCGAGGCCGGGCCGGAGCGGAGCCGGAGCGGAGCGGGGCGGCGGCCGGGCGCCGGGGGGTGGGGGGGTGCGGGCCGGCGGAAGATGGCGAACGTGGGGCTGCAGTTCCAGGCGAGCGCCGGGGACGCGGACCCGCAGAGCCGGCCGCTGCTGGTGCTCGGGCAGCTGCACCACCTGCACCGCGTGCCCTGGAGCTACGTCCGCGGGAAGCTGCAGCCCCGGGTCACCGAGGAGGTGAGCGGGCCGCGCGGCCGCCCGGAGGCCCCGCCCGGAGCCCGCAGGGGCGCGAGGCCAGCCCGGGCGGTGCGGGGGGGGCCCCCGGAGCCGCCCCCGGGCGCTGCCTTCGAGGGCTCGCGCGGCCCCTGCTGGGGGGAGCCGGCCGGCCGCTCCCGGAAGCCCTCTCGGTGGCACCTGGCCGCGCCCGCCCCCGGCCCAGGGTCGCAGCGTTTGAAGCCTGGCGGCCCGCAGCCTGGCCTTTGAGATCCTCAGGGCTCAATCACCCAAGGGTGGACCGGTGCCCGCAGACACACACGCTGAGCTGCAGCGAGAGGCCACACATCTTAATTAGGGATCGTGGGTGCCCCGGGGACGCTGCAGCGGTGGCCTGTGGGCCTGGTGAGCGTTGGCGTGCAGGGCCCGGCTGCCGGCATGCGGGACTGCTGAAGCCTCGTGTCTGTCTCTTGTCTCTCCCCTTCCCATCCAGCTCTGGCAGGCCGCTCTAAGCACGCTCAACCCCAACCCCACGGACAGCTGTCCCCTGTACCTGAACTGTGCCACCGTGGCCGCCCTCCCCTCCAGGGTGAGCCGGCACAACAGCCCCTCGGCCGCCCACTTCGTCACGCGGCTCGTGAGAACCTGCCTGCCTCCCGGGACCCAGCGGTGCATCCTGGTGAGTGCCCAAGGCCACCCTCGCATGGTGGGGAGCGTGCGTCCCTGTAGCTCAGCCCCGGTGCAGGCAAGGCACCCAGGCTCAGGGGATCTCTGGGGTGGACATGCCACCACAACCCATGACGTCATAACCCCTGCTTACAGAGAGGGAAACTGAGGTCGAGAGACCAGGCCGTTTGCCCCAGATCCGTTTGGGTGGTAGAACTGAGACCCAGACCCAGATATCCTGGACCCATGCCCCTCCACATCCTGCTTTCCCGTCTCGAAGCCCACACGCCCCTGGTGGCTGCCGTTTTCTTTCTCCCACGGTGAGACGGTGGCTTCCAGAAGGCCCCCGCATGGCGGCTCTGTTGGGCCCCAGCTCCTCCCCAGGGGGGCTCCCGCGGGGCTGCCCCCGCTCACGCCTCTGCCTCTCTGTGCTGCAGATGGTCTGCGAGCGGTCGGACGCCTTCGCCTCTGCCTGCGCCTTGGCCCGGGCCTTCCCGCTCTTCACCCACCGCTCCGGGGCTGCGCGGCGCACGGAGAAGAAGACGGTGACGGTGGAGTTTTTCCTGGTGGGACAAGACAACGGGCCCGTGGAGGTGTCCACTTTGCAAGTGGGTGTTCGGACGTTCGCCCCCTGTCCCTGGCCCTCACGCGCTGTGGCAGCCTGGAGGGGAGACGGGAAGCTGTCTCTCTGCCTTCCCAGGGAGGACGGTGGCAGTGGGGTCCTGTAGCAACATCCGAGGGGAGCCTGGAGGCCTTTCCGAACCCCGGGAGCTGGCCCCCTCCCTCCGGGTGGGCTTCCTTGTCAGGATTCAGGCCTTGGAATGGTCTTTATTGAGCGCCTACCCAGCACCGAGCCCTCTCCTGTTTAGAGAATCCTCTCCCTGCAAATCACATTCCCCCTGTGGTGCACTTTTACTTATGTTATTCCATTGGATCTTCAGAATAATGCTTCTGAGGTCAGCAAGGCTGGGAGGGACTCCAAGTTGGGAGTCCTGGTCTGGGCTGACCGGCGGGCTCCTTCCCGGTGGCGAGTGCCCCAGACCCCGAGGCCGTGGCCTCAGCCTCTCCACCGCCCCCAGACCCAGGCCACCCTTCCTACCCCACCCCTCACTGCTGTCCCAGGCCAGCACCCCTCGCCAGCTGTCTCCACCACCTGGATTCTTTGCTCTGGAAGGAGAGGACATGCTCTCGTCTCTACCGTCTTGCAACAGCTTCTTTTCTTGCCTTCCATTGATCTCCAGACTTTGAAAAAACGTGGTCTAATTGCTTCGCCTTTCTTAACTCCCCTTTCCTCCTCAGCCCACCAAAATCGAGTTTCCACCCCGCATCCTGGCGTTGTTTTTTTAAGGGCCTGTCTGCTGGACTTGACTATTGGTCATCGCATTTGTCATCCATCCTGGAAGGGTCTGCCCCACCCAGAGTCACGCCCCTCCAGCCTGCCGCCTCTCCGTCCCCTTTCCCAGTATTCTCCCGTTCTGATCTCGTTTCCCCTTCTCTGGGTTCTTGGAGCGCCTGTGGGCTCCATCCCACAGACGGCCGTCAACGGCCACCCTCCCCTCTAGCTGCAGGGCGTTCCTTCTGAGTCCCGGGCCTGAGCGGACCCTGGATGCCCCACGTCCTCCAAGCCTTTCTCTCCCCTCCCCGCTGACCGTGGTGGACTGTGTGTCCTCCGCAGCTTCTCTCTCCAGGTCCTTCCTGCTCCAGGCCTGCCTGGTCTCAGTCTGGCGTCTGCCCACGTCCCTTCCCCAGGGGCTGCTGGCCAGGCGGCTGACGTGGCCTTGCCCACCCTCTGCTCACTGAGTGCCATCCCACCCGACGTGACACGTCTCTGCTTAGCTTCTCTGCCCCGCCCTGGGGTGGAAGCCTCCGGAGGGCAGGGATCTGGTCTCTGGTCCCAGCGTGGGCCCAACGCGTGACAAGGGCCGGTGGATTGGTGGGTCTCCTTGACCCCCACATCCCGTGTGTCCTACTCTGCCCACTGCCGCTGCCATGGTGAGCTCCCCCTGCACCCCGCGGCTCTCCTAGGCCTTTGGGGCAGCCTCCTCACTGGTCTTGCTGCCTCCACATGCCTTCCCTCCACTTCCCCTTCCCATTGCTGCTCATAGCTTGCATAGACACAACTGCTACTGAGTCCTCCCGACAGCCCTAGCGGTGGGACCTGCTCTCCCCTGTAGGGCTGGGCAGACCGAGGCTCGGGGCCGTTAGGTGACTTACTAGGGCCACGCCAGCTGCCATCTGTCAGCCCTCTTGCCCGTCTGTCTTGGCTCGTGAGCACGGGAGACTCAGGCACCCCGTGTGGCCTTTTTCATGCTATGGAGACCTCAGCACGCCCGCAAGTCCTCTGCCCCCGTGGGTCCCTGCGGCCTCTCTCACCCTCCTCCGCCGTAGTGGTTAATGGAGTGAGGTGTTGTGATTCTCTGCTGGCCGGGAGAAGCTTGGACGCCTTTGAATTCCCAGAGTCTAGTGGGGAACCTGGCGCACAGTAGGTGCTCATGGAGATGTGGATGGAATGAATGAATGAATGAATGAATGAATGAATGAATGATCCTGGGCATGACAAGGCACAAGCTCTTCCCCCAGGTCACGGGGCTCTTCCCCCAGGTCTCGGGGCTCTTCCCCCAGGTCTCGGGGCTCTGTGGTGGCAGAAGGTCACTGGGCGCCTCCCCCGAACTCCCCCGCAGGGGCCGTGTGCCCTCTCGCCAAGCCAGGCTGCGGCAGGGACTCTGACCCCATGCAGGGCTGCAAGGCGAGCACCTGGCCCCCTTAGAGACCAGTCTTAGGGCCCTGACGCACTTCCCAGACAGCGGCCACGGGCTGCGTCAGAGATGAGCAATGGGCTCCACGACGCCCACAGACAGGGACCCTTGGCCTCCCAGAGGAGAGCCTGCTGTCAGGCGGCGGGAACCACACGATCACATCTCATATCTGAGCTGTCAAGGCCTGCGTCTCTGCCTTTGAGGCTTGGGGCTTTAATTGCCTCGGGAGGGCAGAAGCTCTCCGAGCTCTTTAGCAGGGCCTGGGAGGCGGCCAGGTGGGTGCGGTGGATCCAGGCCTGCCCCCGCTAACTCCCGGGAGCTGGGAAGGCGATGACGAGCGCACTGCTCTCTGCACCTCTGCCGCACCTGTGCAGCTTTGCTCTTTCGGTGTTGCCTCTTCCCTGCGGGCTGGGAGAGGCAGCCAGCCACCGCGTGTCCGAAGTTTGGGGGCAGGGGTGGGCATCGGGGTGGGGCGGGGGACAATGAGAACAGCAGCTAGGCAGAGACGAACGAAAAGGCAAAGACCTTCCAGAATCAGCGCTGAAGCAAACGTGGGGCAGAAGTTCTTCGCAGAAAGTAGGGGTGGGGTTGGGGAGGGTGGTCAGTGTGCAGCCTCAGGCGGCCCGTGTTCGAGCACAGACTCCCGTCTCGAGGGCCTCCCCGGTGCCAGGCTGAGTGCGGGGACGGTGTCGGGTCCCTGCTCCCTTCTGGGCTCTGGGCCCCTGCACAACTCAGGGTGCGTACGCTCTTCCCTTCGCACCCCGTGCCCAGAGCCGTGTGGCATCGGATGGCCGGGAACACAAGGGCAGGGAGTCTGTGACGCACTCCCACGGGGCTCACGTGAGGAAAAGGCCACCCTCACGGCCGGAGGGCCACAAGGGGGCCAGTAGGCCCGGGGGCACAGGACGAAAAGGATGTTCCCTCCTTTGGGAGGAGCCAGAGAAACTTCTGGAGGGCACAGCCTTTAAGAAGTGCCACAAAGGATGGCCAGGATCTTGACAAGAGGAGAAGGGAGGGTGTATGGCCAGCCGTGGCGGCCATAAGCAAACCCCGCAGGCAGTTTCATCAGCAGACCTTTCTTTCTCACGGTTCCGAGGCTCTCCAAGATCAGGGCAGGTGTGCTGAGGGCTCCCTCCCCCGTTTGCAGGTGGTGGCCTTCTGGCTGTGCCCTCCCTCCTTCTTCCTGTGAGGGTGCTAATCCCATCATGGGCCCCACCCTCCTGACCTCACGTAAACCTGAGCACCTCTCAAAGCCTCCTGAGAACATCCTGTGGGGGGAAGGGGGCTTCATAGGAGTTTGGGGGCAATGTAGACATTCAGCTCATAGCAAAGGACAACACTTCCCCTGAGAGAGGACGTGGGACCGACGGGTGCCTGAGGTAGGAATGCCCAGCGCGGGCTCAGGGCCAGGCCTGGGGCTGCCTGCCCCCAGGGTGAGGGGAGTAAGCAGCACAAGAGGCCTGGAAAGGAAGGTGGGCCCCACTGACACCAGGTGGGGGTGCCAGGCTGAAGGATTCTCGTGTAACCTGGAGGTGAGGGGCACGGCCCCGTGGAACTTTCTGTGGCTTGGGGGGGGGTCATGGGTATGGAGGAGGCCACATGAGTCTTGTTTCCGCCTGACCTTGATGCCCCGTCAGCAGCCCCGAAACCTCCCCTGAGTGACCTGTGCTGCTGGTGCCTTCGGTTCCTGCGGGGAATGGTCAGGGAGGGACAGCCCTTCCCACCTGGTCCTCGGTCCCCAGTGACAGCCTCTGGTTTCTCCCCAGTGCTTAGCAAACGCCACGGAAGGTGTGCGGCTGGCTGCCCGTATCGTGGACACTCCCTGCAATGAGATGAACACAGACACCTTCCTCGAGGTTCGTGGCCCCCGGGGTGGGGGGGAACCAGGGTGGGCGAGGCATTGGTAGACCCCAAGGGAGTCAGGGCATACGCCGGGCTGGAGGGGGACAGTGCCTACAGTCTCGGCACCTTGCCCGGACACAGCTGGGGCTGCTGCGGACGGCGTCCTGCTGTCCAGCCAGCTTCGAGGGGCCCCCAGGCCTCAGCGGAGGACAGAGGGAGGACAGAGCCTCCCTCTCAAGGCCTCTCTGCAGGACCGCAGCCATAATCTGCAGGAAATTGTAGTTCGGAGGGTGAACCTTCTGTCTTGGATTTGATTGTGCTCCAAGTCCAGAGAGTTGAGGCCCTGGCTTCTGAGGGCGTCAGCTTCTCCCTGGCCCCGAGCCTCGGCCTTGCCTTGACTTAAGCCATCTTCACATGTCTTCGTGTTGTTTTTTCCATGAACGCGTCCAGGAGATTAAGAAAGTTGGAAAAGATCTGGGGATCACCCCAATGATCATCCGAGATGAGGAGCTAAAGACGAGGGGATTCGGAGGTGGGTAGGGCTGAGCCTTGCGGGCCGTGGCCTCAGGCTGGCCCTGGGAGCTGGGGGTGGCAGGGCGGCGGTGGGTCACGTGGGGCGTTGCCTCCCGCTTCCCTTGAAAGGAGCCGGCCTTTGTCCAACCCCAAGGCCAGGCCTCGGGAAGCGGACCATCTCTGGGGGAGAAAGGAGGCGCTGATTCAGACTCTGGAAGCTGCAGTGTCCAAGTCCTTCCCCGGCCCACTCCCTCCCTGTCTGCAAGGGCTGCTGTCCTGGCCGCCTGGACCAGCTCGGCAGGACCTTGCTGCTCCTTGCACACAAGCCCACGGTCACATAGGGCCTCGTCATCGCAGCGCTCTTCCTCTGGAGTCCTTCCCCGAGATGCTCTCACAGTGGGGCCATCATACCCTGAATGTCTTGGGTCAGATCCACCTCTTCAGAGGGCCTTTCCTGACGACCAGACCCACCCTCCCTGGCCCCCAGGCACTGGAGGCATGGTGACAAGTAGGATAAGGCACTTCCAGTCTGGCTGGGGGAGGGTCGCGGCATTCCTTATCTATGGCTACCGAACAAATTACTCCAGAAGGAAGCAGCTGAAGGCAGCACACAGTCACGTGGGCGGGGAATCAGGCTGGGCTGGGTCCTGGGCCCAGGGTCTCTCCCAGTGGAGACCAGCACGTTGATCAGGTTGGCTGTCATCTGAAGGCTCGACTGGGGCCGGTGATATGGTCCCAGCCAGTCTCACTCACTCATGGTGCTGTCACCAGGCCTGGGGACCCCACTGGCTGTTCCTGGTCTTGTGGGCCTCTCCTTAAGCTCACGAGTAGCAGCTGGTCCCCTCAAAACAAGGTTTCTGGGCGAGGGAGAGTGAGCAAGCAAGAAGGGGGCAAGGTCTTTTTTTGCAACCTAGTCTTGGAAGTGGTGTCTCATCACTTCTGCCTCATCTAGAGGCGAGACGCAAGGTTCCGTGCACACCGAGAGAGGGCGGATCCCAGGGCTGGGGGTCGGTGGGGGCGATCCTAGAGGTGCGTACCACAGAACACACAAACCAACAAGTGGAGGGAGAGGCTACGACCGTCAGGGAATCTTCACCAAGGAGATGGTGCTTATGGCACGGTTTGCAGGGTATGTGGGATTTTGTCAGTCAGCCATTATCAGCTCTCGTCCTGATGTTTATGATTGTTCGGTTCAGTTGCTGGGGGGGCCTTGAGGCCTGGTCTCTGCCCACAAGAGGCTTTCTTGAGAAGAGGGGGCACGTACGCCCCATGGCGAGGCAGTGGCGGGAGCGGGCTCAGAGGGGGTGGTGCAGCGCCGAGCGCACGGACGGCTGGGGGGAGAGGGGGGTGAGCGTGGGCTGGAGTGGCCTTGAAGCGTTATCCAAAAATCATTTCACGCTGCAATTCTGTTCTGTTCTTTCTGGGAATGATACAGTTGTTTTTTTTTTTTTTTTCTCAGCGGGTTTTCTTGCCTAACGATACTTCGCACAGAATTCGTTTGCAGTCCCAGAGCCTTGGAACTAATTTGCATTCCCCGATCCCACGCTGGCCAGGGGGCAGGAGAGGGGGCAGGGAGCTCGGCGGGGACTGTACACTCTCCAGGAGAAGAATTCACGTGCCAGTGGATATTGCTGGGGGAGAGCTGCTGTTTCTAGGGGGCTGCTGGGGGCTCTCCGCTCCGTCCAGCCTGAGCCCAACTGACCCGCCCCCTGTGCTCTCTGCAGGGATCTATGGCGTCGGCAAAGCTGCCCTCCACCCCCCTGCGCTGGCCGTCCTCAGCCACACCCCAGAGGGAGCCACGCAGACCATTGCGTGGGTGGGCAAAGGGATCGTCTATGACACCGGGGGCCTCAGCATCAAAGGGAAGGTGAGGTGCTGGGGCCTTTACTTGGCCGGGTCCCGTGGGTGGGGAGAGCCCCCAGTGGCCTCATCAGCTCTCAGAGGTGCCGGAGGAAGACAGCGAGCAAGATTTCTGGGGTCTTGGCCTTGGGGCGTGCGTCTGGGGAGCCGGATTCGAGAAGAGTCAGTGGGGCTGATTCCTCTTCTGGGGGCTGTGGGGCGAAAGGGTTTCTCATTCACACCCCAAACCGGGGTCTTGAACCAAAAGTCTGGACAGGATCCAGAGAAAAGCGGAAGACATGATTAAAAGGCTGGAAAACGAGCCCAAGGAGGCAAAGTTGAAGGAATCGGTGATTCCATCTGAAGGGAAGGGCGTGGGGTGGCGTCTCCACGACCACCAAAGTTTCCACAGACAGAAGCTTAGTGCGGGTCTGCGCGAGCCCACTCGGAGGACGGGGCCCCCGGTGAAGGCCGCAGGGCTTGGGCCCCACAAGCAAGCCGCCCGCTGGTGTCCCCAGGAGGCCCGGTGGCAGAGGTCTCTCCTACGGGGGGCCTTTAAACAGGGTTGTCTCAGTGAGGCCGGGCCCCTGAGGGCTCAGCTCTGCCTCTGAACTGCCTGTCCTCCATGCCCAGCACGTCCGGGCCTGCTGCACGCTGGGAGCCGGGATGGCCCCGGAGGAGGAGGGACAGTCTTCATCAGCTCATGTCACACACTTGGGTTGAGCAACCGCTGGGCACCGGGCCTGGGCCATGCTCTGCGGCGCCAAGACCAGGAAGGCCTGGGAAGGAGCGGGCGTGTGAAATCTGGGCCCCGGGAGACCAGGAAGAGGAGAGCCAACCTTCCCAGAGAGAAAGCTCTAGAAGAGAGGACAGACTAAGCTCATGCAGAGCAGACATGGAGAGCTGGCAGTCGGCGTGGCGCACACATGTGTCCTATTGGCCCGAGGGCTGGTCTATAATTTAAATTACTTACCAACACGTAAAAAACAACAGGAAAAATTCTCACGGAAGACCGGCCATCTGACCTTTCGTAAACTGGGGCCATCTGGTGGTGCGGGCCGTCCACCTCCTCAGGAGGCCCCCCGCCGGAGCAGAGAGGCGCTTTCTGACCTGGGCCCCCATGTCGGTCGCTGTTTCAGGGGAGATTGCCCGCTACCATTTGCACCGCTAGCCTGTCTCGTGCATATGGTCTCTAGAGTGCGTGGTCTGTTTGGTTTTTTTGGCATCCCTCCTCCCGTAACCACAATATTTTCAGGCCTAATCAGGGAATGATTCGATAGTAAAGGGTTAAAAAAAATACTGACAGTGAATTCACCTTTATTGAGTTCCATACATATTATCCTGCCAGGAAAAAAAAAAAGGAAAGCAAGGATTATAGGGCTGCCTGACCGGCTCCGTCGGTGGGGCCCGCAACTCTTGATCTCGGGGTCATGAGTCCGAGCCCCATACCATATTGGGTGCAGAGATGACTTAAAAATAAAATTTTCAAATAAGTAAGTAAATAAGTATATAAATATTATAATACACATACCACAGTAATAGATCAACACTTTTAAATCACGTTAATGTGATTTTTTTTGAATGGAAAGGACTTATGCCTCCCTCTTGGTCTGCTGCCGTAAAGGGTATTAGCATTTCAGTTTCTGTTTGAAGGCCTTGGCTTCTGCAAATGTGTCAACGACATCATCAAAATCGATCTTTTGCTCATCTCTACGTGTACCACACGGGTAGAGATTGGTCAGTCGTCTGCACTCGTGGTTGATCCCCAAACACTATTAATTTGAATTAGGAAGTTTCTACCGCATGAAACAATCCGTACAAGATACCCAGGAAAAGTCCTCCACGTAAGGATCATTTGGCAGAGACTGGCCCAAACCCCGCTTGCCAGGAAACTCCAGAAATTACGATACTGCCCATGTCTGCCGTTCTTTGAAACTGATTCTAGCAGCCTTCACGTGTCCGTGGAGTAAAAACGTGTCAAACACGCGTCCAGTGGCTCCCACAGCCTGAGGGAGGCCGGGAGTCCCCGGCTCCACGCACACATGGGTTTGCTGGGAGTCCCTCACTGGTGGGGGCAAGACCGGCTGGCATCAGGGCAGTGTAGACGCCGGCCTGCCTCCAATGTCGGTTGGGAGGCGCGCCGCGGAGCCCGCGCCTGTCCCGCCAGCCGTGCACCTGGCAAAGGACAAGCGGTTAGAATAGTTGGGTTTGAACCTTTTATCTATATGATTAGAACTCAAACCATTTCAGCACTGATGACAGCAGGCCGACTGGCTGTTAGTTGGTGAATTACTGTTTTCAGACTCCCCGCAGCCAGTGCGCCCCCTCTGGCTGCGCATGGTACTGGCCAACCCTCGCTCTCACCCGTGATGGCCCCGGCGCAGCCGAGTGCTGGCGGGTAGAATTCCCAGCTCCTCCCTCCTGGGAGCAGGTGCTGGCTTGAGTTCTTTTGCTGGGGGCGCCAGGCCCAATCCTGCAGGAGGAGTCACGGCTCCATCTCCAGAGACTTCAAAGGCAAATCAGACTCAGTGTGAATGCAGGTCTCAAATGTGTTAAGTCTCAGGACCCCTTCCTTTCTTAACAAGTATTGATCCCAAGGGGATTTTTTTTTTAATCAGAGTGATATTTAACAGACGCTGATATTTACTCTACTAGAGATTAAGACTGAGAAAGATGCTTAATAATTTATTTTAAAATAGCAATGCAAATCCATTGCATGTTAATGTAAATAATATAATTTTATGAAAATAACTGTATATTCCAAAGTCAAAAAACACGAGCGAGAAGAGTGGCCTGGTCTTACATCTTGCTGATCTGTCTCCTGTTGGCCTTGATAGAAGACAGCCGTGGTCACATATCTGCCATGATCACGTATCTTGTGATAGGTTGTCTGAGTTGAAATATAAAAAGAAAATCTGCCCTCGCTCACTTTGTAGTTAGGAAAGGGAGAAATAGTTTAGTGCTCTTTACAAGTAACTAAGGACATTCTTCTTTGCTATTATACCAAACCTTGACAAGCAGGAGTCTCTGAAAGGTGAGGGACGGTGTGGGATCAGAAGCTATGTCAGTGACTCTTTGCACCCTGTTACTTGATAACTACGGTCTACCTTGACCCGTGAAAGCGTGATTTTGTAATACCATGCATTTGGAATACCAAGGTCATCCAGAAGACCTTGTTCACGGAGTTATGCAGAGCCTCCAAATTGTGGCCCAACACAGGATAGTCACACTTGGTACCACCATCCATCTAGTTTTAAAAATCACTGAGTATTAGGACGCTGTCACGGAGGCAGAAGATACGAGTTTTCCAAAATGGCAGTTCTTTTGCTTGAAAGCTCAAATTTTCCCACCAGCACCAACTATCGTCAGCTGTTCTCCTGGAAATGAGAGGTTTGCTTTGCTCTTTTTTTTTTTTTAAGATTTTATTTATTTATTCAAGCAAGAGAGAACGTGCATGAGAGAAAGCACGAGCAGGGTGCAGGGAGCAGGCTCTCTGCTGAGCGAGGAGCCCAACGAGGGGCTTGATCCCAGGACTCCGGGATCGTGACCTGAGCCGAAGGCAGACGCTTAACCCACTGAGCCACCCAGGTGCCCCTTTGCTTTGCTCTTTAAGAAAACGTCGGCTGGGGGCGCCTGGGGGGCTCAGTGGGTTAAAGCCTCTGCCTTCGGCTCAGGTCATGATCTCAGGGTCCTGGGATTGAGCCCTGCATCGGGCTCTCTGCTCAGCAGGGATCCTGCTTCCCCCTCCCCTCTGCCTGCCTCTCTGCCTACTTGTGATCTCTCTCTCTGTCAAATAAATAAATAAAATCTTAAAAAAAAAAAAAAAGAAAAGAAAACGTCGGCCGGACACCTGAGTCTGAATAACCTGTCACGTGTCAGTTATGCTTTGATATGAAACGGTGTTCTGGAACCCAGAGCCCGGCTGCGCCGAGCCCCGGGGGACCATCCCCGGCTTCCGCTCTGACCGCCCAGCCTAGGGACTGGGGGGGCAGGGGGACCTCTGCACGCACCTTCCGGTCCGTTGCTGGGGCTCGGCGGTTGAGCTTCAGAAAAGCCCATCCTTCTCCTTCAGGAGACTCAAGCGGAGTGGACTGTGCTCTATTTTCCTGAGGCCGGAGACGAGTCCAGGGACCGTCCCTGCTGCGGTTGCGACCCACGGTCGCTCTGCTGCATCGCGGGAGTGTCCACCCCGTGACACAGGCCAGGGACCTCTTTGTGCGACTCCGGGAATTGTCTCTTTCATAAAAATAGGAGCCACAGGTGGGGGTCTGCAAAGCCCACACGGGCCGCTGAGTCACACCTGCAGCCTGGCATTTTTTCGGTCCGCCAGGTGGCCCGGAGACACAATTTCGGCGACCGTCTCAGGCCATTCCGCAAGGGCCGTTTTGCGAGTGGTTTGATTTCCAGATCCGAGGCCCCGATTTCCCGTTTAAACAATCCTGTGCTTCCTTGCCGATTAGGTCAAAGAGACAACTTATTTTCAATAGTGCTAGCTGGGTCATTTTCACTCAACTTAATTATAAAAGCAGCTTGCCTTATTCTAAAAATACTTTCCATTAAAACTCGAGGCTTGTGTCATCTGATAAGGGTTCGAAAAAATCACTCTGTCCATTTCAAACCCAAATCCTACATCTGATGACCTGTTGTTAATTTAAAGTATGAACTTGTCAATTAGAGCTGGGAACCTATAAAATGTAAAAATGCGTAACCGCTCTCAACCCGTTTGTAGAAAACCGCAGCTCCCTGGGCGGCGGGAGGGCGCCTCGGGCGCTCACGGCCCTTATTAGGCGCTGACCGAGCAGGTGGTGGGTTGGGATCGGGGCGTGACAGTGACACTGGGGAAGAGGTCACACGAACCTGAGACACTGAGGTCAAGCAGCAGAGAGAGCTGCAGCCGGAAGTGTCACCAAGGCCCGGCGGTGACCACGGCAGGAGGGGTTCTCGGCAGTGGCGGGAGGGCGGGAGGATGCTGGCCTGGCGGGGAGGCTCGGGCCCAGAGGAAGACGGACAGTCCGGGGGGAGGACGCAGTGTGAGGGGAAGGCACGTGGTACCTGGTCTTAACCTGCTGCGTGGCTACTGCAGGCCCCCCGGGACTGGGGGCAGGGGTGCGGCTGGGAGCACAGACCTCAGGGCAGAGCGAAGGGGAGCAGGCCTGGCGTAAAGCTCTGGGGCTCTCCCCTGAGACCAGGCCTGCAGGACATGAGTAGAAGCGGGAGGGCTAGCGAAGGGAGCAGGGGGCTTGGGGGGGGGGCGCGTCGTGGGAACCAGAACAAGGCCCCGTCCCTCTGCAGGGGGCACGCCAACGTGCATCACCCGCGGGCATAGCCCGCTGGCAGACCGTGGGGGTCAGAGAGCTCCGGAAGCCAGGAGAGGCCGCTCCCGTGTGCCCCCCCCCCCCCGTGGAGCGGGAATCACAGGGCACCCCGAGAGCCCTACGGCAGTGGCACTGTTGACAGAGCGGGTGGCCCTGGGGAGCAGGCTCCTGGGAGAGGCGGGTGCAGGCAAGCCGGCGAGGCGCCCAGAGAGCTCGGGGGCAGGGGGATTCTCTGTGGCTCCTCTCAGGATGAGGGTCCGAGTACCCGTGTGGGCTGGGAGCCGAGGAATAGGAACCAGGAACAGGGGAAGGTGGACACCATGGCGGGGGGCGGGGGGGGGCACAGCCCATGTGGTAGCTTTGGGCGGCTCCCCGGGTCCCCTTCCCCTCCGACCTCTGGTTCATCAGGTAGTCCCCCAGACCCCTGCTCCGGCAGAAAGAGCCCATCGCCTTTGGCGGTTCTGTCCCATTGCTTCCGGAGACCAGTCACTCGACCAGTGGGAGTTTCTTGGCTCCGTGGGTCACGCAGGTCTGGGGGAGCCGCTCGGGGGCTGCAGGGCGGGGGCAGGGCCGACACCTGCTCACACTCACTCTGTGTCCCCTCCGTGCCCCTCCAGACCACCATGCCCGGGATGAAGAGGGACTGCGGGGGCGCCGCGGCTGTCCTGGGGGCCTTCAGAGCTGCCATCAAGCAGGTGAGTGCGGTCCCGCCCTCTGCAGCCGTGGGGGTGGGGGGCTCCCTGGTGTGAGCTGCCCCTCCTTCTCCCCCAGGTCCCCACCCGGTGTCCTGAGTCCCCACAGCTCCATGTCTCTCCCCCTCCTCTCACTGCCACGTTGGGCACCCCTGGGCTCCCAGAGCTTCCTGCCTTCCGCCAGGGCTACTTGCGTCACCCCTCCTGGGGTGTCACCCCTCCTGGGGGTGTCACCTCTCCTGAGGGTGTCACCGCTCCTGAGTGTCACCTCTTCTGGGAGTGTTACTTCTCCTGAGAGTGTCACCTCTTTCGGGTGTGTCACCTCTCCTGGGAGTGTCATCTCCCCCAAGGCTGTCCCCTCTGCCTGGGTACATGGCCTTTACCTGAGTGTGTCCCGCCCTGTGGGCCGTTCAGGGTCTTCCCGGACCGAACGCTTGTTCCAGGAAGAAGCCTGACCTAAAACCACGCGGCAGAGCGCAACCACTGTGCTGGGCGCTGGGCCCCGCTCACGAGCACAGGCCTTCCTGGGTTCCCTCCCCGTAGCCTTCCTCTGCGTCACCATGACCCCCGAGCAACGGTTACCAATGGGCCACGTTTTGGGACGTGCCGCTGGGGACCCGGGGCCGCCGTCTCCATGCTCTGCAGACCAGCCCTCCAGGGTCCATCACGGCCGGGGAGCAGGGGCTGTCCCCTAATATAGCGGCAGTACCCACCCAAGAGGGAAGGGGGGCCGCCCACGGCTGCCAGGTCTCTGGGAGGGACGCTGCTTCAGCCTCCCCCACCCCCCCAGCCATGGCATCAGCTCACAGAACCGCAGACTTGACCCAGTGTCACGGAGCCGGAAGTGTCCAGCATGCCTGTATGAGCCAGAAGGGGGCGGGGCTGGCGTTGGTGAGCCGTGACTGGGCGGAGGGGACTGGGGTCTGCCTTGGGACTAGCCTCAGGGCCCCCTACCCCCCCAAGGGCCACGACCTAGAGGCTCCACTCCTTTTTCTTTTTAATTCAATTAATTAACATATAGTGTATCATTAGTTCATTAGTTTCAGAGGCACAGGTCTGTGAATCATCCGTCTTACACAATACACGGTGCTCATCCCATCACGTGCCCTCCTTAATGCCCACCCCCAGTTACCCCATCCCTCCACCTGCCTCGCCTCCAGCAACCCTCAGTTTGTTTCCTTGGATTAAGACTCTTTTACGGTTTGTCTTCCTCTCTGATTTCATCTTCTTTTTCCCTCCTTTCCCCTATGATCCTCTGTTTTGTTTCTTAAATTCCACCTGTAAGTGAGATCATGTGATAATTGTCTTTCTCTGATTGACTTATTTCGCTCAGCATAACACCCTCTAGTTCCTTCCATGTCCTTGCAAATGACAAGATTTCATTTTTGATGGCTGCATAGTATTCCTGTGTGTGTGTGTGTGTGTGTGTGTGTGTGCGCGCGCGCGCACGCACACGCATGCACACACACGTGCATATACCACATCTTCTGTATTCATTTATCTGTCGATGGACATCTGGGCTCTTTCCGTAGTTTGGCTAGTGTGGACGTTGCTGCTATAAACATTTGGGTGCATGTGCCCCTTTGGATCACTAACTTTGTATATCTTTGGGGTAAATACCCAGTAGTGTGATTGTTGGATCATAGGGTAGCTCTATTTTCAACTTTTTGAGGAACCTCCATGCTGTTTTCCAGAATGGCTGCACCAGCTTGCATTCCCACCAACAGTGTAGGTTTCTCTGCATCCTCGCCAACATCTGTCATTTCCTGACTTGTTAATTTTAGCCATTCTGACTGGTGTGAGGTGGTATCTCACTGTGGTTTTGATTTGTATTTCTCTGATGTCGAGTGATGTTGAGCATCTTTTCATGTGTCTGTTGGCCATTTTGATGTCTTGGGAGAAATGTCTGTTCATGTCTTCTGCCCATTTCTTGATTGAATTATTTGTTCTTTGGGTGTTGAGTTTGATAAGTTCTTTATAGATTTTGGATACTAGCCCTTTATCTGATATGTCATTTGCAACTATCTTCTCACATTCCATAGGTTGTCTTTTGGCTTTGTTGACTGTTTCCTTTGCTGTGCAAAAGCTTTTAATCCTGATGAAGTCTCAATAGTTCTTTTTTGCCTTTGTTTCCCTCGCCCATAGAGAGGTGTCTAGCAAGAAGTTGCTGTGGCCAAGGTCGAAGAGGTTGCTGCCTGTGTTTTCCTCTAGGATTTTGATGGATTCCTATCTCATATTGAGGTCTTTCACCCATTTTGAGTCTCTTTTTGTGTGTGGTGTAAGAAAATGGTCCAGTGTCATTCTTCTGCATGTGGCTGTCCAATTTTCCCAACACCATTTGTTGAAGAGACTGTCCTTTTCCCATTGGATATTCCTTCCTGCTTTGTCGAAGATTAGTTGACCATAGAGCTGAGGGTCCATTTCTGGGTTCTCTATTCTGTTCCATTGATCAATGCATCTATTTTTGTGCCTGTACCATGCTGTCTTGATGATTACAGCTTTGTAATAGAGCCTGAAGTTCAGAATTGTGATGCCACCAGCTTGGGTTTTCTTTTTCAACATTCTCGTGGCTATTCGGGGTCTTTTCTGGTTCCATGCAATTTTGGGACTATTTGTTCCAGCTCTGTGAAAACAGTTGATGGAATTTTGATAGGGATTAGATTGAATGTGTAGATTGCTCTAGGTAGCATAAACATTTTAACAATATTTGTTCTTCTAATCCGTGAGCATGGAACGTTTTTCCATTTCTTTGTGTCTTCCTTAATCTCTTTCGTGAGTGTTCTATCGTTTTCTGAGTACAGATTCTTTTCCTCTTTGGTCAGGTTTATTCCTAGGTATCTCATGGTTTTGGGTGCAATCGTAAATGGGATCAACTCCTTAATTTCTCTTTCCTGTGTCTCATTGTTTGTGTATAACAACCCAAATGACTTCTGTGCTTTGATTGTATATCCTGCCACTTTGCTGAATTCCTGTATGAGTTCTAGAAATTTGGGGTGGAGTCTTTTGGGTTTTCCACAAGGAGTATCACATCATCTGCAGAGAGTGAGAGTTTGACTTCTTCTTTACCAATCTGGATGCCTTTTATTTCTTTTTGTTGTCTGATTGCTGAGGCTGGGACTTCTAGTACTATGTTGAATAGCAGTGGAGATAGTGGACATCCCTGCCGTGTTCCTGATCTTAGGGGAAAAGCTTTCAGTTTTTCCCCACTGAGAATGATATTTTCATATATGGTTTTTATGATATTGAGGTCTGTTCCTTCTACTCCTATACTATGAAGTTTAAATCAAGAAAGGATGCTGCACTTCGCCAAATGCTTTTTTCGCATCTGTTGAGAGGTTCTTATGGTTCTTGTCCTTTCTTTTACTAATGTAGTGTATCACAGTGATTTGCAGATGTTGAACCAACCTTGCAGCCCAGGAATAAATCCCATTTGGTTGTGGTGAATAATCCTCTTAATGTGCTGTTAGATCCTATTGGCTAGTGTTTTGGTGAGAATTTTTGCATCCATGTTCATCAGGGATGTTGGCCTGTAATTCTCCTTTTTGGTGGGGTCTTTGGTTTGGGGATCAAGGTGATGCCGGCCTCATAGAAAGAGTTTGGAAATTTTCCTTCCGTTTCTGTCTTTTGAAACAACAGAATAGATATTAATTAACAGAATTAACAGAATAGGTATTAATTGTGGTCTAAATGTTTGGTAGAATTCCCCTGGGAAGCCATCTGGCCCTGGGCTTTTGTTTATTGGGAGATTTTTTGATGACTGCTTTAATTTCCTTGCTGCATATGGGTGTGTTCACATTTTCTATTTCTTCCTGTTTCAGTTTTGGTAGTTTATACATCTCTAGGAATGCATCCATTTTTTCCAGATTGCCTAATTTGTTAGCACATAGTTTCTCATAATATGTTATTATAATTGTATGTCTTTGGTATTCGTTGTGATGGCTCCTCTTTCATTCATGATTTTATTTATTTGGGTCCTTTCTCTAGAGGCTCCCCTCTTAACTCCAATTTGTGTAGGCCTTTTTGGGAGCCATACAATAAATAATGGGGGTGATGGTTGAGAACTCAGAATAAATTAAGAATCTGCACATCCATAAGTAGGAACCAAGTGTTGAATGAATAAGGAAATAGGGGAGGGGAGCACTGTGTCTCCAGAGAACCTCCTGGTGCCCACTGCAGAGGAGGGACGGAAATAGCAAATCACTGTGGGGCAGCCAGCACCGTAAGATCGAGCAATGGCTGCTGGATCCCAGTGCAGGAATGCTGTGGGAGCGGGATGGTTGGTGTGGCCAGGAGCAACTTAGAGGGACTCTGCCCGGTGGGGTCCCTGTGTCCCTGTGGCATCACCAATCAGGGCCCTGTGCATGATCCACCTCTGAGACAAGGTCCCAGGAAGAACGTGGTGGGTCTCTGGGCATCCTGCCGAGCGCAGAGGGGGAGCACAGGCCCCAGGAGACAGTGAAGCACGAGGTCACCAAAGACGGAAGGTGGACCTCAGGAGGCCCAGACTGAGACTGGGAGTTCGTGTGCCTGGACTGGACCCGATTTCCAAGTCAGTGATGACTCCCAGTGCAGACCAGCACACGGGGCCCATCAGGCATGTGCGCTGGAGGGGCGGGGGTCCCACTCAGGGTATCCAGGGATCGTTTGTACCATTTTTGCCAAATTTTCTGTAAGTTTGAAATTATTTCAACGTTAGATGTTCTGACGTTTTTTAAAAGGAGAGGACGTGCGATTCGGTGTTGGGCTCGCTGGGAGCAGGTGGCCCCTGGTTCTAGGGCAGCCATGGCCCTCCAAGCCTTACGTACCTAAAACCTCGGCCGCCGGCAGCTTTTCAGTCCCCCTGGGGATCCCAAGACCTGTGTGTCTTGGGACAGGGACGAGGTGTGGGACCTCCACTCCCCCCCCACTGCCACCTGGGTGGGGCCTGCTTGGGGTTTTCGGGTTCAGAACCCGTGGGGGGCGGAAACAGCCTCAGGCTATACTGTGCACATTTCTCAATGTACAGACATCACATCTGGGCATCGGAAAACTAACTTCCCACCTCAATTTCTGTGAGGCAAGCTCTCCCCAACCCCGTGCACCTGTACGTGTGTGGCTTGCTTTCATGCGGCGGTGCCAAGCTCGGAGGGCTGGTGCAGGGAGAGACATAGATCGCCGACCACGTCCTGTGGACGGGAGGCTGGGGCTCAGCTAGCAGCCGGCCCTTGTGCTGGGTGATTGGTTGAGCCAAGAGTAAAGCCAGGAGCCCATCCCCACTCCTGGGCTCATGTGTGCATTGGGTGGGCTCTGATGGAGGGGACGAGACTCCCCAGCTGGGGGGCTGCCGGGACTGCTCCCCAGGGCTCTGTCCGTCCGTCCGTCCATGGGGATAGAAGACTCTGGCCTGTTCTCCCCCCACCCCGTGCACTGCCACCTGTGACTGGAGCCTCTACCCACGTCCCCTCCAGGGTTTCAGAGACAACCTCCATGCTGTGCTCTGCTTGGCCGAGAACTCTGTGGGTCCCAATGCTACGAGGCCAGACGACATCCACCTGCTGTACTCAGGAAAGTAAGGCTGGCCCCCCTCACTCACCGGCCGGCCCCCCCGCTGGAGCTGGCGGCAGGGGGCTGTCTCCTTCCCAGGGCTAGGCCGGTCAGCCGGGGGGCCGATTTCACCCTGCTCGCTCCAGCCAGAGGCACATCCCCTGGGGAGGACGCCGTCACAGGGACCTCTGTGCTTGCTCCCAGGGCCCGGGGAGGGTCGGCCGCCTTCCTGGACAAGGCGCTGGGCTCCCTCGCGGTGCCTGGTGTAGGATCCACTCCACCTTCGTGGGATGAGCTCCTCCCAGACTTTAGGCTTAAGGTTCTTTGTGCGTCTGAAGCCCTGCCACCCCTCCCTCCCAATTCCCTACTTGGGGCCCTTCCTGTATTTCCCCCTCGAGCTCAGCCCTTGGACGGTTTCTTCTCAGCTGCGTAAGGACATACCTAGAAGTCAGCACGTAGCAGCTGGAGGAGCAGGTGGCCCAGATTCATAATAGCAGCGTCCCCTTGGCTCTCCATGCAAGGGGGCCTGTCCCCAGGGTGACCCCGAGAGGTGCTTCCCTCTTGACATTTACCCAATGCCTGGCATTGTGTGCAAGGGCTGGCCCAGCACAGTGTAAGCTGCCCATACAACCCTGTTCTCCCATCTTACAGATGAAGAACCTGAGGGGCAGGGGGCTGGGCGGCTTTCCCTGGCTCCCAGCGGGAGGGCAGTGGGGCGGGATCGCCGGGCCCTGGCGCTGCATTGCTGAGGGGATGGGCGTGGCTCTGCCTCCCAGAGATCAGAGACGGGGAGCTAGAGGGAAGAGGGCTCTCCGTGGAGTCTCCCCAGTTCCAAAGGGACTCACTCTCAGTGCCCCGGGGAGCACCCTCCCTGAGCTGGGGTCTCTGCTGCCCCCCAGGACTGTGGAAATCAACAACACCGACGCGGAGGGCCGGCTGGTGCTGGCGGACGGTGTGTCCTACGCCTGCAAGGACCTGGGGGCGGACATCATCCTAGATATGGCCACGCTGACAGGAGCACAGGTGGGCCACCTGGACTCCCGGGGGCCGGGGGAGCGGGGCTTTTGCGGTCCCCTAACCATCACGGCCAGGTGCCCAGCTTGATGCAGGTGTCAGAGCCCGTGGGCTGGGTCCCGGCGCCGGGCAGCTTAGGAACCGTCCTCCCAGTGGCCCGCTCACGCTCGTTTCCTTCCTTCCTTGGCTGCTGGCGGCCTCTCCCGGCTTCTCCATCCCCGGCCTGCGGCTCCGCCCCTCCGTCCCTCCCGGCCACCCTCCCAGGGCATCGCCACGGGCAAGTACCATGCCGCCGTGCTCACCAACAGCGCCGAGTGGGAGGCGGCCTGTGTGAAGGCCGGGAGGAGGTGCGGGGACCTGGTGCACCCCCTGGTCTACTGCCCCGAGCTGCACTTCAGCGAGTTCACCTCCGCCGTGGCCGACATGAAGAACTCCGTGGCGGTAGGTGGGCAGGGCGCCCGAGGGACCCCAAGACCTGGCAGCAGCGGGGCCCCAGATCCACACACAGGGGGAAACATCCAGAGTGGGGACGTGGATCTCTCCGGTCTCCCCACCAGCGCATCCACCATGACGGGTGCCGGGGGTCCCCACTCCGGCATCACCCCAGGGTGAAGGCAGACCCCTTAACCTACCCGCAAGATCCTTGGGGTCCCTGTGTGCAGTCTCCCGACCCTGGGGACCCCCCACTCTTGCAGCCACCAGGAGAGGCGGTGGCTGGAGGGTGGGGTGGTCGAGAGGGCATGGGGGCGCCTGCTGGGGTCCAAGGGGAAGCAGCCCCGAATGCACTTTGCTGGAGCCCCTCCCCCACGCCCCCGCCGCTGGGAGCAGAAAGGTCACCTTGTGTCCTGCTGTCCCCCCAGGACCGCGACAACAGCCCCAGCTCCTGTGCTGGCCTTTTCATCGCCTCGCACATCGGCTTTGACTGGCCCGGGGTCTGGGTCCACCTGGACATCGCGGCCCCCGTGCACGCCGTGAGTCCGGGCTCCCCCGCGGTGCCCTCCTGACCCCACCTGCCCCCGACCCCCCTGCGCGGTCCCCACGCGGGCCGGGCTGCTCCCATCCTCACGTGCCTCCACGGCCCCCCTCTGGCTGCAGGTGGAGCTCGTCGGAAGCATTATGTGTTGGGGGTCCCACTGCGGGTGGCCTGATCTCCTCTGGTCTCCTCGGCCCCTCGGCTGTGTGCGGCCCCTTTTCCGGCCAGCCTGTCCCCGGCTGGAGGCCCAGGGCCCTCAGCGTCCCCCTTCCCCCCAAGAAGACCTGGGGCCATCACACCTCCCTGCCCCCCACTCAGTCCTGTGACAGGAGAGCGGGAGGGGGACTGTAGGGCAAGTGGGGGTGGGCCGGGAGCCCCTGCCCACAGGGAGGGCCCCGTGAGGGTCCGGCCCGCCCGGCGGAAGGTTTGCAGCCGGCTCTTTGCCCGCAGGGGGAGCGCGCCACGGGCTTCGGCGTGGCCCTCCTGCTGGCGCTCTTCGGCCGGGCCTCCGAGGACCCTCTGCTGAACCTGGTGTCCCCACTGGGCTGCGAGGCGGACGCCCAGGAGGGGGACGTGGAGAGGGACTCCAAGAGACGCAGACTCGTGTGAGGCGGCCGCCCCGGCCCTCGCGACGCCAGGCTCTTTACCTCACTTTGCACTGATTAATTTTAAGCAATCGGAAGGTGACACCTGAAGATAGGCTTTGGTTTGTTCTTGTTTTTAGTCGTCACAGTGATAGAAACAGCTCCTTCTTCTGTCCTAGAAGACAGCCTAGGGTCTGGAGGGGGCCGGGGGGGGCCGGGGGGGAGGGCCCGGGGCTTGCTGTCCTTCCAGCGACCGACCAGCTCCCCTGCCGGCCTCCGAAGACTCCGCATGCCCTTGAGGCTCCAGGCGCGATGGGTGCCCATGGCCCGGGCCTTGGCCCCCGGCCCCACACACGGCCCCCACCTGCTAGAGAGCCCAGGCCCCCGCTCCGGCCGCGGCTGCCACAGCCCCCAGGCAGCCCTGCCCCAGTGGAAGGGTGGCCGGGACTTGTTTCAGGGACCCGATCTTGTGGCACAAGGGGAGTCTCTGGGCCCTTAGGATTCCTTGGCGGTTGAAGTAAATACGGCTGTATCACATGACGCCTTTGCCTCCGTCTCCTCTGTCTCCCACCCTGGTTGGGAAGCCCACCCTGCAGCCTGCCCGTGGCTGCGAGGCCCCAGGCACTCCCACCTTCCTGAAACCCAGCATCCAGCATCGAGAGGCGGCTTGGCAACCTCGCTTTTGCCGAGAGCGCCTCTGAGAGTGCTGGGGCCTGGGAAGGGACGCAAGTGGGGGCCCAGCCCCGGCTGGCGTGGTATCCCGAGGTTTCACAGTGCCGGGGCCTTGCGGGGGCCTCCCACGCTCCTGCTGTCTGCAGGGAAGGCCGCCCTCCCGCTGAGCTCGTCACCAGGCACGTGCCCTTCGGAGTCCAGCATGTCTCCGCACCAGAGGCCCCTGGCACAACCTCGGTGCCAAAGGACATAGATTCAGGGGAGTCGCCGTCCCTGGGTCCAAGTGTGGCAGGCGAGGCAGGGCGCCTGGGGGTCAGCCTCCCCCCAGGCCGGGAGGGAGAGCAGGTGGGGCCTTTGTGCCCTCTTAGGCTCCATCCCAGTGCGCCGTTGGGGGAGGCCGGCGGGGAGGAAGGTGCCCACACTTCCTCTGCCAGGGAGAGAGGACGCAGGTCACTGGGCTGTGCCCTGGCCCGCTGACCGCCTCACCTCTGCGCAGGCGTCCAGTCCCCTCCCCAGCTCTAGAAATCAAGGTGACTCTCTCGGCCTGATCCCAAGCAAATATTTACGGACTGCCCGCCGCGCACAGTGCTAGCGGGGCCCGGGAAAGGCAGGGAGCCCCTCTGAGGCCCCAGCCCTGTCTGGGAAAACCACGGCCCAACACGCTGAGTGACAGTAATAGCAGTCACAAGGAGCTAGGTGGGCAGCGGGCTCTGTGAGCCGAGGGGAGGCGCCGTGGGGGGCGGAGGGACCAGGACCCTTCACGGTTCATTAGCCTGCTTAATGGCCTTGCAGGAGGCAGCTCTCTCCAGCTTCCCCGAGATGCCCTGGGGGAGGCAGAGGTCACCGAGGTGGTCTAGCTCCCTCTCCAAGCAGCTGGCACTGTCCGCTCCCCCCACCAGGGGGCTGCCGGGCGCAGGGTCAAGGAGCAGGGGACGAACTGAGTCTCCCTTGTGCAGGCACAAAGGCAGCCTCAGGGCCAGGGACTCAGCTGGGGACCAGCTGCAGGCTCGGGGCCTGGCCTGCACCCGGCGTCGGGGGGACCATGGGGGATGAGCCAAAGGCCTGGCTTTCCCAAGGGCCAAGGGGCTTTAGGATGGGGCGGCTGCTTCCCGGGGCCGCACTGGAGCCCCAGCGACAGGGTTGGGGGGTGGCCCGCGGTGGAGAGCAGGTGGGCACTGGCGGCCCCACGCGCTCGTGGTTTCCGGTGAGCGGCCCACGGTTTCCACGAGCCTGGTCAAAATTGCAGCTGCCCAGCTCATGGACCCGAAGGTGTGGGTGCAGAGCCCCGGCAGAGTCCACGGCACCCCCTCCCACACGGAGAGCCTGCCGATGGGCGGGGGGAATGCAGCCTTTAACACCCGGTCCCAGGAGCAGCCCCACCCCGCTGGGGTGAACACACCGGAGGGGGGCCCGCGGCTGTGAGGGCCCCTGCGGCCGGGGTCCCACTTGCACAGGTGGGGGGTCGCACCTCTCATGTGGCCTGGGTCACAAGAACCTGCCTGACCCCTGAACTCCCACACACTTCCAGCTGTCACTTCCCCTTTCTGTGCCCCCCAAAATTGGGGAAAGGGACCTATTTCAAAGAAGCAATTCCAACTGGATGAAGTCCTTTTCATTCAGGGAATGCTGACCATTCCATCGTTCTGGAAAATCCCAGCCCACCTCACTGCCCCAGTCCAAATGGGGCCAGCAGTCCCCCCAGGAAGCCTCCGGGGCTGCCCCCAGGGCCATCCAGCATCCGTCTAGGCTTGGCACAGCCTGATGCCCCAAACGCACCCCTTCTTTCCCCGTGTGGGGCCTCCCCCCGAGGCTCCCTCCCCAGCCTCCTCTCAGCGCCCCTCCTCAGGGCCCCATGTTTGCAGTCTGCCTGGCAGGGTCAACCTTGCCCCCAGTGCATAGGGCCCCCTAAAAGCTCTCAGAGGAGGGCCCCTCCTGAGCACCTCTGGGGCCCCAGCAACCCCTCCCCCAGGACGTGTTTGTTTAATTCGGATTTGCTGCATGATTCTCTGCCCAGAACCTCTGTTCAGACTGTGTTCCCTGGTGAATTGGTGTTCAGTATTTTTGTTTATTTGTTTGTTCTTTAACAAAAGGTTGTTTTGGTTCGAGATTCAGCAAAAACACACACACACACACGTTGCATTCGGCTTCCTCTCCACTTGGATTCGGTAAATCAGTTGTTTTCCAGGCTGGTTCTGAGTCCTTGCCTCAAATAAGCCTCCAACAAGATAATGCATTTAAAAGCTCTTGGAAAAGTACCAGGCCCCACGCACATGTGAGATATTGTCATCCTGCGAGCCCCGCATCCCCCAACAGCTGGGCGGCTCAGCTCCCGAGAACACGAGGTCCCTGAAGCCCAGGCCCGCCCTCCCTTCCCGTCCTCCTCCGGGGTGGGGGTGGGGGATGTGGGGGCAGGAGCATCAGGAAGCCCGTACTCTCTCAAGAGGTGGGACAGGTCCTCATAGACTCCCCACCGGCAGGCTATTTTCCCTCCGGTTCCCGCTGTGGTCCTGAGAGCTTCTGGGAGGAGTCCAGAGAGCATTCTTCAGGCAGGAAAACAAATCAAAAACAAGCCCCCCAGACTGGAAAGCTCCAAGGCCTGCTTCACGTGCGGCATTAGCACGATGGGGACGTGCAGTGGCCCGGAGCCGAGGCGGTGGACTGGGACCAGCTGTGCGGGAGACTCTGCCCCCCCAACGGTGGTGGACACAGCCCTGAGTCCCCAACTACAGACCTCTCCCAGATATCAATGCTGTCCATTTCCTCCAATAGGTTGGCTAGCTTTCACTGGTGTCCATGAGCAAGCTTGGTCCAGCAGGGTGATGCACGGCTTCTTCATCCAGTAGTATTTATTAAATGCCACCTGTATGCAACCCCAGCAAAGCTCATGATCCCTCTTCTGGGAGCCCCCCTTCTGGCCGAGGGGATTTCCAGCGGCCTCAAAGGGGGTGCCAGCCCTGCGGGAGGCTGGAGACCCCAGCACCCAGGAGGTTTGGGCTGAGTGAGGTGCCGGAAGGACCCCACAGGCCTACCTCAAATGCTCACTTTCCGGGAGCAACCATGAGGGTGTTGTGAGCAACCACGGGAAGGACTAACATCTCATAAGCAGTGCGCTTAGCGCGCGGCCAGTGATCTTATCCCCATCCAGGGTGCGGGGGTGGGGAAGCCAGTCTGTGCGTCAGGACCAGGGCCCCCGGGGGCAAGACCTTCAACTCAGGAGGCCCAGCCCGGCCCCTGATCTCTGCCCCCAGCCCAGCCCTTGCCCCGTGCGCGCCCTCCCACGGGGCGCCGCACCTGCCCCTCCTTTAGTGGCGGGAGGGCCCCACGGGCGCGGGGCGGCCGCCGGAAGGCAGGGTGGGCCGCGCTCCGTACGGGGGCGGTCCCAGCCTGGCTTCCCACTGCTTCCGGCTGACCTGCGGCTGCTCGGAAGCGAGGGTTCCTGGTGGCGCCGAAGTTCGGCCAGCGAAGGCCCTGGTTAACCGGCAAAGCTCAGGCACCCACACTTGTCACCAGCTGCCCTGGAAAGTGTCGGGGGGACGTTCTGAGCACAGGCGGGCCAAGAAAGGGCTTTTTTTTTTTCTTCCCGGAGTTTTTCAGAAACCAATTAAATGTGGTCCAGTGGTAATGGGCCTCAGGTCAGAAGGGCCAGGGAACACAGTCCTGCCAGCCTGCTGGGCCCCCGAGGAAGGGCCCTCTCGTCCTGTGGATGCAAGACAGCGCAGTCCCATTTTCTCCCGGGCTCCGGTAAGAAAACGTGCTGTAAATAAGCAACCCACAAACGGCGGTTTAATAGCGGGGACAGACACAGAAAGGGAGGAGGCCAGCTGGGGAAAGCTTTTCTCTGGGAAATGAGATCGGAACTGAGATTGCAAGGATGAATGAGTATTAAATGATGCAGAACATGGAAGAATGATTTCAGGCAGAGGGAGCTGCCTGTGCAAAGGCCCTGGGGTGGGGGAAGCCACGACGCGCTGGAGGAGCAGAAAGGAGGCCAGTCGGCTAGAGAAGAGAATGTAGGAATAGGTGGCGGGCGCGGTTGGAGGGCTGGAGCACTGGGGGACTTACGGGCCACTGGGGGACTTGTTTCTGTCCTAAGAGCAATGGGAGCCATTGAGGAGTTTTGAGCTGACAACAGGTTGAATTCATACCTTTCAGAGCGCCTTCTCTCTGCCCGCACAGGGCCCGCTAACTCTCTGCGGCTCACCAGGGGTCTGCCCCCTGCCCCCCCGCCCCGGACACACACCCAACACCAGGTTGTAACTGGGATCAATTCAGGCCCCAGTGAAGTCTCGAGGCTCTAAGGAGGGTGAGAGAGAGCATCCACCTGAAGGGCCTCGATTCCTAGGTATCTGACCCCAAAAGCCAAGGTCCGCCTCGGCGGGGTGGACCCCACGTTCCCATCTGCTGAGCGAGGGGCAGGCACGCCTTTGCGGTGCTATCTACCCCTGCTCTGCTGTTTCCTGGTCCTGTGACCCTCGTGGCCCTGAGCTTCAGCCCCTTCGCTGGGAAAAGGAGAACAGGGTACTAGGGTTCACCTCGCAGGAGGCTGTAAGGGTCAAACAGTGTTCGTGGTCGCGGAAAAACCCGTGGACGGCAGGTGTCAGCTCTTGAAGAATAGAACTTAGGAGACACTAAGGAGTGACAAGCAGTTAGAAATGGCAGGGGTGCGAGCACATGGGAGCGATGCACATTCCCGTGACTTCTCCACGGGAGATGCCCCCAGCCTTTGGCGCAAGGGGGCTAGAAGCCTGGCAGGGAGCGGGGGTGGGGGCGGGCTTGGGGCTGCGGGCGCAGAGGAGAGGCACGGTGACGGGAGCTGGGGGTTCGGTGTGTGCGCCCACAAGCAGGGACACCCCCCTGCAGTCCCACCCCGGCCTTGGAGCCCGCGGCATATGCCCTGGACCGATGCAGGCCTCCCCCGGCGCTTCCGAAAGCGAGCAGGAGGCGGCAGTGGGAACCCGGCTGGGTACAGGGCCTGCTAACACGGGGGGGGCAGGGAGAGAGAGAGACAAAAATCAGCATCCTCCAGAGCATTTTTAGTGGGATCCAGTCTTCTCACATAACAGAACAAACCAAATGTCCAGGATGAAAATCCACACTACTCAGCATACCAAGAACCAGGAAAATCTGACCAAATCTCCAGGGACAAGGCAATCAAGAGGTGACAACCCTGAGATGACCCAGTTGTTGGAATTAGCAGACCCAGCCTCAGCGGCAGCTGCCCTAATTATCCTTCATGAGGTAAAGCCACAGAGCCTTGAGATGAGTGGAAAAAAATAGAAGTTTTGGAAAAGAAAGACAAACCATAACAAAGAATCACTAAATGCAAGGTGGTATCCTGGACGGAATCTTGGAACCAAGGAAAGGACATCTGTGTAAAAACTGGTGAAAGCCGAAGCAAGTCTAGGGTTTAGTCCATACTCCCATACCGATGTTCGCATCTTGGTTTTAACAAATGTGCCACAGTCTATGGCCACGGAGGATGCTAGCATTAGGGAAAACCGGGTGGAGGGTATTTGGAAACACTCCATATTGTTGCAGCCTTTCTGTAGATGTAAATATTTGTGAAAGAAAAGTTGATTTTTTAAAAAAAAATCAAACCAATATTTTTGAATGGGGAAACAAAGTATAGGGTATTAAAAAAAAAAACCTCACAGGATAGGCTAAGAGCAGAGTGAAGGTGACAGGAAACTGGAAAAGATATCAATAGATGTTGTCTAATCTGAAGAACTGAGAGAAAAAAATGGGATTTCAAAAACCGAGCCTCTTGGGGACTTGTCGACACCCTCGCCATCGACACCCCCGAAAGGGAAGGAATTGGTGCAGAAAAAAAAGTTAACCACTTTCTAGAGGTATGATTGACCCAGAAAAAAGCTATAGATATTTAATGCATTGAATGATAGATGTATAGTCTATAAATTGTAAGAGATTATATTTTAAATGATAAACTATAGATAATTGGTGTGTTTGGACCTGAGTATGTGCCTGTGCCCCCACTGTCACTATCAATGTCATCCTCTCCCTGTCACCCCCTCTGTCCTCTTCTGTGGTAAGAGTACCTAATACAAGATCTACCCTCTTATCAAGTCGTTCATACAATACGGTACTGTTAATCACAGGCCCTACCTATTACAGCTGATCTCCAGAATGTATTTATTTATTTATTTATTTATTTATTTATTTAAAAGATTTTATTTATTTATTTTAACAGAGAGAGAACACAAGCAGGCAGAGAGGCAGGCAGAGAGGAGCAGGCTCCCTGCCGAGCAAGGAGCCCGATGTGGGACTCGATCCCAGGATGCCGGGATCATGACCTGAGCCGAAGGCAGCTGCTCAACCAAGTGAGCCACCCAGGCGTCCCCAGAATGTATTTATTTTGAAAGGCCCCAAAATTCTCAGTTTCCACCGAAAACCAAAACCAAGAAAAAAAAGTTTTTGAAAAAATAATGGCCAAACCTTCCCAAATATATCAAAAGACATAAATTTCCAGGTTGAAGAGGCTTACAGAACTCCAAACAGGATAAACTCTAAGAAAACCCCACCCAGACACATCAAAATCAAATTACTGTAAACCAAAAACAAAGAAAAATATTGAAAGCAGAAAAAAAGTTATCCCTTACCTGGTGGGAAATAATGACCAAAGATTTGTCATCAGAAACAGTAGTGGTCGAAAGATAGGGAAAACAAAAGAACATCTTTATTTTTTTTTTTAAGATTTTATTTATTTATTTGACAGAGTGAGACACAGCAAGAGAGGGAACACAAGCAGGGGAATGGAAAAGGGAGAAGCAGGCTTCCCGCTGAGCAGGGAGCCCGATGCGGGGCTCGATCCCAGGACCCTGGGAACACGACCTGAGCTGAAGGCAGGCGCCCAAAGACTGAGCCACCCAAGGGCCCCAAAACAATATCTTTAAAAATGTGCCACGAGGAACTGTCAGCTCAGAATTCTAAGTCCAGCAAAGGTATTTTTCAAGAATGAAGGCAAAATAAAGACACACTCAGAAGAAAAAAACAAGGCATTCATTCACTAGTAGACCCGCTCTAAAAAAATATGAAAGAACGTTCTCCAGACAAAAGGGAAATGACACAGAATAAAACTTGGAACATCAGAAATGAAGAAGAAGAACAACAACAAAGGTAAGTATCGGGGCAAATAGACGACTTTTTCCCCCTCTTACATACTTTAAAATATGTATAACTTTAAAAAGCAAACATGACATTGGGAGATGTGATGTAGATAGATACAATACATATGACAAGTGTAATAGAGAGAAAATGAGTGTATAACCTAGAGAAGGTAAAGGGGATTCTATGATTGTATTTTACATGCAGTGGCAAAACGTCAACTCTAAACAGATGGTGAAATGTTAGGTATGTATGTTGTCCCTAAAGCAACAATTAAAAAAAAAAACAAAACAAAGAGCTATAGCCAGAAGCCAATAGACCAAATAAATGGAAACTAAAAATATTTTCAAATAATTCAAAAGGCAGAAAAGGGAACAGAGGGAAAAAAATGAGAAAGATAGAAAAATAAAATGTCAAGACCTAAATTCAACTATAGCTATAATTGCATTAAATGTGATTGGTCTAAACACAGTGATTAAAAACAGACATTACCACATTGGATTAAAGGGAGAAAAAAAAGACCCAGTTAGATGCTGTCTGTAAGAAATGTACCTAAATATAATTGTATAGGGAGTGGCAAACTGGCCCACAGGCCACATGGATGTAGCCGATGCCCTGTCTTAAAGAATGATTTTTACAAGTCCTAAGGGTTGCAAAGAAGAAGAGGAGGAAGAGGAGACAGAAACCATATGTGGCCATAAAACCTAAAATAGGTATTTGCCGGCTCCTCACATTGATGAGTTAAAAGTAAAAGGGTGGAAACTGATATACCAAATAAATACTGATCAAAAGAAAGCGGAAGGGGCTACATTCGTGACAGACAAAGAAGACTTAAAAAAAAAAAAAAAAGACCACGTAGGAACAAGGCTGTCCCATCATGATGTAGGAATCAATTCACAAAGAAGACCTAACAGCCCCAAATATGGATGCCCCCAATGGCAGAGCTCCAGACTGGGTGAGGCGAAAATCGATTGACCCGGAAGAAGAAATAGACAAATCCACAATTATATTTGAAGACTTAATCCCTTCTTTCTCAGTACCCGATAGAATAAGACAGAAAATCAGCAAGGGACATTCATTCAAACAAATCATATTCTGGGGCCATCAAAAAATTAACCTTAAAGGAGTTAAAATTATACAGCATATATTCTCTGATCGTAAGGGACTTAAACTGGAAGTCAACGAGGGACAAACGTCTGGAACACCCACAAATTTTTGGAAATTAAACACCATACCTCTCAATAACCTGGGGGTCACACAGGAAGTATCAGGTAAATAATCTAGGATCCCACCCTAGAAACCAGGAAAAGGGCATGTTAAACCCAGAGAAAGAAGGAGAGAAATAATAGATAGAAGCAGAAATCAGTATAATGGAAAATAGAGAAAAGAAGTGAAGCCAAAAGTTATTTGACAAGATCAATATCCTTGATGACTTTCTAGACAAACTGAACAAAATAAAGACACAAATTGTAAATATAAAAAAAATGAAAGATGGGCTATCACTGCAGACACCACAGATATTAAAAAGATAGTAAGGTGATCTCTCTTATGCCATAAATTCAATTTAGTTGAAGCGGACAAATTAATTGAAAGACACAAAACACCAAAACTCACTCAAGACAAAAGAGATAACCTGAATACGCCAATATCTGCTAAAGAAATTGAATTTTTAGATTAAAATCTTCCGACAACAAAAACTCCAGGCCCAGCTTATTTCAAAGGCAACTTCTCCCCAACATTTAATGAAGTAATAACACCAATTCTGCTTCAGCTCTTCCAGAAATTGAAAGAAGCGAGAACACTTTCCAACTCATTTTATGGGACCAGCATCACTGGGCGTCACCACCAAAGGCATTAGGAAGACGCTGAAGATCAATGTATCTCGGGAACCAAGACACAAACGTCACCAACAAAATAGTGGTGAATCAAAAGAATATATATTGGTAAGTCCCATCCAGCAATATGTAAAATGGTGATACACATCATTAACAGATGGGGCTTGTGCTGAGAATGCAAGATGGTTGAATGTTAGAAAATAAATCGATGTGATTGACCATAGAAGGAAAGTCCTAGTTCAATAGACAGGGGAAAAGTGCCTGACAAAACTCAACATCCACGTTTGGTAAAAATTCTCTACTCAATGAACAGAAGGGTGCTTCCTTCACCTGGGAAAGGGCATCTACACAAGACAAAAGAAAATAAAACTACAGCTCACGTCGTACTTAACGGTAGAAGACAGAGTTTCCGTTGTAGCTCTGGGAAAGGGATCCTGGAGGCGGATGGTGGTGACAGCATGTTAGGAACGTATTTAATGCACTGAAACTCTGCCCTTAAAAGTGATTAGGTGGTGGGGCGCATGGGTGGCTCAGTTGGTTGGCAACTGCCTTCGGCTCAGGTCATGATCACGGAGTCCTGGGATCGAGTCCCACATCAGGCTCCCAGCTCCATGGAGAGTATGCTTCTCACTCTGACCTTCTCCCTTCTCATGCTCTTTCTCACTCTCTCTCTTTCCAAATAAATAAATAAATAAATCTTTTTTTAAAAAGTGATTAGGTGGTAGGCTTTGTATTTGTGCATTTTACCACAAATTTTAAAAACAATTGGAAAAAAGTACATATTATGGTCCCTGGAACAAACATTAAAAACAAAGTCTAAAGATGCATATTTTAAACAATGACAGGAAACTGAAATGGAGTATTAAAAACTCTTCAAAAATGTTGTTAACCCGGGACGCCTGGGTGGCTCAGTTGGTTGGGCAACTGCCTTTGGCTCAGGTCATGATCCCAGCATCTTGGGATCGAGTCCCGCATCGGGCTCCTGCTCCGCAGGGAGCCTGCTCCTCTCTCTGCCTCTGCCTGCCTCTCTGCCTGCTTGTGTTCTCTCTCTGTTAAATGAATAAATAAAATCTTTAAAAAAAAAAAAATGTTGTTAACCCAAGAGAGGGCAAAAAGCAGAGAAGGGAGAAAATGACCCATTAAAATCAAATTTGCAAAGGGTAGACTTCAACTGACCTTATCAATCACTTTATTAAAATATAGATGGACTGAACACTCCAATTAAAAGGCAAATCTTGTCCAATTAGATTTAAAAATGCAGGATCCAACTATTTGTAGTCTACAAGAAATAGTTAAAACACAAAGACATGGTGGGGTATAAGTAAATAAAAGGAAAGAAAAAAAGAGATGATGCAAACCACAATTAAGTTGGTCTGGTCACATTAATATCACACAAGATCGACTACAAGAGAGATTACTGGAGATAAAAAGGAACATTTCATAATGATAATGAAAACCTTTGCCATCCATCAGGAAAGCGGAACAGCCATAAATGCATATGAACCTGATACGAAAATTTCAATATGCATGAAGGAAAAACTCGATAGAACCAAAGTGATGGAGAAGTCCACAGTCATAGATGGATTTTTAACACTTCCTCTCTGAAACCGGTAATAACACCAGACCTCAAAAATCAACATATTAAAGACTCCAACATCACCAAGTACCTTTCCTTATTGACATCTGTGGAACACCATACCCAACGACTCTAGAATATTCTAGAGCACAGTCTATGAGGGATCAACATAGATCATTTGTGGGGCTAAAAATTGTCTCCGTAAATTTCAAAAGATGGAACCCTCTCAGAGGCATCTTATTTTTCTATGAACATAGTGCAACTAAACTAGAAATCAATGACAAAAGATAGAAAAGCCCCCAAATGATGAAAATGATTGAAAATGATGCAACACTGGTTTAACTAAGACACAGATCAAAGATGAAATCACAAAGGCGCATTTTTAAATACTAAACTGAATAGTCACGAAAACTCGACATGTCAGAACTTGTCAGGTGCGGCTGGAGCACGGGCTTCAAGGGATCGCTGTGGTTTTCATTAGTATCGGAGAAGAGAGAAAGGTTTAAAAATCAGTGATCTAATTTACCTCTCAAGAAGCTAGAAAGGGAAGAGCAAATTACTCCCAAGTAAGAGGATGAAGGAAGTAATAACATTAAGAGCAGAAAGCAGCCGGGTGAAAGCAAGCCGCAGATAAGACGATGGTCCGTGGGCGCCCTCCTCTGTGCCCCCCGCATCCTGGCGTCTCCCCCCACGGACTGTGCGAGGGGACCCATGGCCGCTGGCCCCGCTGAGCAGGAGGCACCAGTCTCCCTGTTGCTTTCCCATGGTGGTTGCCCCCTGCTGTAATCGCTTCTGCGGGAAGCGACACTCAGCCTGACCCTGGGGTACCCTCTCCCGATGCCTTGTGTTTTCTCTGTGTCTGGCTTTCTCTCTAGGCTCTGACACAGATTCTCACCACCTGGCCTCCCCGAACCCTGAACTCTGCCCAGCTCACGGAGACCAGGACTCTTGTCTGCGCTCCCTGAGCTGTGGCCTTGAGACTCTCCAGCCACAAGAAAGAAGAAGAAGGAGAAGAAGAGGAAGAAAGAAATGGCAAACAGATGGTAGATAGAAAAACGTGCACCAAGATCATTTAAGCTCAACAATGCCAATTCTCACATTAAATGCAAATAGTCAATGTGTATAGCAGCAATGTCTACAATAGCCAAACTATGGAAAGAGCCCAGATGTCCATTGGCAGATGAATAGATGAAGAAGATATATATGTGTACACACACACACACACACACACACACACACAATGGAATACTATGCAGCCATCAAAAAATGAAATATTGCCATTTGCAACAACATGGATGGAGCTAGAGGGTACTATGCTAAGCAAAATAAGTTACTCGGAGAAAGACAATCATTATATGATCTCACTGATATGTGAAATTTAAGAAACAAAACAGACAATCATAGGGGAAGAGAGGGAAAAATAAAACGAAATGAAAACAGAGAGGGAGACAAATCATAAGAGGCTTTTAATCATAGGGAACAAACTGAGGGCTGCTAGAGGGGTGGGGTGGGGGGATGGGGTAACCGGGGGATGGATGTGAAGGAGGGCACGTGATAGCATGAGCCCTAGGGTAATGTAAGACTGATGAATCCCAGGGGCACCTGGGTGCTCAGTGGGTGAAAGCCTCCGCCTTCAGCTCAGGTCATAATCTCAGGGTCCTGGGATCGAGCCCCGCATCGGGCTCTCTGCTCAGTGGGGAGCCTGCTTCCCCCCTCTCTCTGCCTGCCTCTCTGCCTACTTGTGATCTCTCTCTGTCAAATAAATAAGTACATAAAAATCTTTTTAAAAAATTTTCTAAAAAAAAAAAAGACTGATGAATCCCAGACCTGTACCTCTAAACCGATAATACATTATATGTTAATAAAAAATAAAAAAATAAAATTTAAATTTTAAAAATGCAAAGAGTCTAGACACACTAGTGAAAAGGCGGAGATTGTAGCAGAGAAGATAAAAAGAATACCCAGCTTTGTGCTATCCCGAAGAACCCTACTGCAGGATTTATGAGGAAGAGTGGAAGGGTGGAGAAAGACCCAATTCCAGGACTTACCGGAAGGAAGCTGGAGCTCCTCACTGAAATATGACAGCATGGGTTTACGAGCAAGGAATAGGACAAGGATGAAGAGGACTGTCTATCCAGAGAAACTGATCATCCTGAATACGTATAGACCAAGGAAGAGAGCTCCCAGATTTCAAGGAAATCTTGACAGATTTCAACTGACAGATTTCAAGGAAAAATAGGCAAACCCAGAGTTAATTGTGGTTTTTGACAGCCTTCTCTTGGTAATTGGAAAGACAGACGGGAAGTCGGTGAAAATCAGAGCATTGAACAGTATTATCGGTAACAACAGCAGGGTACACGGTCTCTTCAAGGGCACGTGGAACATTCGCCAAAATAGATACCCCTGGGGGCCATAAAACAACTTCCAGTAAATTTAGAAAGATTGAAATGATACAAATAATATTCTCTGACCACAACAGACTTCAACTAGAAAGCAATATCAACCTGGAAAATTGCAAATATTTAAAACTACAGTGTATACTTTTAAATAATCCACAGGTTAAAGAAGACATCACAATAGAAAGGATAAAATTGGAGAGGATGTGGAGAAAGGGGAACCCTCTTACACTGTTGGTGGGAATGCAAGTTGGTGCAGCCACTTTGGAAAACAGTGCGGAAATTCCTGAAGAAATTTAGAAAAATAGAGCTAACGTATGACCCTGCAAATGCACTACTGGGTATTTACCCCAAAGATACAGATGTAGCAAGAAGGGCCACATGTACCCCAATGTTCATAACAGCAATGGCCACAATCACCAAACTGTGGAAAGAGCCGAGATGCCCTTCAACAGATCAATGGATAAAGAAGATGTGGTCCATATATACAATGGAATATTATGCCTCCTTCAAAAAGGATGAAAACCCAACTTTTGTATCAACATGGAAGGGACTGGAAGAGATTATACTGAGTGAAATAAGTCAAGCAGAGAGAGTCAATTATATGGTTTCACTTACGTGTGGAGTATAAGGAAAAACATGAGGACATTAGGAGAAGGAAAGGAAAAGTGAATTGGGGGAAATTGGAGGGGGAGACGAAGCATGAGAGACTGTGGTCTCTGGGAAACAAACTGAGGGTTTTGGAGGGGAGGGGGGTGGGGGGTTGGGTGAGCATGGTGGTGGGTATTGAGGAGGGCACGTATTGCATGGAGCCCCGGGTGTGGTGCAGAAACAATGAATCTTGGAACGCTGAAAAAATGAAATTAAAAAAAATTAAGATCTGACTTAAAATTCGTGGGCTTAGGAGAAAACGTCAAACACGTATTAGAAAAGTGGGAAAAAACTTGATTGAACTAAACTTCCATCTTAAAAATTAAAAAAAAAAAACAGTAAATTAAACCCAAAGTACAAGAGGAAGGTGAAAAACAATATAGAAAAATCAATAAAATCAAAAGCTCATTCTTTGAGAATGTCAGTAAAATCGATAAACCTCTGTTTAGATTGATCGGGGAGAAAAATCAGATATTAACTACCAATATCAGAATCAGAGATCCTCTGGTGATGAAAAGGACATCATCAGGCGAATATTAGGAACAACGTTTTGTCGGTAAATTCAGTAACTGAAGTTAAATGGACACATTCCTTAAAAGAGACACAAACCACTAAACTCACTGGAGGTGAAACATATAGCCTGAACTGTCCTACAATTGTTAAAAAGAAAATGAATTTGAACTTTAAAACCGTCTCACAAAGACAACTCCAGGCACAAATAGCTTTGCTAGGGAATTCTACTGAACGTTTAAGGAAGAAATAATACCAATTCCATGCAAACTCATCCAGAAAATAGAAGAGGAGAGCACACTTCGGAGCTCATGTACATAGTCAGCAGTACTTGGCAATCAGAATCAAAAACATTATAAGAACGGAGAGAATGAAAGAACAATATCCCTCGTAAACACAGATGCAAAACCCCTCCACCAGATCCTTACAGATTGAATCCATTCATATATGTATGTAATCTCTCATAACGAGGGGAAACTTATCCTGGTAACTCAGCCTGGCTCGATGTTAGAAAATTAATCAACATCATTCGTATCCACGGACCATAGTAGAAAAGCATATGATCATCTCAACAGGTACACGAAAGGCCTTGGACAAAATTCAATATCCATTCATAGTAAAAACTCTCAGCAAACTACGGATTGAAGGGATATTAACCCAATGATGAGCAGCTAAAGAAATCTTTAGCGAACATCACAATTTACAATAAAGGGCAGGATCCTTTCTTTTTTTTTTTTTTTAAAGATTTTATTTATTTATTTAACAGAGAGAGAACACAAGCAGGCAGAGAGGCAGGCAGAGGCAGAGAGAGGAGCAGGCTCCCCACGGAGCAAGGAGCCCGATGCGGGACTCGATCCTAAGACACTGGAATCTGACCTGAGCCAAAGGCAGCTGCTTAACCAACTGAGCCACCCAGGCGTCCCGATAGGATCCTTTCTTAAGATGAAAATAGTACTGGATATTGAAGCCACTGTAATAAGGTAAGGAAAAGAAAGAAAGGGCACAGAGACTGCAAAGAATTAATGAAACTGTCTTTATTTGCACATGACTTGAGGGTCTAAGTATCACATTTGAAATCAACGCCAACCCCCAACCACGAAACTTCCATATAGTAATGAGTTCAGCAATATTGCAAGATACAATATCAACATGCAAACATTAATGACATTTGTAACTGCTAACGAAGAACACGAGGAAACCACAATTTAAAACCCAATGTGGGATTTGTGGTTTCTAGGGCAGCCGTAAGACGCCGGAAGTTGTCACTCTGTCCTGTAAGGAAGTACAACGATGGACAAGCTGACGAATCAACAAGACTTCTCAGGTCTGTCCGAGAAGGGAGGTGACAGGGCCAATGGCAGCCCCCCTAATTGAAGAGACCAACAGGCAAGGAGGGAGCGTCACAGCTCACTGCAGCAGAAAGCCCTAACCTTGAACCCGTGCGGGAGCCAGCACCCACATAGGGAGAACCAAACCACGGTTGACAAATTGTGGGAGGCTCGTCACCGGGGGCCCCACACTTCTGTGGATTCTACCTTCAGAAGGTCGGCCAGGTGCTCAGCATGAGTATCAGAGAAAAAGCCCCTCATCCCCTCCTGGGGTGGGGGGTGGGAACCATTTTGAAACAAGACAGAGGGGCCCCTGGGTGGCTCAGTGGGTTAAAGCCTCTGCCTTCGGCTCAGGTCATGATCCCAGGATCCTGGGATCAAGCCCCGCATCGGGCTTTCTGCTCAGCGGGGAGCCTGCTTCCCCTTCTCCCTCTGCCTGCCTCTCTGCCTACTGGTGATCTCTCTCTCTCTCTATCAAATAAGTAAATAAAATATTTTTTAAAAAAAATAAAAAGAAAGAAACAAGATAGAGCATCGCATTCTCCTAGATAAGGTATGCCCTCTGAGAAACAATCTAACCAGAGCCTAACTGGCTGGCGTTTTACCTGAGCCTTAACGACCTGGAGGAAGGGAAATACCGACATCCAGCCCTCAAGACTGGAATACCTAAGTCACCCTGGGCCACTTAAGGAGCGGGGAGAGCGGGGATGAGAAATGAGAAGCACGTCTGAAGTTCACCAAAGGATGATTCATGAAAAGAAAACTGACAAGCTATAGTTCACGAAAATTAAAAATTTCTGCTCTGTGAAAGACACTGCCAAAAGAATGAAAAGATAAGCCACAGGCTGGGAGAAAATATGTGCAAAAGGCATGTCTGATAAAGGAGTTGTTTCTGAAATATACAAGAGACTCCTAAGGCTCAACAATAAGAAAACAAACAACTTGATTTCAAAATGGGCCAAAGACCTTAACCAAAGCCACCTCACCCAAGATCTATAGATATTTATATATATCTAGTTGGATCTCTCTATATCTATATAGTAATTGCCGTGTCTATCTACCTATAGATATGGCAGTAAGTATATGAACACGTGCTCCATAGCATGTCTGGGAAATGCAAATTGAAACAGATACCAGACACTCTCCAGTGAGATACTCCAAGGAAAACCTCTTAGACCAAAATCCAGGATGCTGAAATGACCAGATGCTGGCGAGGATGCGGAGCACTGGCTCATGGCTGCAGGGAATGCAAAATGGCACAGCTACTTTGGAAGACACGTGGGCAGGTCCTCAGAAAACTAAACATATTCCTACAATATGCTCCAGCAAGCACACTCTTCGGTATTCGCCCAAAGGAGTGGAAAACGTATGTTCACACAAAACTTGCACAGGGATCTTTGTAGCAGCTTTGTTGATGATTACCAAAACTTGGAAACAACCAAGGTGTCCTTCAGCGGAAGAATGGATAAATAACGTGTAGTACATCCAAACAATGGGATATTATTCAGGGCCCAAAGGATATGAGCTAGTGAGCCATGAAGAAGAAATTTAAATGCGTATTACTGAGTGAAAGAAGGCAATCTGCACAGGCTATATCCAACTCTATGACATCCTGGAAAAGGCAAGATTGGAAACTGGAGAAAGATCTGTGTTTGTTGGGGCTTGGGGGCGGGAAGGGATGAGTAGGGGGAACACAGAGGATTTGGGGGGCAGGGAAACTTCTCTGTACGATACTAATGATACACAAGAATAGTGGCTATACAGCATTATACGTTGGTCTAAACCCAAAGAACATACAACACTGGGACTGAACCCTATTGTAAGCTGCGGGTCCTGGGTGATAAGGATGTGTCCGTGTAGCCCATCAATTGTCTCAAATGTACTACTCTTGGGGGACGATACTGGTAATAAATGAGGCTGTGCATGTAGCCAGGGGGCATGTGAGAACTCTCTATACCTTCTGCTCCATTTTCTGTGCACCTGAAACTGTCCTAGAAAAAAGTATTTACAATACAGTAGTATTTACAATTGCTCCAAGGAAAACCCAATGCTTGGTGGAAACTGGACAAAACCTGTGCGTAATCTATATGCTGAAAATTATAAAATGCTGAAGAAATAAAGACCTAACTAAATGGAGAAACATACCGTATTTATGGATTGCGAGATTCCATGTAATAAAGATGTCAGCTCACCCCAAGCTGATCTGTGGGTTTAATGCAATTCCTATCAAAGTCCAGGTTTGTTTTATAGACATAAAAAAACATATTCTAAAATTTACGTAGACACTGGCCCTAGGATAGCTGAAACAACAAAGAAGAGTGAAGTGGGAGGAATTATTTTACCTGATAGGAAGGTTTATTCTGCAGGCACAGTAATCAAGACAGTGTGGGATCGGTGGAGGGAAAAACACATAGGTGAGTGGAATCGGATGGAGGCCATGGAAATAGACTTGCACATACATGCCTGACTAACTTTTGACAAAGGTGAAAAAGCAATTTAACAGAGGAAGGGCAGCCTTTCCACAAATAGTCCTGAAGAAGCAATAAGATCTCCATAGGCAAAATAACGAACACCAAGCTAAATCCTACACATAAAGCATTTAGCAAACTACCAAAGAGAAAATCTCCAGAATCTAGGGCCAGGCAAAATTCTTCAAATTGATCCCAAAAGCATGAACTGTAAAAGGAAAAACTGGTAAAGCAAACCTCATCAAAATTTTAAAATTTTCCTCTGCAAAAGACCCTGTTAAGAGGATAAAAGATGGGCTACAAGCTGTAAGAAAATATCTGCAAACCACATACTCAGCAAATGACTTGTATCTAGAATGCATAAGGAATCCTTGAAACTCTAAGAAGCAAACGGTCCAATTATAATATGGGCAGAAGACATGAATGAACATTTCACTGGAAAGGGTACATAAATGGCAAATAAGCACGTGAAAAGTTGCTTACCATCATTAGCTGTTAGGGAAATGCAGATGAACCCCTTAATGAGCTATCAGGGTATATCTACCAGGATGGCTTAAAAAATAGTGATAATATCAAATGCTGCCAAGGATGGAGAAAAACCAGGTCACTCGCGCATCGTTGATGGGAATGTGAAATGGTACAGCCAATCTGGAAAACAACATGGCAGCTTCTTATGAGCCACGATTGCAACATGCCCCAGCAGTTACACATTTGGGCATTCATCCAGAGAAATGGAAACTTAATGTTTATGCAAAGACCTAAAGAAAAATGTTCATAGCAGCTTTATTCATAGTAGACAAAAGGAAACTACCCAGGGACACCTGGGTGGCTCAGTTGGTTAAGAATCTAACTCTTGATCTCAGCTCAGGTCTTGATCTCAGGATTGTAAGTTTGAGCCCCACATTTGAGCCCGGCATGGAGCTTACTTAAACAAAACAGAACAAAACAAAACAAAAAAAACAATGCAAGTAGACTTCACTGGCGGCATGGTTAAATAAACTGTGGTATATCCATACTATGAAATACTACTCGGCAGTGAAAAGGAACTAGCTGCTACACCCAATGGCTCGGATTGTGAGAGAATTAGCTTGAGTGGGCTTCATCACAATGTTAAAAAATTTGTTTTTACAAAGACATTGTTAAGAAAAGGCAAAGGCAAGGCATTGCCTGGGAGAAATATTTACAGAACACATCATTGACAACAGACTTTTATCCATGACACATAAAGTCTTCATAAAATTCTTCATTGAGATGACAGAATTTTTAAATGGCCTTAAGATTTGAACACACACGGTCCCCTGGGTGGTGCAGTTGGTTGAGCGACCGCCTTCAGCTCAGGTCATGATCCCGGAGTCCCGGGATCGAGTCCCACATCGGGCTCCCAGCTCCATGGGGAGTCCGCTTCTCACTCTGACCTTCTCCCTTCTCATGCTCTCTCTCACTCTCTCTCTTCCCTAATAAATAAATAAATAAAATCTTAAAAAAAAAAAAAGATTTGAACACACACTTCACTGAAGAAAATACATAGATCCCACAAGGAAATTCCAGCCCCAAGTGCTTTACTGGTGAGAGTTGTCAAGCACACAAAGAAAAGATAATATAACTTTTACACAGACTCCTTTAGAAAACCAAAAGGAAAATATTTATCAGGTTGTCTTAGGAAGTTGGCATAATCCTGACACCAGAACCTGACAGAGGCCTTGTAAGGAAATTATACACCGATATTCTTCACGAAACAGATGCAAGAATCCCTAATGTGACGTTAGCCAACTGAATTCAGTGACATGTAAAATGATAATACATCATAATTAAGTAGAGTTTTTTTTCAAGGAATGCAAAGGTAAGTATAACATTTAAAATCAACCAATATGATTCACCATATTAACAAAATAAATGGATAAAACTATATGATCATTTCAAAAGCAGCAGAAAAGGTTTCTGACAAAATTCAGTGTCTCTTCGGGCCCCTGGGTGGCGCAGTTGGTTGAGCGACTGCCTTCAGCTCAGGTCATGATCCCGGAGTCCCGGGATCGAGTCCC
>CM052811.1:117292728-117424182 GCA_028533885.1 Nasua narica
CATAAAAAAACATGAAACGTTTAAGAATGACTTTGAAGTTGTACACAGCTTGCATATAAAAAAAGTAGAAAACAATGCTCAGAGAAATTAGGGTCTAAACGGATAAACCACATGGATGGCTTGGAGACTCAGTATTGCTAAGGTGCGAGTTCTTTCAAACTAAACTAAGGATGTTTATAGTTTCAACAAATTTCCAATCTGAATATCAGTGAGACCTTTTTGTACAATGCTTCTGACAAATTGTTTCTAAAATTTGAGTGGAAATGCAAAGGACCTAGAATAGCCAAAACAATCTTGAAAATAAGCAACCAAGCTGGAGAACACACTCTCTGATTTCAAAACGCGTCAAAAGCTACCGTAATCAAGATGGTGTGGTACTGACGAATCACTGAGAAATAGAGCAATGGATCTTAGTGAAGAATCCAGAGATAGATTTGGATGCATTCCGTCAATTGATTTTTAACAAAAGTGTCAAGGCAGTGGCACCTTCAATGAGAAAGAAATGTTTTTCAGCAAATGGACTGGGAAAAGCAGGAAACGAATAGGAAAAAATGAGCCTTGACCTCTACTTCACTTGACACATAAAATGTAATTTGAGGTAGATCAGAGACCTACACACACAAGCCAGAACTATAAAGTTTCTAGCAGAATACATACAAGAGTATCTTCATGAACTTGAGGTGGGCAGATTTCTTAGAGAGGAACCAGAAAGCACTAACCACCAAAATGAAAACTTGGCAAATTGGACTTTTTCATAATTACAAATACCTCTGCTCATCCAAAGTCAACACTGAGTATATAGAAAGGCAAGTCACAGATTGGAAGGAAATGTTTACAATACATATACCTGATAAAGAAGTTATATCCAGAATAAAGAATTCCTAAAATTCAATAAGAAAGCAAAAGCAGAACAAGACTTGAGTAGACACTTCACAAGGAAGACACAGAAATGGATAGTGTAAAGTCGTATGGTATCACCAGTCACCAGGTAAACAAGATACCGCTCACATTGGATGGAATGGTCAACATCCGAGAGATTGACCACATCCTTTACTGGTGAGGCTAAGGAGCAACCAGAACTCTTGGACATTTGCTGGTGGGAGTGCAAGTTGGCTCACCCACATTGGAGACTGTTTCTAAGTTTCTTAAAAAGGTAAACACAACACCAGCCTCTCAGAAACCAATTTTATTCACCTAAGAGAAAAGAGAACATGTGTCCATAAAAACGAGCACCATGGAAATGTCTATCAATACTAAAATTAATTGTATATATTCATACAGTGAAATACTTAACATTAAAAAAAGAATAAACTGATACATGCAACAATAGGGATGAATCTCAAAAGCAAATGAGCACCTATTACCTTAGGACACGTGGAGGCGGTTGGTGATCAGGGAGAATTAATCTACAGCGATGGAAATTAGAACAGTGGTTGTAGTGGGAGTGACCCGGAAGGGCCACGAGGGCACTTTCTGGGACAATAGAAATGTTCTCTGTCTTGCTGGGCGTGCTGGTTGCCTGGGTATTTGCATGACTCAGAACTCATTCAATTGTACACTTCTCTGTGAATTTACTGCATGTTAATTTTGCCTCCAAAAAAGAATTAACCGCAAATACATACTGCTGGTCAACCCACAGCTAGCCCCCCCATGCCCTCACGCACCCCATTCCGTTCCACATTCGCTCCTCAGAAAATCCACGACAAATACAAAATAGATTATAGAGCAAAAGATAATAGAAAGTCTATTAACATATTGCCCACATATTTTTGGGACAAGTGACATATTGTGTGTCCCTCAGAAAGTCCATTTTTAAAACACGTTCTTTCTAACCGTTTAATTAAAAAGAAAACAAATAGTATTCTGTCTCACAAAATAAAGCAAAACATAGTGACTGATCTTTTTTTTTTTTTTTTTTAAAGCAGGCAACCATAATCTCTGTTGTTAGAAGTCAGGGCTATGGGTTCCATCGGGAGGGGTGGATAGCCGCCAAGGGGAACGTGACAGAGGCTCCAGGGCACAGCCAAGTTCAGGGTCTGGGTCTGGGTCCGGTTACAATGTGTGCTCAGTCTATGAAAACGCATCACACTTCACACTTACTTTATGTTTAGTACACATGTATGTATATACGCTTTTCTTGGTGTTTCTCAACGATCCCTTAATAGACTTTAAAACAAAGCAACGTAATCCTTAAATGTTAACCATAGTGGAAGGTTGGCAAACAGCAGATAAATTTAAAACAGAATTTGTTTTTTGAAAGAAGGAAGAGGAGAGAAGAAAAGAGGAGAAAGGAAGGAGGGACACATGGACACGTGGACACAGTACCTGACCCCTTTGCAGCCCTCCTTCAAGGTCAGTGATCACAATTACCGTTGACACACAGGCTTGCTTGTGGCATGCCCCACACATGGCTGGGGAGCCACAACAGGGCTGAGGGTCTGGGGGATGCCAGGTCTCCTCTGACTGGTCCAGAAGGTGCTGCGGGAGATGGGGTGGGATGCCTGACCACTGCTGCCCAGTTGGAGGGGCTGATGGCAAGCTGGCGTGACTTGTGATCTGGGCAAGAATGATGTCCTCTGGTCTGTCATTTGCTGGGAACCGCCTGGCAGGCTGGGGACGCTGCCTCTTTTACCGTCACTTGGGTTCATCTTTGTGTTCTTGTTGCATTGATGTGACGCCCCTTTCTGCGCCAAGTTTGTTCTACCTGGATAATTGTGGCTTTACAAAGTGTAAATACCTGGTAGGGACTTGGGAGAAAGAGATGCAGAAATGGGAGCTGAGGTCCGGTGGCTTCTCCAGGCTTGGCAGACCCTTGAGGGCTGCAGGGCATGTGGCCAGCTCCGCTGGTCAGTCTGCAGCCCAGAGGGGACCAGGCATTATTGCCAAGAGCTCACAGGGAAAGAGAGTGGTGGGGAACACTTGGGAAAGCGGGCCGGTGCTGGTGCTGGGGGCAGGGCTGGGAGCAGGACTGCGGCCTCGCGCTCTGTTCTCTCTGGGGGATGCACGTCGCAACTTGGCACAAAGCCGGAAGGAGCTGAGAGGCCAAGAGGCCAGACTTGCGGAAGAGCAGATCTCTTCTTTTTTGAGACAGGCAGGGGGAGAAGAGGGGAAGGGTATAGCTAGGCAAAGGAACAGCAAGAACAAAGGCTCAGAGGCTGGTATGAGCACTGAATGCACATCTAGGACCACAGCTGGCAAAGCAAGGGTTTCAGGCTGGGAAGTGGAGTCTAGATCCCCATACCCCACTCCCCTCCAAGCCCTGGCGCCTCCCTTCCTCTCCACTCCACCCCCTCACAACTGTTGATGGTGATCTGGACAGAGGCAGCCAGGAGGTGCCGCCTGGGCACCCTGCCCACTGTCTCCAACGGGACCGTGGCGCCCGGTGGGGGTGGGGGTCACGTGCTGATGCCCCAACTGTACATTTCACGTCCTTTTCCTGCTGTTGCCCAGGGAGGCTGGGGGTGTTTCTGCAGAAGCGGGCCAGGCAGGTGTGGACTCAGGGAGGGCAGGTCGGCCCATGACTTAAAAGTGGGAGGAAGGCTTGCAATTCGAGGAATGTCTGGTGGCCCAGAGCACTGGGGGCAGGGATGGGGGCGTCCAAGTCCCAAGCCCGCCGCTTCCTGGCTGTTGTGGGGGCCCCAATGCCACTCTGTGCCACTGCCCCTCCAGAAAACAGGACGAGAAGTGCCCCCCGCTCCATCGGGTGTCTGTCAGTGCCCGGGAGTGACCGGGGAGGACTCAGCACGGGGTCTGCAATTTTGTCGAGGACTCTCTACCAACTTGGGCACCTACGCAAGGGCAGATGGGTCACCATGGGGGCGATTCATCGGGTGCAGATCTGAGCCATGCAGTCGCGACGAAGCCCCCGCAGATGCCCAGGAGAGTTGGGGACCCGGGACCCAGGAGCGAGTCTCCGTGCTCTGCTGTCTTGGCCGCTCAGGAACCCGCACAGCTCATTGGGCTCACCCGAGCCGAGCGGGAAATGGAGGCTTTGCCTTTCAAGAGTAATTGTTAGTTGGAGGAGAAAGGAAGGAAAAAAACCCCATAAAACTACCTTTTCCCAAATGCCTCGGCTCGCAGATGGCCCCTGGGGACACCTGTGCTCCCTTTGCTTTCCCGAAGAAAGCGAGTTTTTATTCCCCCTCATCTAGTCTTGACAAAGGAGCCGAAGCCACAGCTGCAGGTGCTAAAACCTCCCCGCTCCCGGGCTGTCTGCCACTTGGCTGCTGATTTATTAGTAAGATAATCCTTAAATCTTCTTCATTGGGCCAACGGAGAGCATCTGATCAGAGGGGCCTTGGGAAGCTCCTGACAGAACGGGGAGGAAGGAGCCCCCCCCCAGCAAAGTTGCAGCAAATATCCCCCCCTCCACCAAGAGAAGTTTAGGGTGAGGCCCCGGGGGTGCCCCCATCAGGGAGGTTTTGTGGGGCCGCTTCTCTAAATCTGGGCTTGGAGCCCCAGGCATGGGGGTGGCTGGTGACACCGCCTTGCGTCCCCCCACTGCTTCTGAGCTGGGACCTGGGGACCGCCCGTCGTGTCCCCAGCCAGCCAGTTTTGTAGGGAGGGAGCGAATGTGCAGCTGGGCCGAGCCAGGGTGGTCCCTGGGGGAATCTCACCCGGGGGGAAGTTTACGAGGCCTGATAAATATTCCTCGGGCTTATTTACAGAGCTGCTTGGGGGCCACTCAGACACATCAGCCGCGAGCCTTTTGCTCTTCACTCCTTTGGAATTACATGATGCTTCCTCGGCAGGTGGGTCTTTTCTCTTCTCTTTTCCCTGGGGACAGGGAGGAAGGAGGGCCCGCAGGCCAGCAGAGATACCTCCCCGTGGCAGGGGGCAGGAGGAGCCGGGACGGGGTGCTGGGGTTGGGGTGACCCGGAATGTGCTTCCCCAGCAAGGGTTTCTGCAGGTGGAGGGCCCAGCCCCCCATCGTTGTGCCAAACTGGAAGGCTTCAGGCACCCTGTCCCCCAAGGGGACTCGGCCACATCAGGCTGCGGATATCTACCTGGGCCAGAAAGATGGCTCAGGAGGAGGGCCGTGCCTTAGCAGTGGACGCGTGGCAGAGCGCGCCTTCCTGACCCCTGAGCCCTCTCCCAATCCCTGCCATTCTCACACCTCTACCGCTTCGCGGGATGTCCCCTTCTGAGCCTGGATTCTGGGAGCGCCCCCTGCCCTCCAGCCTGAGCTTGGCCATCGGCCTCCAGTTCCTGCTGCTCTTGCCCTATTAGCCTCTCTGCCCTGGTTCCTCCCTCACACCTTGGAAACGACTGGGCATCCCTTTCTTGCGCCTTCTCCGGCTCTGGCGTGCTCTCTCTCTTTCTCTTCCAACTTGACCTTGTCCTCAAAAGGCCTCGTTCTGATGTCTCCTGACTCCAGAAAAATCCCTGATCATTCCTCTCCTGTCCCTAAGTATAGCGGTCATCTATTACATGCCTCAGGACCTTGACTGGCCTCGTGGTCCTGGCGGGTCGGGTGCTCTCTAGCTTGAGCCATTGGCTTGTTGTGCCCATGTGTCCCATTTCCTCAGTTCAGTGCTCGGGCCCTCGAGGACCGGGCTGCCTTTGACACTTCCCCGAACCTCAAGACACAGAAGAGGACATAGCGCGTGAGATCCCAAGCTACAGGGGACTCTGTCTGCTCCCACGGTCACTGGCCCCTTGCCCTCTGGCCACTGAGCACAGGCGGAGTGGAGGGGGCTGCAGGTGGTCCGATCTCTTCCGCCAGCCCCACTGCGGCCAGCAAATGTCCCCGGTGTTCGGGGTGAGGGCCTGGGCTTTGATGAACTCTGAGAGGAGACAAGAAGCCCCAGACAAAGAGGAGGGGACAGCAGCAGGGCCCCTAAGGGACATCTCAGTCCAGGTGCCTCAGAACACAGTGCGGCCTGGTTTGTGCCTGGCTTTCACCTTAATTAATAAGAGCTTTTCAGAGAAACAATAAAAGAACGACATAGCCACTTGGACAGGGTTGGCAAGAGCCATTTCAGTAATGGAGTCCGTGGAATTGCTATTCGAAAGAGAGACAGACCACTCTCTGCTATTAAGAAAGCCAATGGCAAAGCTATGCTGTTGTTTTCTCAGTCATTAAGGACAACGGATGGCCACCCTGCCCCCCAACAACAGAGGGAAATTGCAGCTCCACGAACCCAGAGTTCTGGCTGTTGTTCCCAGAAAACCAAAGCGCTGAGCTCAGCGGTCTGGGGAGAGATGCACAGGCCCGGAGTTCGCTGGTTCACCCCAAAGGCCCAGCAGCCAAAGGGCATGATGGCAAAGTTGAGCACCTCCACCAGGTACGTGAGGATGTCCACATTGCCCACCAGGCTGGTTGCCAGATGGGAAAGCTGAAGACAACACACAGATTCATTTTCCCAAAACCGGTGTTTGCAAAAGAACACAGAAGGAAGCTGCTCTTGTGTGCAGGGACCAATGTCAGAGCAAATGCCGTGCTTCTTTCTCTTAACACCTTCATTTCCATGAGGACTGGGTGCTCATGGTCAAACCTTGTAACTGACCCAACCACAAAATCTCCATGGTCTCACCCAAGGCGAGTCAGATGCAGACCGGTGTGGTAGAATGGTACCAGATTCTAACCCTTAACTGTTTGAAACTAAGCAAGTTGTTCTATTTCCCAGCTAAATGGGGGTGACGAGCCCTGGCATGACTGTGCCGTGAGGAGGCTGTGAGGATAATATGTTGGATAATATGTTGGAGTCTATTTGAAACAGCACTGGAAATGACAAAATACAGTGTACATGTGTGATTATCTGCAATATACAGGAAATCCTATGGACAAGCAAGAGAGTGGCAGACAGGGAAGTGGGTGGGTGGGTGAATGGATGAGTGGATGAATGAGTAGATGGATGGATGAGTGGATGACTGGATGGATGGTTGGGTGGATAGATAGATGGGTAGATGAGTGGATGGATGGGTGGGTGGGTGGGTGGATGAGTGGATGGATGGCTGGATGGTTGGAGGAATGGATGAGTGAGTGGATGAATGGATGGATGGATAGATAGATGGGTAGATGAGTGGATGGAAGGGTGGTTGGGTGGATAAATGTATGGATGACTGGATGATGGATGAGTGGATTGAGGGTTGGATGGATGGATGGATGGATGGATGGATAAGTGGCTGGATAGATGGGTAGATCAGTAGATGGATGTTTAGGTAAATGAATGGATGGATTGATGGGTGAATGAAGAGATGGATGGGTGGGTGGATGAATGGATGAGTGGATGGAGGGATAGATGAGTGGATGGATGGATAGATGGATGGATGAGTGGATAAATGGATGGACGAGTGGATGGATGGATGGATGAGTAGATGGATGGATGGGTGGACGAGTAGATGGATGAGTGGATGAATGAATGGTGGGTGAATGGATGGATGGATGAATGAGTGGATGATGGATGGGTGGATGGATGGATGGGTTGGTGGGCAGGTGTAAGGGAAGGTGGGTGGGCCAGTGGTTGAGGAGATGGATAGATAGATGGGTGGATGGGAAGAAGGAAGGAAGGGTGCTTGGAAATAGAGATGATAGATCAGTGGAAGAGAGAAAGCATAGAAAGATAGAAGGAGGATGGTTTGCCAGATCAAAGATGGTTAGATGATGAATGATTGGACAGACAGGAGGAGATATGTATGAATTGACAAAGGCCTGGACAAAAGCAAGGATGAACCCATGGCCTCCTGCAGTCCTACAGAGGGACCAGCGAGACAGAAGGATGCGTGCTCTCAGTAACAGCAGATGTGAGCCGAGCATCTGCCTCCCACATGTGCTCTCCCTATAGCCCAGCGAGAGCCCTTTTAAGTGACCAGCTTCCTGGCTTTCTCCAGTGGCTTCTATATCAGCACTCTTCAGCTGAAGTGCTTTTGTCTGAATGGGAACTTCCTGATGAGGCTCCGTCTCTTCCTGGGTCCTGGATCTTGGGAAACCCCTAGCAAGACACGATGATACAGGCCTTCCCTTTGACCTTTTCTTTCAGAAGCTATTTTAGCTGGGACCACCTTGCTCTCCACCCCTAGGCTGGGAGAGCGGGAACCAGAGCCACGTGCCTTCCACCAGCGCCTGGGCTCGGGCCCGGGGCTTGCTCTGCTGCCTCCCCTGATCCTAACGGGTCAGGTCCAGACTGTAGGCTGGAGAGAGGAAAGCCTGGTGGGGTGGGGAAGCTGGCAGGAAGGCACATACACAGGGCACAGAGGAAGTCTGTGATGGTCCTGGGAAGTGACCAACAGACCCTCTCCCAGCCCAGGGATTCGGGGGTCCCAGTGGCCCACACTTTCCCAGACTCTGCAATTGGGTTGAGACTAATGCGTCTTCCTCATTGGGCCAGAAGGGCTGTGGCACGGGGCAAGCCTACGTCTGCTTCCCATGGCCCGCTGTCCCCTCCAGAAGGTCTCGCAGCAGCCGTGGCAGCTCCTGGGATGAGGGGTCCAGCTCGGCTTGTCTCTGGAGGCGGCCGCCGCCTGGAGCTCCTCTGCCAGCTTCTCTTTCTCTTCCCCTGCTCATTTCTGTTCTTTGCACTGAGCTCAGGCAGACAGCGGCTCGTCCCGCAGCACCTTGCCCTGGAGGGGTGAGGCAGGCAGTGGGGAGTTAGCTCCAGCACCGCTGCTTGGCTTGGAGACAACACACACCGGCCTCCCACATGTGAGGGGTTGGTCTGGTCGCCAGCAGAGGCTCGAGATTAAAAGGAAATACAAAGCCAGAAGCCACCGTGAACACACAGGTTGGCCCCCTGTGTGACACTGCTGCTGGCTAGTCAGCCTCCTTTCATTCCTCAGAGCTATGACTTCCTTTCTAACTCCTCCCGACATCTGTAGCCTGCTAAATCAACTTGCTGCATGGCAAGCAGATTAAGTCGGTCCTCCCAGCCCGTCCCCTCTCCCAGGTGGGTCCCAGGGTAGTGATTTTAAGAGATTGTCTTTTTATGCTGAAAATGCTCAAAAGTGGCTTTGTTTCAAGAGGAAAAGTTCGCCCCAAGTTCCCGACCTTGTACTGCTGCTGGATTCTCCAGCGTCGTGGGGAGGGGTGCCTGTTCTTTATCCCAAACCAGGGAAGGGAAAAGCCACACGAGCCGTGTCCCCGGATTCCTTGAATGCCTCAGTTTACAAACTTCTAAAAGTATAGGTTCTTCTGCCGGGTAAACCGCCTCAGGCCGAGGGGGCCCCCTCAGAGGAGGGGGTGGACAGCCGCCTCCAGCACCCACGGGGGCGGGCAGAGCGTGGCCACTATAGAGCCACGGGGGGTCGGTGGCACTGGAAGCTGGGGGCGGGGCTGCAGGTGGAGAAGCACCTGTTCCAGGTGGGGTCAGGCCCTCCCTTTACCTGTTGCCGGGGACCCGGGGCCCTGCTGGCCTCCTCGTCTGTAAGATGAGAGGGTGGGGCTGGACGGTCCCGCACGGCACCTGCCAACGTGACCCTCTGTCACTCTTCAAGCAGAAGCAGGTATTTTTGCTGGTCAGTCTGAACAGGGAGGGACCGTCGGCCCCCGAGGTGGACGCATGACCCGAGAGGGTAGAGCCGTCTCTGGGCCCAGAAGCCCCTGGAAGGCTCACTATCCAGATGCTGGCGTCTGGGCTTCCGTCACCACACAACCCCACTGTCCGCCCACCGGAGCTGGGCCCGCAGACGGCAGCTGGGGCTCCGCGGGCCTCGGGCGGGGGCACGTGGATTTCACCCTGAGGGCCACCTCGGATTCGGCAGGACTTGGGGCAATGCGGACGCCGCCGTGGGGCCCCGCGGGGGCTTAGGAAGAGGCCACGGTGTGTCAGAGAGTATCGTTCTCGTGGTCCACAGCAGCCGTCGGCAGTCGTGGAGGCAGCGGTGTCGGTCACCTTGGCCGTGGCATAGTGGGGCTGCTGTCCCCTCTCTTTACAACCCGGGACAAGGCCAGGATTTCAAGTTTCTTGTAAAGATATGGCTCGTTTAAATTGAAACTTTACATCATTTATTTTCTAAATAGTATAGATATCTATACAGACATAGCCATTTTATTTTAATACATCAAATTTATATAATAAAAGGGGAAGGCAGTTGAAATAGCATACAGAGAATTTCAGAAATATGGGATTCCTCAGGTTCCTGTCTCTAACGTTCCCGCCCCCAAGCTCACTCCTGCCTCATCCTAAAGGCGAGCATCCCGTGGAAAGAGGGTGACTACGTAGCCAGTGACTTAGAAAGAACCAGTGCTGGGACCAAAATATTTACGGCTATGAGGCTCTAAAACTTAAAAACAGACAAGGATCACCGACCTGACTACCCTTTTGACTGGTTTGAGCCAAATTACCTGGCATTGGGTACGCAAGAGAGTGATTCTGGGGCCGGATAGATCCAAGCTATATTTTAATTCTAACTGAGAAACATGACCTAGGTTTCCCGAAGGGATTCGGAGTCCTTTGGGGTAGATTCAAGCCTTCTAGGCTATGTCTGGATGACTCTAGAATCACTTCAAGTTGAAGAACTCCAGGGTCTTCTCTTCAGAGAACTATAAAAGTCTTGCCAAACTCCTGAGTTTGATTAATTTTAATTAAAGACTGGTCCCCGGTGTAAGTCCTCCGCAGAAGGGAACATTCCCGAAGTTACTTCCCTCTAACATCAGAGGGTTTGGCGTTCTTCACATTCAATCTGTGAGCTGTCTGCCGTCAAACACGCAAGACTGGTGGATGGAAAGGCTTCGACTGGACCTTAGAAATTGGGACAAGGCCTGGCTTGCCTTCTAAACCCCCTGTCCAGGGACCCCAGCGGGACAAAGGATGGGAAGGGAGGTGAAACCAGCAGATTTGGCCAGACCGAGGCCTTCAAGTGCAAGACGGTGTGAACTAAAAGTCAAAATCAAGGGAGCACTTTTAGGTGAATTAAATTGTATTGGAATCGGCTCTAAGCAGTAAATCAAGATAGGTCTGTCTCATTTGTAATTAAGAGCATCTATTTATATACAAAAAAATGTAGCATGGATTTTTAAAAGCATAGTCCTTCCAGTAGATTAAAATATTCTTTATGATGGCATTTATTAGTTCTTTTTTTTTTTTTTTTTTTAAACACCAAACTTGCTTCTTACCTCATTCCGGCTACGATAGCAGAGCGTAAGGAGCCCGGCCTCGCGGCTGCCTCACACAGGGGTGTTTTCAGTGACTCCCAAGGAGGGGACCCCGGTCCAGGAGGCTCCCCTCCCTCCCTGCCCAGGACTCTTGGAGGCAGGGGAGCCATAGTTCACTCAGACAGGCTTATAAAAATGATGTGATGGGAGAAGCAACCTAATGACCGGTACTTAACTTTTGCTCTAATTAATTTCGCGGAGAGGTTGTCTTCCAAGTTTACAAATGTTGTGTCTGAGTCAGAAAGTACACCAGAGAGAAAGAGCTGGCGGTAAATTATGTCCAAGATGCCGAAAAGTAAAATTAAATTAAAATAATAGAGGCATGCGCTGCCAGAGCCCATGGGGACGAATCCACACACACGTGCGGTGCGCCTACTACGTGCAGGGCGCCAGGGGAACCCGTGCATCCCTTCCTTCTGACTCCTGAAGGCAAAGGCACGCTTGTGAGAACCTGAGCCCTGGAGACTTCCATTCTCCCCAGATGCCTTTAAATATTTATACATATACGAATATATATCATACATATATATCATATACATATATGATTGGCAAAAAAATCTCAATTGCTCATAATTTATCTATTGAGTAAGGTATTTTCAAACAAGTAATCAAGTTCAAAGAACCGCTTGCCTTGCCGGCTAGAGTGTCTAACATAACCCCTCCTGGCTTAAGTGGCTAAACCAGGGACGGCCGTTGGCGCTGCTGCACCGAACAAGAAAGATGGGCTGGTCCCTGACTCGGGTCACAGATAATTCTTAGCTCTTCAGTCACCGATCACTAACGGGCAACATCCTGAAGGGAGGTTTCAGCTGGCGCTGCTGGTCTTCGAGTCTCTAAGTGGGTCGGATAGAGCAGGAAGTTCTCGGGTATCAGGGGGCCTCTTAGACTTGCTGGCGCACCCACTCGCCATCTCTGTGGGCCTCTCGAGACCCTGAAGACATCATTTATTACGACCTTTGATGACCCATCAATTGCACTGCCGTCGAAGGGCATTCTAAGTGTTTTACATGATTCCAGACTCTCTCATCTGGATGCGCAATCACTTGGGACGGTCTGAGGTTTATTCCTGCGTTATCCAGGGACACTGCCTTGCTTGGTCTCATGAGTCTATCAGCTGACACCGGGAGGCGGTTGTGTTCTCCACCCGGAACCGCACTGCAGAGGCCGGGACATGAACGCGGCAGGCCCCTGTCCTCACACACTCACGTCGTGGCGAGCAGAGGCGTCCTGAGGACGTGCACAGGTCTGGGGACCCCGGGTCCGGAGGAGAGCCACTTCTGAGATGGCGTGGAATTTCAAAGGCGGACAGAGACCGGGAGGGTTCTTGGGGTGGGGTGGGGGGCTGGGTTGGCCTTGAGGGCAGACGGGTGGAAACCCCACCAGGCACGGGGGCCTGGGGAAGGGACATGCCAGGCACAAGTTAAATCACGTGCAAGTCTAAGTAAGATGTCAGAGCCTCCTGGGGAAGAAGACGCCCATCAGCTCTCCGAGGGCTCAGGGACCAGCTAAGGGTTGGGTTCATTCTGCAGGAGACATTCTGGAGGCCACTGAGGGTTGGGAAACGGGGCGACGCGAGGGGTGAGTTGGGGTCAGTGCGGAAAAGGCCTCGGATAGAGGAGCCGGTGGCGGGGAGAATTTGCTGATAGGTCAGGCAAGAAATAAGGACGATCTGACGCGGGGCAGCAGGCCCCGAGCGATGGGGGAGCGATGGGGCTGGAACCGGGAGACATTTCCCAGATAGAGTCACGGGAGCACCCCGTCCTCCCCCCACCCCCGACCTGAAGGGTAAGGAAGAGAAAGAACCGCCATGCTGCACCGGGAGCCGGCCAGCTGGTGAAGCCGTCGCCTGAGACCTGGGATTGGACTTCCGTTGGCAAAGACCACATTGGAGCACCAAAGGACCCGTTCTCAGGCGCCATCCAGCCCTCCCCGAGACTCTTCTAAAGTGGCCCATTTACAGAGTTAGAGCTCCTGTTCGCATCGCTTCAAGCGTGCAGAAAAAGAGACCCCATCAACCTCAGCAGGAGTGGCTTCTGACTTCTCTAAAAGCCAGATTTCACATTCGAGGAAAATTACTTCTGCACCTGCCGTGGGCCACTGTTACTCGACTCAGAGTATAATTTCATGGCATTAGCAAAAATGATCCCTTTTGCAGCTCTATAAACGTCCTTGGCCCACAAAACAGTCTTGACCTTCAGAGAGACAGACATTTCACGGGGGGGCCCCTCACCTGAGCTCCTCCCAGGGCAGGGAGGCTCTGTGGGGCTGCGGGCACCCTGCCGTCACCATCAGGGGCCTTCCGGCTGCCCGCTGGGGGACCAGCCTGAAGCCGCACGGGCTTCTGGGCTCCTGTGCAGTGGCCCGTTATTTTTCCATGTTGTCAGGCGCTTGGGTGTCTTCCTGGGGGCCTGTGTTGAGGCCCAGGTAACCCCCGTCTCTCCTCCGGCCCGGGGCTGCCCGTGGGCTCGCATACCAGGGGGAGCGCCATATCTCGGGGGGCTCCCCATGGCAGCCTTTGCCCCATTCAGAGAGATTTCAGATCTTCATAACTTAAGGAAAAACATGGAGAGAAGTCAGTGAGGATCAGGAGGGGAGGGAAGGGACCTCACCCCCACAGGGAGGCCCCCAGGACAGGTCCGGGAGGTCTGGCAGTGGGTGGGGGTTCCCCGGGAGCACCGGCTGGCCGTGGGGAGGGCGGCGGCCCAGGCCTTTGGCCGTCATCACTGGGAGCTAATGCGAGGCATAAATCATCTGTCAGATTACTGAGGGACTTTCAAAGTTGTTGGAATGGAATAATTAAAAGAAATAGATGTCGTGAGAGAAAGCCACGTCTGCTGCTGCAAGGTTTGCCTTCCCAACAGCTCGCCGCCACACACATCACCGACCCCATGAGGTGCTCTGCTTGGGGTCCCCCCGGGGGCCCCCCGGGGGCCCCCCGTGACACCGTCCCGCCACACCCTCCCCAGCACCCACCCGGGAGCACCATGCCCCGGGGATCGGTCCGTGGGCCATGCTTTCTGCGGGCAGATGGCAAGAAGCTTCTGAGCGAGCCTCTCGTGGCTTCTCAGGTCGCCACGGCGACAGAACCAGCCCGGCCCAGGTGATCCGTGACACACCGCCAAGGAGACCCCGCCAAGCCCATCACTGTTCCTGTTTGTCGCCTTGCTGCACAGAGACCAAGACATGAAGCCGTCTGGCCCACCAGCTCCGTGCCAAGGAGCTGCTGGGTGGGGGCCGCGGTGCTGGGAAGCGTCTCCCTGAGCGGAACAGAATCCTGTCCGAAGTGGGAGCTCAGGGGAAGCCAACGGGCTCCTCTGTCTGAGGAGCCAGCCGCACCCCTCCTTCCATGTGAGGAGACGGTGGCAGACAGTGGCCCTGTTAAGGTCTGCATCGCAAACAACATTTGTTGGTCACTGAACCGTATACTGGGCGGCGATGTGGCTCCATTTTGGCCCTTTCATCGTAGAGCCTCTGACTGAGCTTCTCTCATTAAGCCTCTATGTGCAGATGGGGAAAACTGAGGTGCAGGGAATTAAGTAATTAGGCCTAGATCACACCAGCCACGCCCAAACTTGCTCTGAAGGAAGGGTCCTAGGAGATCACGGAGGGGGAATGGAATACTCTGGAAAAGCTGACCCACAGGTGGGTGGGGATGAGCCGGAAGAAGAGCGTGTCCAGCACGAGGCCCCCCTTGGTGCTGAGGTGGTCCCAGGTCTGAGCCTGCATCTGGCGGTTTCCAGCGGAGTGGCCCTGAGCTGGTTACTTAACCTCTCGGTCATCGTCCATGACTGTGGGTAGGATCCGTGGTTGTCCAGATGGTGCCTGGCATCCAGGTGGCCCGCGGTGAGGCCAGCCATTGGGATGAGTGCTGCCATCTTGGCGTGAAGAGGAGCCCTTCTTCCCCGAGCCCAGGGGAAGACAGGGGTCTTCAGCCTTCTCTCTCAGGGTTTGAGGGATCTGGGATCCACCCTGGCCCCCGAAGACCACCTCTCCCAGAAACGAAGTCCCACCTCACGCCAGGAAGGACTGGGGTGTCCCTTTCTTCCCTTACTCTCCTCACTCTGCGGCATGCTCAGCCAAGTACCTTCTGGAAAGCTCAAGAGTTTCTTATCAAGGGTCAGGTTTTACTTGGTTCTGGTGTCTCTGAACTATATCTACCCAGTTTCAGCCCCGCGTGGGCTCGTCGGAGGCCTACCCGTGCTCAGTGACAGGCTTTTTCTTCTGTAGTTATTTCTGTTTCGAACATGGCTACCGGGTTCATCTGAATTCTCTGCTCCAGCCTCAACTTTGGCCTCACTCATTGCCAGTCCCTCACCTCCCGAATCACGTGAAAGAAAAACAAAATAAGTGCCTGCTGGCGAGACCCATCTGTTTTGGCTTTGCGTTTTTACAAATGTCTATTCCCATCCCGGTAGGGGTATCTGCGTGTCCAAGGCGGCGTGTTGATGGGCCACGGGAACTATGGTCCACCTCAAACATACGGAACACCGTGGGCACTTTCCGGGGTCGCTGGTACACTGTAGGCATTGATGTCAAATCGGCTGATCTTCACGGCAGATGCTAGGAAAAGCAGGTCCGTCTAAAGAGGAAAGCCTTTCCAATTTGTGTTGGCTCCTTTCTGCTACTGGTCGGGGTCCGGGCTTGAACTCCCCTGAATGGCTTACTCAGGAAACATTGGACACTCGACAGACCACATATTTATCCCTCTCTGGGTCTGGCCAATGCGTTCCAAAGCTCAAGCCATTATGGAAAACAGGCTTGGAAAAATGCATATTCCCCCCAACATCTCAGACGAACAAGTTGGCCCTTCAGCAAATATCCCATTGTCCCGGCTGCGGGGACGCCTCCGTAACGCCCCCCCTTCACGGGCGCGCATAAAAGGTTCCCTATGCTTCCTATATGCGCCCATGACCTCATCTTTCCTGCTCATCCACTTGCTCTCAATGGACCCAGTCACAAGCCAGATGTTTGACGCCACTGTTTCCTAGTGGACCATCTGTTGATGGGAGTTCGCACACAAGCCCCGCTTTGCCGGCGAGAGCACCTCCGCGTCGGCGCCGCCGGCCGCCCTCTTCCTCCTGCACCTCGCCCCTCCCCTCCCTCGCCCTCCTCATCCTGGGAGCAGACTCGGCGGCCCGTGGAGCGCCCTGTGGGAGCTGTCGGGAGACAGTCATAAACCCGGCTCTGTTCTCCGGCAGTTTCAGGCGCAGCCAGGCCCAGACCCGCCTTTTCTTCCTTAAAGGTCACAAAATCTAATTAGAACCATGGCTAACTGTATATTCTCGTTGTCGGTAAGCCTTAAATAATAAAAATCAGACCAAATGAGACTAATCAAGGGAGATGGAAAATCGATGTCATATTTGTTGCAAGTAATTTCCTTTTAGAAGAGAAAAGGCTCTTAGGAGTGGTTTGTGAATTTAAAAGATGTTTACAGTTGCATCGAGACGTCAGAGCATCAAAGTCAACCCCAAACGGAATTTCACTGGATGATCTCTCTCTTTATTCTCGGAAAAGCCAGTGCTGTTTGGTATAAAGGTTAAAGTGGGATGACAAGCTTTCTTGGGTCTGCTTTAAGTAGTTCTGGCTTTGCCAAAATTTATTATTTACTTTATATATATATATATATATATACACACACACATATACATACATATATATACATATACATACATACATATATACATACATATATATATGTATATATTATATATATGTATATATTATATATATAATAGCACTCCTTTAAGACAGGAGCAAAAAGCAAGTCATACATAGAATTCTTTTCCCTTTCTTCCATGTTTTTCTGAGTAATTACTTTTGACTAAATGTACACACTTAGGGAAAAAAAAAAACCTAAATAATAAGAGCGCAACAAAGACACACAAACAAGGCATAGCAAAGAAGAGGATTAAAATACTTCTTCCAATAATTTATCCTTTTGCCTGAAATAGCCCCAATTTAGTGGGTGACCACCCCAGTTAAGTGCCCCTCTTCTCCGCTGGGTTCTGCCATGTGTCCCTGACAATGGGAGTCATTTGTACCAAGATGACCAGTTGACATGCTTCCCCATGATCCCTCTGCTTTTCCCCAAGATCTGGAAGGGAGCCCCCTTAGAGGGAAGGCATCGTCAGCATCACACCTGGATCACAAGGGAACGAGCACCAAGCTCCCACCATGGCGGACTTCTAGAGCAATGGTGGTTCTTTTTATAATTAGAAATTTCCCAGTGGGATCCAAATAAACTGAGGCTGAAGTTATCTTCTTGGACTCCTGTTCTGCAAAATCCGTCCTCCTACGTGTGGATCCAATCATGCACACACATTTCTGTTGACGTCCAATGGGGAACCGGGGGACCATGCTCATACATTGCCCCTCAAACTCCAGGAGACATCCTACTGCGTGGACATAACCCCTGGAGTCCAGTCCAAAGAAAAGTCACCTAGAAAGCTGTTTTGGACTTTGGCCAATTAATTGTCTTCTATTTCTAACTCAATTCCTCCAGCTGGTTCTTCTTCCTCACTGTTGACCTCAGAGGGGCCACGGCTACCATCTTGGATTCCTCAGAAAAATGTGCGTGAGGAGCTTGGAATGCCCACCCCCTGTCCCTTTGTTCATAGACCTCACAGCAAGTCCTGCCCTGCCTGAGACATGTTTGATATCTCAGTGGGCACGTTTTGTGCTTAAGATTTCCTCCCTTCTGGCACATTCTACAGCAGAAGCAAGCACCATCCAAACGGGTTTACCTTTTTCCCTAACTGGATTTGAATTATGTATGAGTATTGATATTTCACATTAGACCCCTGTGGACTCCTGTTTCCCTTTACTATCCATCCACCTTGTTAACCATGGAATTTCCAACCCCCAGTCTCTTCTGCGTTTGCTCGGAGCCACTGTGCACACATCGTTCATGGCAGGACAGCACACAGTCCCCGGTAGGCGGAGGGGGTCTTGCTCCAACCACTGTCCCCAAGGGTACGTGCTCAGCTTCTTGCTTCTAATAGCCCCAGCGGGGTGGCAAGCATGAGCCATCCGTCTGTCTCCTTGCCACATCCTTGTGCAAATGACAGGCATTTCCCAGAGCATGGGTGCAGAGGAGAACCACTTGGCCCAGCTGGCCCCCAGCACTTGGTCTTCCAAAGGGCTCTACCCCAGGCAGCTGTGAACATCCTCTGCCTCACTCAGAAGATGCTTCACCCAAGGCTGCCGCCATACTTCCTCTTGGGTATCTTCCATCATGCTGAGATCACCTCAGTAAAGATGTCACCCAAAAGCCATTGGCCATTACCACCCCAGACCAGGTCGTGGTCCCTCAGAAAGGGACCGGAGTAAAATTCACTCTTCGACTCAAGAAATTAGAATCAACGCAGCTGTGCTTACAAACCACCCCTCCCCCCCACCACCACACAAAATTAGTCATTTGGACAAATGAGCTCGTGCAAAGAAAATTTGGAAAGGAGATGTTTCTAAAACAATATGCTATGCTATTTTCAAGGGTGTGCCCGTCCACCTGCCAGGTAAGTTGGCAAGCTCTTCTTTGCTTCAAGAAAATTCTCAGGGAGACTTCACTGGGCCCTACTTTGGAAGACCAGTTCTAACACTTTCATGGACTTGAGAGTACTAAAATGGAATATTTTTTCTTAAAAGCACCATAATTCAGACTTGTCACTAATTCAGACAGTGTGTCCCCCAATTAGGAAGGTTAAACCAAGCATCACACTCTGCATATAAATAGCCAGATAAAACAGAATCATCTTAGTCGTTGGTAGCCAAGAGATGACATTATTTTCTTCAACTTGTTCAACCGAAAGAAAGAGAAAATCCAGTCCAATTTAAAAGTAACAACTTTTGAGAGATATTTTATTTATTTCGTGACCAATAAAAAATGAAACGCCTTTCTTCTTTAGCCACCTGGCCCTTTGGGGAAATCGTGTTTCTGAAATACCTCGGAGCTGGAAGGCAGAAAATGTTATTTAAGTAACCCACAGATTTCCAGAGAAGCCAGGGCTCGGCCAGAAAGAACACTTGTGGACCAGGGGTGTTTTTATTTTGCAAATGAGGAGGGGTCCCTACTGTGACTTCAGGTTGGGTTCAGCATTTCAGCTCAAAGAACAGTTCGGCATCTGAAGTCTTGAGATGCGTCAGACAAAAGGGCACTTTCATTATTCCAGTTCTAAAGGGAGAAATGCATGTTCTTGTTGGCTCCCGGGGGTGCTTGGGGGTTGGGGGCCGGTGGTGGACAGATCAGTGTAATGTCCCTGTTTCAAGACCACTGGGGGCAGGTCGCCTTTGACGCAAACCCTTCTTGCAGCTTCCTCTGTGGCCAGGCGGCTCATGCCCCCAGCCAAGTCGTCAGGACTCCTGCAGACTCGCTGCTGAGGGGCAATTTTCTTTTGCTTTGCTTTGATTTTCTCCATCCTGGCAATTGAAGACAAACAGAGAAAGACATTTTCTTCTCCACCAGTCAAAACACCTTTGCCATTTTGTCAGTTTCTGTGCTTGCCTTTCCCCCTCATCCCGAGATAGGGCAAGAGATGGCCGGACTCTGGCTACCAAGTTCCCCGTCTCTGAAAAGAGCCCCATCCCCCCCCAAGCCCAACAGCCAACATCCCTTGTACCCACGTGGATGGGATGCTGTTCTAGGGTCGGTGGCGAGAGAAACGAGAGGGCCAGCCTGCTCTTGGCTCTAGAAGATGGGGCACGTATGACAGGCGGGGTCTGGGCACCTCAGGTGGGGAGGTGGGTCTGGGGTTGGGGGGTGGTCTTCGTGCGCTTCGGCAGTTTGGGAATTCACAGTGAAGCCGGCAACAAAGTAGTGCCCCCGCCCCCAACGTCAGTCATGTACATGCTCCGGTTTTTCCAGCATTATCTAATGTGTAAAGTTGATTAAAGGTCAATTCACCTTTTAAACTTAGCCTCATCCTAAGTAATAATCCTTGAAACCACTCACTGGTTGGTCTAGATGTTCCCCTCTTAATATGTGTTAAGATAATTAACCTAACCTTTAAGCAAAAAAACATGCTTGCGTGTGTGCCCCCTAACACCACCCTGGGGAGAACCAGGGATGTGTGCATCATAGAGCGTCGGACGATGGAGCACAGCCTTGGCCATGGTCTTGGCCCAACTAGAGAAGCGGTAGCTCCTTGAAGCCTGGGACGGCTTGGACTCGGGCTCAGACTCAGGGAAGCAAGTGGCCTTTTGGGAGACTGTGAGTTTAACCAAAGCAGGGAACCTGCGTCGTTAAGGGCTCAAAGCATCACCTTCTCATCTAAGAATTACATCAGGCGATAGGTCATCCCAGGGGAAACTCGTGTCCCCATCACACTCAAGAGCCTGCCTTTGTTTTCCGAGCTAGAAGAGTGAGCCCTGCAGTTTCTGCCACTTCCATCCGCGGACTGACCCACATCTATAGCTCATTAGCGCCCCACACTCTGAACACTGGCGCATTTCCAGTCTTACTACCCAGGCTCTTTGTCGTGGTGAAATTCAAACCTAAGAGAAAGAAAGCGAAAGGGGGAAGTCTGTATCGAAGAAAGAAATAAGCAAGAAGAAGATGGCAGATTGGAGGGGCTGAGCTCCCAGGATGGAAAAGGAAAAGCCCACTTAAGTGGTTCACCGTGACCAGGCGGGACTCGACCTTCTCCCGAGTGCTCCGGCGCCTTGCCCGAAGACGGCTCCACCAGCCCAGCACCCTACGTGTGCAAATAAATAAATAAATAAATAAAAGGAATCATCTTTGTGCCTAAGTAACGTCTTCGTGGTAACATCTTTGTTGGTGAAATGTCACTATCAGTTTTTGCATCAAAATTCAAGATGAACCGCATCGATCATTCATCTAACAAGACAGGTCTAGCAGGCGGCTCAAAAGGAATCTTTTTTTCCCCCCTCTCTTCCCAAAGAGCATAAACCTGCGTGAGGGCCAAGTTTAGCCCCCACATGGAGCTCAGAACACTCTGCAGACCGTGGAAACTCTGCAGGGGGAGGCTGCTGGTAGGAAGGGGCACAGTTTGCGGGGCGGCACGCCTGAGTTCTGGAATGTTGGTCCACACCGACATGGATGGTGTCATCCCCTCGAAACTGACTGCGCGCCTTCCCTGTGGCGCGGTGTTAAAGTCCAGGGCGAGGTCCTGTGTCCGGGCTGTTGGCTTCCATCAGTGCAGGAGAATGGCCCCCGGGCTGTCAGGTGACCCGCTCAGTACCAGATGAGGACTCTGTCACTGTCAGGCTATCCGGCAAGCCGGCCGAGCAGACATTTAAACAAGGCTGCAAGCCTGAGGCCGCGGCGGGCAGGAGTTACGGAGAGTTGCACCGGCCTGCGGACCAGAGCGGGGCCGAGCTGGTTCTGCCCAGAAGTTAGCCAGCCTCTCCTTTCGACTCTCGGCTGCACTTGTCCCCCAGGGCCGGGGAGCGACAGCCGCTCCCCCAAAGCCTGGCAGAGAGAGCTCCCGGTCCTTCGCCCTTGCTCTTCCTCCGTGTTACCAAGTTAGTACCGCCCAAGATCTCACGGCTCCACGCCACTCGAGGCCCCGAGGAGGCGAGAGAACCGAGCCCCAGACTCGGGAGGAAGTGGTCCTGTTGAAGAGGCGCTGGGAGGAAGGGCTGGGGTCCGTCCTGCTCGGCACCGAGCTGCAGAGCCGCCCCCGGCCGGCGACCCACTGGGAGGGGCCCTCCTGCTCTGTCCAGGGGAGGGCGGCTGCAATCTGGGCTTTCTGTGTTCTCTAAAGGGTTGGGATCCTTGGGCTAAAGATCCCTTCTTGTCCCTTTGAGCCCGCGAAACCAGATGTCTTTATCCTTGGTTTCCGGGTCCCTGGGGGCTGAGGCTTTGGTGGTCTCCAGCTCAGCCACCCCGGAGAGGGGGTGATCGCTCGGGAAGATGTGTCACTGGATTAGCAGGGGGCAAAACACACGGCACCCCAGAGGCCCACCCTCTTCCTTTCCCGAGGATTCACAGGGTGCGTCCTTGGGGGTGGCTGCATGGAAGACGGGAGGAACCAGGCACCTTGTGGCCCGCGAGGCTGCCGCTCAGTGTCGTCCGAGACACGTCCCGTTCGGGCCAAGGCTCAGTGGGCCTTTGGGCTCTGCTGTTCTTTGCTCCCCCTTCCTTCCCAAATGGGACTTGTCCAGGGGACGAAGGACACGAGGCCCTCCACCTGCACCTCCCTGCAGCCCTGGCCCATCTCCTCTCCCAATCCCTTGAGTTGACTCACGCCCAAAGCTGCCTGGCCTGCCCTGGGGGGTAAACAGCGGGGTGACTGACAGGGGTGGGATAGGTAATCCGTGGGCTTGAGAACCTTCCATCACGGCACCACGCCGAGGTGCACAGGAACCCGCCCCCCCCGCGGCCCCAGCCCGAAGCCCCGGAGCTTGGAACTTGCCTACGAGAGAGGAGAGACGTGTTCTCACATATTTTCTTAACAAACGGAGGGAGAGCGGGAGAGCGGGAGAGCCCGACCCAGCCTGTCACTCAGAGGCAAGAGTTCAAATAAACACATTTCTCCTTTTCCTTCATTCATAAAAGGAAGCCAGTTAAAGCAGCAGTCGGGCAGAACCCCGGGCGCCGCCCTCGCTAAACAGGCCCGGAGCCCGGGGATTAGCGGGATGGCTGGAGGAGCACAGACTATGGGACCGTGGTTGGCACGGACCCAGAATGTCCCCGAAGCCTGGAGGCGCTCGGCGGCAGGGCACCCCCACCCTTGACCTGACCTTGGGTGTCAGGGCAGAGGCTCTGAGGTTGTGCTCTCTCGGTCCTGGGTTCTCCCCGGAGAGAACGAATGTTTCCCGATTTTGACGAGGGCTTTCCTCGATGTCCCTTGGAAGAGGAGTCCGGCGAGACAGGCGCGTGTGGCGCGCGACCTTGGGCTGCATCCTGGGCCCGTATGCCAGCGATCACGGCCTAGCTGTCACCGGCAGTCTAGGAACAACTGCGTCAGAATGTGGACCGGGCTATCAGGCAAGGCTGGGGATTGGAGTTAATTTTCGGAGGGTGTGCTGACGATCACGGCGTCGGGTAGAAGGCCTTGGTGTCCGCTCTTCTCCTTCCGGCGATTTCACAAAAATAGACACACGGGCATAAAGCGACATGGCGAAACCAACTAGCGTAAATCTAGGGACGGGGATGGGAGTGACCCCTGTTCTAGTCTTCCAACTTTTCTATGCGTTTGGCCTTATTTTCCTAATAAACCACGTGCACTGTGCATTAGCTGTGCCCCAGGTCCGCACCTGTGCTGAGCTGGCAAACATTCTTGGAGGGGTTCACCCAAGTGGGACCCTTGTATGAGGGGTCCCTGCCGCCACACGCACCAGCCAGCAGTGGGGGACAAGAAACGCACCCAGGGACCCCCACGTACTCTCTGCAACCGAGAAGGTGGGAAAGGCTTGCCAGCCCTCAGTCTGCAACCCCCACCCGCCAGTTTCAGCAGCCAGCACCTTCTCCACTCAGCTCTGTCGTCGTCGGGGCCTCGAGAGCGAATCACGCTCCTTCCCGAGGACGTGATGAGGAGCTAACCCAGAGGCCACAGAAGATTCTTGGGTGTCAAGAAGGACTGAGCACAATGGAGAGGCCATGAACGAGTCAGTGCCTTTCTCTTCCCCTGGTCTCAGTGGGCTCGTCCACAAAGCCACCCCGTCATCTCTGAAGACTCCTTCCCACTTGCGCAACCCGTGGTTTTTATCTGGGAAGAGCTGTTGGCCATTAGGAGGATGAAGTCCTAAGACGTATTACACTAAGGGACACTGTGGTGTCGCCGCCCGTGGAAATGCAATAAGATAAATTGGTCACACGAATGTCACCATTACAGTAAAAGCTGGTTTATTTGACAGGCAATCACTCAGAAGTTTCTGGCCGAGGAGGGCCAGCGTTCTGAGGGGTGACCCGAGGCTTCGAGACCTCCGAAGAATGACCCCATTATGCTTAGTGGAGTCCTACCGTGCGGCTGAGTCGGACGGCTTGCACGGGGCATGGCAGGTCAGACAAGGGGCCGCGGCCGGGCGTCTGGCCCTGGGAGCCCAGCGTCTGCGGGCGTAGCCGACGGGGCGGGGCTGGCCCCTGACTTCTCCGTCTCCATCCTGCGCAAACCTGAAGTCTTACTGACCCAAGACGGGAGCAGGGAGGGAGGCACCAAAAGGTCTCCTACAGTCCCTTCCACTTTTCAGACCCATGACCTCACTAGCCTTCCATCTGCTGGATTAATCCACTTTGTTCCATATTATTCAAATGGGACTGTGCTTCGAAATTCGCCGGGCTACCAGGGCACGCTCTGGATGGCGAGCAGACAGCAGATTCGCTGTCGCGTCATCCCGGTTACTAGCTGGAGCAGAAAGCATGCTTTCTCCTGAGTTTCCTTCTCCCTCTCGGTTTCCTTTAAGTTCACGGCTCTACAACATCAAAAGCGACTCCCAGAGCACAGGCCGCCTCACGCACGACATACCGGAGATCGTTTTACATTTGTCCACCTTTGGTAAACATATCTTTGAAAAAGGCCTTTTAAGATGACTGTTGGTTTTGGCAGTACCTTTTTCTAGGGTATTAAGACAGTCAGGCTAGGAAAACAAAGAGCAGCCTTGAAAGCAGGACGATCCCTTGCCGGCAGGGAAGTCTTCCCAGCAACCACCAATCCCCGGTAAGCCACGAGGCCGTGCGACGGCGGGAGGATGAACCTCACGGGCTTTGGGAGAAGGCGGCTTCCACGCAGCACGGAATACCCCAAGGCCAGCGGGTGCCCAGCCACCAAGACGTTGGTTTGTGTCGTTCCTACAAGAAACACCGGGCAAAGCACGAACCAGAAACGATACTCAACACCAGCCCCTTGCACCCTGTCCAACCCGGATCTGGAGGATTGAAGGGGGAAGAGAAAAGCGGAGATGATGTCCCCTGACAGACACAAACATACCCCCCCCCCCATCGCCTGTACATCGGGGGAGGGGAGGGAGGTGCAGTGGGCGACAGACTCCCCCCCAGAACCCCAGGACGGCAGCTGTAGACAGGAAGCTCCGTGAGCCCAGGCTCTCGTCCAGTCAGACTACTGGACATCCGGCCTACATTCGGTAAAATTCCTGGTTTTTAGGTGTGCATTTCTTCGACTTCGGGCCAATGCGCACAGTCCTGTTACTACCATCACAATCAAGACATAAAATACCTCCGTCATCCTCAAAAGTTTCCTGTGCCCTTTCTAGCCAACACCCCCCCGTACACACACCCCTCCAGGCAACCAGGGAGCTGTTTTCTGTCCCCGTAGCATTGCCTTTCCCCAAATATCACGTAAATGTCACCTTTTTGTGTCTGGCATAATGCCTCAGAGGGCTCTCGGTGCTACTGCGCGCGCGAGATCCCTTCCCGACTCTCGCTGAGAATACTCCCTCCTACGCCTGCGCCGCAGTCTGTCCGCCCACTTAATCGGGCACGCGGGGTGCGGGGTCCTCCCAGTTTCCAGGGATTATGAGTACACGTTCATAAACGCTCGTACAGGTTTTTGCACGGAACTAAGTTTCCATTTCATTTGGGTAAATGCCTGGGAGTAGGATGGGGGGTCAGACGGGGAGAGAACGTCTCACGTTATAAGAAAGTACCCAAGCATCTTCCAAAGTGGGTCTACCATTTTGCCTTCCCACCAGCAATGATGGAGCACTCCTGCTGTTCTTTCCAGCACTCTGGATTGAGTTTTTGGGTGGTTTTGGTTTTCTACATCTTAGCTATTCTAATGAGTGTGGAGTGGCATCTTGTTCTAATTTTTAATTTGAATTTCCCTAATGACTAATGATGTCGAGCATCTTTTCCAAATGTGCTTATTGTCTTGTTGTCTTCTTTGATTAAGAGTCTGTTCAGATCTCTTGCCCATTTAAAAAATTGTGTTGTTTCCTTCTTGAGCTGTAAAAATTCTGTATGAATTTTGGAGACGAGCCCTTTATCAGCCACGTAAATCTTTTCTCCCAGTCTGTGGTCTCTCTTTTCATGATCTTAAGGGGGGTGTTTTCAAGAACAGAAGTTTCTGTATTTGATGGAGTCTAATTGATCAACTTGTTTCTATTACGGCTCATACTTTTTGTGTCCTATTTAAAAAAATCTTTCTCTATCCCAAGGTCACAAAGAGTTCTTCCATTTTTTTTTCATAGAAGTTTTATAGTTCGGAGTTTTTTACAAGTCTATATAATCCATTTCAAGTTGATTTTTGTATGCGATATGAAATATGGGTGAAGATGTTGGTGTGTGCATGCCTTAGGGGTTTGGGTTAGGGGAGGGGTTTGGGGCCATTATCCAAAAATGTTCCAACACGACTTGTTGCAAGGCTGTGTTTTCTGAGCTCTCTGTTCCACTAATCCAGGCATCAACCTGTTCACCCCTAACACACACAATCTTGATGGCTGTGTTTCATAGTAAGTCATGAAATCAGGTAGCTTCGGTATTCCAACCCCATGCATCTCTTTTCAAAATGGTTTTGGGTATTCTAGGTCCCTTGCATGTTTGCAAATTTCAAAGAAATTTGCTAATTTCTTTGAAAAAACAATAGCTCGCCAAGTTAAAGGCAGGAGTCTTTTCTTCCTGTTGAATTCCTAGTGCCTTGAACAGTGCGTGGCACACACAGGTAATCGACAAATATTTTGGAATGCGAGAATGAGTGGGTAGAATGTGGTGGGGACCCAGTTAACATATGGTACGTGACTAAGGGCGGAGGCATTCAGATGGTACATGGAAGATGGAACAACTACTTTGGGGAACTCTCTGGCAGGTTCTTGAAACGACAGATATACATTTACCCCATGACCCAGAAATTCTACTCCTAGAATTATCCAGGGAAATGAACATGTTAGGTGCACGAAAACTCTTGAACCAAAATGTTCACGGGCAATTTATTCATACTAGCTCCAAGCTGGAGACCATCCAGATGTTCATGAACTCATCAGTAGATAACCAAAATGTGGAATACCCATACCACGGGCTCCTACTCAGCAACAAATAATAAAGAGATGACCTACTGAAACATACTACAAAAGGGATAGATCTCAAAAATATTATGGTGAGCAAAAGAAGGTGGACACCAAAAAGTACAAACCATATGCTTCCATCGAGATAAAATTCTAGAATAGCTAAAACTAACCTATGATGCAGAAATCAGGTCAGTGGTTGCATCAGGGAAGAATTGCCTGGGAAAAGGAATGAGGGACATTTCTGGGATGGCGGAAATGTTCTGTGTCTTGTTATGCACCCAGGAAAACGGATTGGATGTTATAATTAAGAGCTAAACATTTCGCCACATAAAATAATGCACCGATATAAATTTTTTCATTTAAAAAAAAATCATCGTAATTTCTTCTCCAAAGGAAGCAATTCTTGGGCCCATGATGCTGCGAGGGACTGAAGACTGCCCACCCAGGAGAGCACCTAGGACCAGGATCTCTGTTCTTAGCAGCAGAAACTACAACTGGGAACAGGGCTGAGCTGGATGAGGTCTTCAGACCCTGGCTTGTGGCTGACCTCGACGTTTTCCCCTGCCCACATTCTCACAATGCTCTCTTCTCCTGCACACACACACACATACACGCCATTGCAAAGAGAAGCCAGGAGTCAACCATAAAGATCCAAAGAAGGGGTCATTGTTCTTGGCGGTGGCTGCCCCACTCAGTGGTCGTGGGCACCCAAACGCTAATCACGAGTGTCCATGCTGCGAGGAGCTCCCACGGCAGACAGGAGCCCCTGGGGTCAGTGAGGCAGTGTGCTCGGAGCACCTCCCATTATAGGAGAGCTTCCCTCGTCACCTGTCCCCCTGGCTGTGTGAGTTTCCGGGAGTCACGAGCGACGCCAAAAGGTCACAGGCATGCTGTGGCTGCTCAAAGCGTGAATCCCCAGCCACAGGCAGAGAGGAGCGTGTTGGTCGGTGTGGAACCTGGGTGGAATTCGATTCCCAGGTAGGTGGAGGGCACAGAGTTTGGGACTTTCAGCATTTGATGGGTAGGTGGGTGAATGAAAAAAAAAAAGGAATTTGCGTGGGACAGAATTCAGGGAAAAAGTAAGAAGTGGATGAATGTTAATGAAAACTATTTCTACAGTTCACAGTTGTAGCTTCTCATATATGACTCAGCCCAGTTTCAAGAAGTTGGATATTTTCTAGACTAACCGAGAAGGGCAGACCCCTAAAAGAACGCAAAGGGTGCCCACTTTTGGATGCGCGAGGGCGAATTTATAAAATCCAAATCTCGGAAGACCTTTCTTGGAGACGATACTTGGAAATCTTATTCGCAAATCAGCCAGCCACTTTTTATTTAGTGTCTAACTAAGTCTCTGGATTTTAAATCATCTACTGAAAGTCCTACCCACCCCCCAACACCCCATCAGAATAATGCTTATGAATTAAAATTCTCTCCGACGCAAGCATTTTTTAATTAGATTGAGCCCTTGGAACCTGGTAACTATATTTCTTCTCTGAGTACTGTCCGGGTGATTACAGGAAGATGAAATGGAGAAATATCAGAAAGAGGATTGGCAAAGAAGGAAGACTGAAAATGGCACTTGACATGTCCCAGGCTCTCAACTTCCTGCCGAGTCTCCAGTTCCGAGAGCAAAGAGGCGCTCCGACACCCTCCGTACTCACCCAGAGTAACGACTTGGCACCCAGCTTCTTGGCAAAGTCTGGAAGACACGGCCACTTAATGGGATTTGAATGTATTTCTGTACTTGAGGTTCTCCATGGGTAATCTATAAAGGAAGGAGCGATTTTCTTTTTGTCTTCATTATTTTTCTAAAGATCATTGAGTCTATGTTCTGTTAATGCTTCCTTCAATCCATAAGGAACGTCTAAGAAGTCAGATGAGATGTCAAGGTCAAGAGAAGGACTTTTTTTTTTTTTTAACAAGTTGAGAGTGAGAGGATGCTGGGAACTCCTTCAGAGCCCCACGGGGGAGCCCAGACCAGCTCTGGCTCGCGATGTTTGGGACACTTTTCCAGGACACCTACCTGCCCCGGGGGCTCTTCGTCCAGGTCAGCAGCTGGCAGAACCTGGTGGCCCTCTCTGCCCCCAGGGGCTGGGACGCAGGGGCCAGGCAAGGCTGAAGGGAAGAGCCAGAGGGAGAAATTAGTATGGAAGAGAGGAACACCAAGGAGGGAAGGAGAGAAGAATGGAGAGTCTGGGGAAGGCTGGGAGAGGAGCGATGGAGGGAAGAGCGGGGCAGACGGGAGGTAGAGAAAAGGAAAGCCAGAGCAGCTCCGGGAGGAAACACGGTGGAGGCCTCAGACATGGTCGTAGGGAACTCAGTAATGAATGGAACTCCATGTGCTAAGGAACTAGTGTCTAAGTGAACAGAGGTTTCAATTCGATTGAGGACAAGACAATCCAAGGAAAAGGCTACCCAGGTCCCAGTCTGCAGACCACGGACCCCTTTGGCCTGTGCCACCAGGGGCTGTTATGTTAACCTTAGTCGCCAAGCCCTTTGCTCCCCAGTCCTCCACGGGGATGGCAGCATCCGGCTGACTTCTCCAGGGGGACCACCGAGGGGGAAACAGGCCGAAAGCGGCAGTGTGCGCCCGGCTAGAAGGGGGCGCGATGCCTCTGTCTCCCGCCCCTCTCACCCGAATTTGCGTTTTTGGACAGAATTGCACCCACTGCTCCTCTCAAAGCAGGCCTGGGTTGGCTTGGTGGGGCCTGACTCTGTCCCCAGATGCCCCGTGAGCCTTGCGACAGGGAGCCCCAGGTGTCAGGCTAAATGATTTCCGGAGTCCTGTCACTTCTCAGTGCAGTGATTCTTTTAGAAAAAGGAGTTGACACGTGGGAGCCCAAGCGCCCCCACCCAAGGGAGCCCAACACGTCAGAGGCAAAGTCACCCTTTCCCCCCGCAGGGGCCGCTGGGTGGCTCGCCTTTGCAGAAAGCGGGAGGCAGCCCAGACACAGAAAATACTGGAAGGTCATAAGACTGATAAGAAAAAGCACAGTATCCGGGCCAGACCTCAGCAATTGCTTTTCTCCACTGAAGATTCAACAAATAAATCAGCTGGATGACAATGGATGAGGGAGCAGAAATCCACGCGCTGCCCTGTGGCACTGAGAGGGGGCACGAGACACGGCCGAAACGCAGGATGAAGGGCACGAGGCAAATATCCGTCAACGCCAACAAGCGCAAGGCAGGGGCAGGAATGGGTGCCTTGGTTCCCCCTGGGCGAGAAGGTTTGGGGGTTCGTGGAGGGCGAGGAGTTGGGTTCACTAACTTCTTCTTGCTTTCCTGCTTGTCCAAAGCACCACATAGCCCAGAAATTCATTCCAACCATTTGATGTATTAGCAAATCGGATCAATAACAAGACACAATTTGTTAAAGACTGTCCAGAGAGAAAACAAGGCGGAGCCTGTCGACCGCAAGGTGATGAGGAGGCAGGGGGACACTCAGCAGCGAGCTGAGGGGCCTTGAGGGGCCGGAGGTGTCAAAACGAAGGAAGGGCCAGAGGCTCTGCCAAAGGTTGCTGCCTGTGAATCGAGGGGTTCCCTCTGGCCGAAGACGGGGCTCTCTGAGCATTGCTAGGACGATGGCTGCAAAAGATGGAAACTTGGAGAACTCGCTGAGCACCTCGGGAGAGCACTACTCACTCAGCCCCCATTGTGGAAAATCGAGCATTTGTCTTGGCTTTTTGTTGTTGTTGTTGTTTTTAATAAGAACTGTATCTCAGGGAAGTTGAAGAGTTGATGAGGGAGTGTTTCTCTTCATAGAAGTCTTTCAGTTACTTCATAAAGAGGCACGTTGGACCCAGAATGTCACCAATGAGGCCGTGGGGACGCCATCACCAACAGCGAGGCGGTAAAAAAAAATCCTCCGGCAACTGATCAGGTTGCTTCACCCCATACATTGCAGGGGTGGGGAAACCTGTAGATTGAGAGCTTGCGGGCTGTGTAGGAACCAATGACCATGCGTGGACCTTATTTGGATCCTGACTCGAACAAACTTTCTTTGAAGGTTCTGGGCCCATCAGGAAAATCTGGACACGGGCCGGGGATTTGAGGAGTTGCTTGTTTTTCGGGTGTGATGGTGGTACTGCCTCTGTGGTTTTGGAGAAACTCCTCCCTTTTAGGGACAGACACAGAAATATTCACGATGTTCGGCGTTTCCTTCAAGAGAATCCATGGGGGGGAGGGGATGGCTGGGTAAGAGCTGATAATTGCTGAGCGTGGTGAGCGATGGGTGAGGGGGGTTTAGGATACTGTTCTCTCTACCTTCGTGTATGATTGGTACTTTCCTTATTAAAAATAATAATAAATAAAAGCAACGATCTAGGAAGCAGGGACATATAGAGTGATGTCGTCCCACACCCAAACCAGTCAAGTCCATGGTTGATTAAATCCTGCGAAGTGCTCGGGAGTCAAGATGTGCTCGAGGGGTGGTGTCAGGGGAGCCCGGGTCGGGGGCCCGGCAGGCTCATCTGAAGCCTGTGGGCCTCTGAGGCCGCCCAGGGTCACCCGCAAAGTCCCAGGGGCCAAGACGGCGAGCTGAACCCGCCTGAACCCGTGCCCTCTGTGGGGAGCCTCACCACACGGGGCTGCTCACCGGGCAAATATCTGAGATCGGCACCCGTACTCGCCGTCCTCACTTCCCCAGGAAAACTGTGGTTCGGATGATCACAACCTTTCACCAACCCAGCCACGCCACGCGCTCCCGAGAGAAAGCCCTCGTTCCAGCTCTGACAACGAGACCCGGGCTGTCAGAGAACTAAATCATAGCCCCCATGTTTCCCAAACACTTCCTTTCATTTCTTCCTATCAGAGATGTTCTCCACAAATACCAAGGTATTGATTTTCCAATTGATCGAGGTAGAGAATGCTTCATACAGTTATGACTCTTGACAAGCTGGGAATAAAAAGCCAATCATAATGAGTTCATTTACTTTGCTTGATTATATTACTTTATAACACAATGGGTATACGATCTCACCCTTTCAAGGACGCCTCCCCTTCTAAGCGGCCAGCTCTTAATAATGCTGCTGCTTAAGGCTGAAATCCATCTTGCTGCGTGGTGTGTGAATTTAAAAATCGTCCTTAGCGGGCTTCTTCCTTTTCTTCTTCTTCTTCTTTTTTTTTTTTTTAAATGCCATTGCCAAGCTATGGAATCTTTCCTGCACCAAGGAAGGCTTGATTGATAGCACGAGAGCCAGTCCGATTCGGGCATAGGGTTTACAGAGGGCGTTTGTTGATGAGCGATGGGGGGCGGGGGGAATGCAGTGAAAGTCTAATTGTGGGTTATAAATATCCTGCATTTTCCCTATTGATTATATGACACGGAAATGAAAAGGATTACCTTATTAGATCATATTTAGCCATAAGTGTGCCCTGTGTGCTTCAACTCGGGGTACTTGCAAGAGACTAATTATTTGAGATGAAGAGCGAGGTCTGTTTGGGGCTCCAGACGGTCCGACCACGCTGTCCCCCTTCCTATGCAGATGCTGTTGGCCTCTTCGCTGTCTTTCATGAACCTCATAGAGATTCTCTGTTCTGGCCAGCCTCCCGTGGCTGTGCAGGGACCTCCTATGCACCCTCTCGGCAAATTAGGGGAATAAGACTAAATAGGACTTCTGTCTGATGATTTGCATGGCCGGTTCGTCCTTTTCCAGAAGTTTCTGCGGGCAGAGTCTGGAGTCGAGTGGTAACGAGCGGAGGCTGACACTTCTTAAAATAAAACATCTCACAATGAGACCCCAGCTCTCTCGAAGCCCCAGGAAGTGAATGGGGGTTGGGGGTGGGGGCTGCCCGTGGTGACTCAGAAGACCGCCGAGCCTCGGCCCTGCAGAGCCTCGTTCCTCTTCTCGGGGAACCTGTTTACACAAACGGACCCTGCCCTCCTCTGCCTTCGGTGCGGGTGGAACACGATCAGCTCCTCTTTGATGGGCAAGGCCGGGCTTCCCCCTCCCTGAGGAGCTCGTTGCCCCCCGCGAAAACAGGCCCCAGAGCCAGGCCAGCAGGGTCTGCCTCTTCCTAAGAGACTATGGAGCAAAGTTCTCTGCTTTGTGTCCTCAGGTGTGACTTGGCAAAATGAGACGTCCCACCCACCAAGTAGTGACCCAGAGACGGGATCTCATTCTGGCCCCGCCATTCCTTCTCCGTATGACCCTGGACTTAGCATTCTGCTACTCGGGGCCTCAGTATCCTCTTCTGGAAAATTGGGCTACAACCCTTACACCCCAAAACTGGGCGGAAAGACTCGGGATCTCCGAAGAGAACCCCTTGCAGACTCCCAGCACTTTAGAAGGGGCTCCAGGAGGGGGGCCATGAATCTCCCTGCTTGTACAGGCAAGACGCAACCAGGCTCCGATTTTGGCTGAGTTGTTTCATTTTCACTTCCGCTAACAGCCCGGCTTTAATGTCACCTCTGTCCTTATTCATTCTTGGCTTTCCGAGCTGCCACAGAAACCTCTCTAGGCAAAACAGTAAAAGTGAATGATAAGTCGGAGCCAGGGAATCTATAACTTGGCCACGAAAGCAATTACTTAATGTGATGCTCCCCGGGAAGCGAAGGGGGTGCTAAGCTTGTGAAGCAGGTGCCTACCGTGTGCCAGGCCCGGGCTGGGCACTTCGTCTCCTCCCAGGCACATGGATCCCAGAGGGGTGAGCCTCTCTGACACCCCGTTTCTCCGCACCCACTAATCACAGGCCCTGATTCCTTCCCCGCCATCAGACAAGGCGACCCCTGGCATCACGCCTCGTGACGGCTCTGAGCCTCTCTCCTGGGCCCCCAGGCTGCAGGTGCAGGGCGATTCCTTGGCACACCTGGCTGTGGGTACGTCCTGCTTCCTTGCCAGGCCTCGGGGTAGACAGAAACGATGCCGGGGTGCTTGGTGGTGTGTCTTCCCCATCCCTGGAGCCCAGAGGTGACCCAAGCTGCACGATAGCCCAGGAAGGGCCTCTGGCTAAAAGACCCAGGGAGGCCCCTATGCCCTGCGAAAGGCCAGGCTGGACCATAAGACCCCTCCGATGCCTGGATTGTTCTTTGTGAGGCCTCCAGGCCTCCTGCCTGTCTTCCTCCTGCAGCTTCACGGGGAAGGCCAGTTAAAGAGGGGCTCCCTGTTAAGAACGAGGCCATCTTTTCAAAGTCCCTTCCAGCTCCATCGTCCCTATGAGCTGAGCAGGCCTTGGACCAGCTGCAGAGAGGTGGCAGGACACAGTCTCCCTTGGGCTCTAGAGTCCTGCGTCTTCGTACGCCCGGCCCCCAAGACGCGGCGCCCATCACGATCCCCTGCTTCCGTGCCTGGCCCCCCCAGGGGTGCCTCTGGAGCCTCCCGCAATGGGAGCAAAGGGCCATGGCGGCCCCATCTACCCCTCCCCCTGCCCGAGGCCATGTCCCTTCCCTACGCCCGCCCCCCTCTCCAACTCTTCCTAGCCCCTCCTCAGGGTGGGCTTCTTCACAGCTCCTCGCACTCCCTCCCATCACAGGGTCTCTATTCCCCTGCAGCGGCCCATGCGTCCCTTCAGAATCTCACCCCCGGGTTCTCTGGGGGGCCCGCAGCCAGCACAGCACCTGCATCCTTCACACCCCTCCCAGCCAAGCCTTAATTTTCTCCCCCTTGAATGAGCAGACATTGCACTAGACCATTTTTCCTGGATCACCGTGTTTTAATGGTTCATCCGGCAGCTCTCCTTGGAGAAGACTCCAGGAAGCCAGGGGCCGAGGAGAAGGAGACTCGGTGCCCGCCTCTGCCCAGGGAGCTCCTGTGCAGGGGAGAACAGAGCCCCTCTGTGCAGCGTGAGGGGCAGGCACTCGCTGGCCCATCACCCTGCAGACCGCCCCACACGCCCGAACGGCAGAAACAGGGCAGGGGATGCCGCCGGGCGCGATTTGGACATGGGCGGGGCTGCCCCCCCCCAAGGATATAAAACAGGGGAACCACCGAGGAAACCTACCCCCCGTTAAAGTCTGTGGAAGCTTTGCTTGGTTTTCTTCGCCGCCTTGGATCAGAACATTTCAAATTAGAGGGGGGGAATGAGAATTAAAAATACATCCGCCAGACCTTCAGTAAGAGGTCGACACTGAGCAGAAGAAAGAGAAAAAGGTCTCAAAACCTGACTTGAAGCCTCGGGAACATGACGGCCCCAGGCCCTCCTGAAAGGCCGCTGACCTCCTGCAGCGGGAGCCAGATGACTGCGGGGACGCAAATTTAATGACGTGTGTTTCCAGGCCGCGCCGCAGAAACACTTGAGTTCCATTAACCATTTCTAGAAGCTTCAGAAAACCAGCGGTCAGCTTGCCGACTGCCGAGTCCCAATCACTCGTCCCCTCCTCTGGGGGGAGAGAAAGGCTTTCGCCGGCTGCCCCCGGTGAGGCCGTGGGTCTGGCTCCTTGTTCACAACACAAAGACCTCCGCAGCGGAGGGAAAGCCAGAACAAAGCAGAGAACCAGAAAGTGGTTGTTTTTGTCTCTTTTTTAAAGAATGCTTTTTTCCGATAATACTAACTGCCTATCCCCGTGTTGACCGCTCCCGCCCCTCCGCCCGCCGCGTTGTCTGGGTGGCCCTCGGCCGGAACACAGTCCTCCGTGCCCCAAATGCCTGTGAACGCTCCCATCCCCCTGCGGACGGCCGCATGGCGGTGTGGACACACGGGCCCTCCGGTCTCTGTCACCGCTCAGCCCTCCCCTTGTAGCGAGGAAGCAGCCCCAGGCCGTGGGCAGGTCGCTGTGGCTTCGTCCACACCCGGGAGGGTTGGATGTGGCCCAGTGTGTGTGAAGCTCTCAGAAAAGGTCGGGTGCCACACTGAGTGTCTTATGTCTCTCCTCCGGTTCCCGGCCACCAGCTCAACCAGAGACACACACGGGCTCGGACCCCCTGTAAGCCGCCGACTCCCCAAGTACACAGCACAGACTCCAGGAACCTCTGTCGCTTTTAATTTGCAAACCGTGTCTTAACGGAGAATACAGTGGCCACCGTCGACCTGGCCACTCTCAGAAGCATCATGGAGCTCTGACCTGGCAGGGCCGACCAGTGTGCACTGGCTTCCCATCTGGGGAGGGACGGAAGACGTGCCTGCCTGGGCCACAGCTCGCAGGCAGATGTCAGGGCGAGGACATCCTGGCCGCGCCACCGCTGGGACAGTCCACGTGCCCCTCACACAAAATGTGAGGAGGCTGTGTTGAATCAAAGAATCAGGTCAACAACCTCGGTGGATTTTTTTTTAATGCATCCGCTCTTTGCCTCTATGCCCAGGATTCCTAGCAATGCCGGAGAGCAACCCCGACGGCACCATTAGGATTTCTTGGAGGGGGTGGCAAATGGGATCTCCAACCTGCCGATGCCTCCCTGACCCCAGCTTCCCATCCTCCTTGGTTCCTATTCATCCTGCACCGCACTGCTGGCTCTGTCTACAAAGTTCTGAGCTGCCTCCCGTTCCCCACCAGGTCCGAGGCTGAAAACCAAAAGCAGAAAGGGGTCTGGTTAGGCGCTTACACATAGGGAATCAAGTACCAACTATCGAGCCCGTTTTATTAAAGCCCGTCTGTGAAATTGGTGCAAGGCAGGGGGAAATGCATGTCAGGGACAGAGTCAAGGCCTTGGTCAGTAGAAAAGTCTTCTGTTTGGCCTGGTTTGCTGCCCACTGTTAGGGTCACGTTTTTGCCTTTCCCAGGGCGCCGCTAATTACAGAAGTCAAACGGGAAGAATGCATTTTCCTTCACACTTCCTTCTGAAGTGTCCAGGGTGTAGCCTTAAACCTGAGACAGACAGAGAGAGAGAGAGAAAGAGAGAGAGAGAGAGAGAGAGAGAGCCTCCTCTGTTTATAAAAGCATTTGTTTTCTATTGGATTTATTTAAGCAGCAAACTCTCCAATAGATTTTTAATAGTGTATTCATTTATTATATTAGCTGGACAACACGTGCTCATAGTTAAAAAATAATTCAAAGGGTGCAAAAGGGTGTACGGTGAAAATGAACTGACCTTCCTACCTCTATCTCCCTCCCCGATACAGGCTTCTCCTGGATTCTTCCAGAGATATGCCCTGGGTGCGTAAGCGTGTGTGTCTATAGATCTTTCCCTTAAACAAATGGTAGCACATTCCCCGACCGATGTTCTGCACCTTGCTTGCTTCGCTTGCCACTCTATCTTGAAGCTGATTCCCTATCAGTATATACAGAGCGGCCTCATTCTTTCTAGAGCCCGCAGAGAGCCCCGCTGCTGAGACACACCATCATTTGTTTAGCCAGGCCTGAGTGATAGGAGTTCATCCACTGCTGGAATTTTTTAAAGAACTAGATTAACACTCCATCACGCAGGAGCTGGGCGGCTGAGCCTGTGCACCCCAGGCGGGGCCCAGGCGCCCAGGAGAGGACCCCCGGCAGCAGGAATTTTAAAGAAGAGCCTCACACGTCTGCCAGGGGCGGCACATCGGTTTCCTGCGTGTTGCTGGGGGATACAGATCACAGGGCGCCGGCGGTGGCGGTGCCGTGGGGGCTGGTGCTCGGATTGCGTTACCATGGCAACCTGGTCCCAAGCATCATCAGCCGCCTCTGAAAACCTTCCCCCTGCATGCCATCCTGGGAGCTGACCCGGGGTGGGGGGCAGGCGGCCTCAGAAGTCGGTGCTTCTCCCCGCAGTGGGTCCTCCCTCTAGAGCAGGGCTCCTCTGGTGGGGGTCCTGTGTGTCCAAGCACGTCCTTGTAGGGGGGCGGCGGGGAGGGCGGGCGCGCCGCTCCCGGGGGCCGCTTCCCCGCTCCCCAGGAACCTCTCGAGCTCCCGGCACCCTCGCCTTTCTCTTTAGGGCTTTCACATCCCACCTCGGATCTGAGCAAGGCTGAGGAAGAACCGCAAACAAGCCCCACAATGTTGACAAGAGGGAAGGTTTGACAGCCCCTGGGGAATGAAAGAATCAATCCGCAGTAGCACACAGAATACTCTGTGTACTTTCTCACGTAACCCGTGAGGGGTTTGCGCAGCTGGAACCCGAAGACCGAGTCCGGCCTTCGGGAGGCCACGGCCCCGCACTCCATTTTTCTTCGCCAAGAAAACCAACGGCTTTGGCAGCCTACCCCCTTCTTAAAGGAAGAATTCTGTGCAATATCCTAACGTATTAGTGACTTGGTCTAAAAATTAGGAAATCTTTAAATGACAAGTTTCACAGCCAGCGTCCTAATTTCGAGTACAGAATGGTAAAAATGAAAATAAACAAACCCTCGGGTGCATAAAACATCCCGTGAGCAGACGTTCTCACGCTGCTGTCCCCAAAGGAGTCCCAGTGAAAGCAAAGCGCCAGCTCAGCCGAGTGCGGGGGGGCGCTCCTGCCCAGGGTGCGCCGCGGCGGGTGCGCGGCGGCGGGCTCAGCAAAGACGCGCACGTCCCGCTTCCCCGCCAAGTTCACAGGCACCCCCGCAGATGGATGACTCAGCAGACGGAAAGTCGATCTAATCCCTGCCCCCTGAGCTGAACCCATCCCTGAGTCTACGAGCACAATCTCCAAATGCCGCCCCAGGGACCGCCAGACCCGTCCCACATGCCCTTCGGCTCCACAGGAATATTCTGCGGACTGGGGGTCTTCCAACGGGCTTCCTTAGAGTGAAGAAGCCGAGGGGCGCACACCAGTGGGCAGGCAGTGGGCAGGGGGTGTGCACCCACAGAGCCCGTCTGTCCAATTACTCCAGGCCCGAGTGCACGTCCAGGAGCAGGTCAGGGACAGAGCCCTGAAGCCTGAGGTCCTCCGTAGGTCCCACCTGACCAAGGCCCCTCAGCCCCTCTGTCGATAACCAGACGGTATTGGCCGCAAGGGACCCAGGCGTGGCTCCCGGTCCCTGAAAGCCACAGGTTCTGGCCCAACCGGAGCCTTTAGCCATCAGATGCAGTAACCACCACCCACCCTCCCCAGGGACCCAATTCCTCCTCCTCCTCCTCCTCCTCACGCAGCACCAGAGCTGAGTTGAAAACCCCGGCAAGGATTGGGACGTGCTCAGTGTAGACCGTGACCTGACCACGAGGCCGTGGTCATCAGGAAGATCCTTCCGGATGCGTCTCCGTGAATTAGGGCGCACCTGCTGGTCAGACACGCTCCCAGATAAACACCCTCGGTGATTACAGAAATGGACGGGCACCCGAGCCAGCCCGGGAGGGAGCGGTGGCCCCCAGGACGGCCAAGGGGAGGCTTGGAAGGAAAAGCTCCCTGCACGGAATCATCTTTCCCAACAGAAGCCTTCGCTGGCCGGGGCCCAGGCTCATCCTTCCACAAGCGCCGAAACAAGTTTTTATGAGATGCCGCCGTGAAGCCAGGGGGCCGTGCCTTGAGCTCTGTCACCTGCAGAAAAGCAAAGCCGAGAGCCTGAGAAGGGCCGCATCCAGGGAGCTCGCAGCCCTGGGCTCGGGGGTTCTGTTTACTGGGCTCAGAGGTGATCTTGGGAAGCCGCATGTCCCCCTCTGTCTCCGCGGAGGGAGGTGCCATGCTTGCCACCAAGAGAGGCCTGCAAGCCCAGCCCCGGGCCTGCTCAACTCTGTAGTTCTCCAGGCTCTCGTGCTAGAGCGCTGGAAGGCAGACGGCACAGGTGCCCACAGAGTCAGAGCGTCAGAGTGGGAACAACCTGAGGTCACAGCGCCTCACCTCCCGCCCTTCTGGTCCCCAGGGGGCTGCTGTATGAAGCCAAACGGAGACCCCTGCTCCCTAACAGTGAAGGAGAGTGAGGGAGTAAGAGAGGCCCCCCTAGTACTGGCTTTCTTGCCTCTCCCTAACTCCTTCCCAGCACCCAAAGACAGTGCCAAGGTCCTGGGGTGACCAGCCATAGTGTTCTCTCTTCTTTGGGGTTTCTACCATGTTCCCTTCCAACAGGAGCTAGCACGGCCTGAGGTCAGCCGTCTCTCACAGACAAGAGCAAGAGGTCTACAGGGGGCTTGGCTGCCGAGAGAATTGGACCACAGGCATCTGAGGTCATCTGGAGGCCCCTTGCCACCTTCTCAGGAGCTGGGAAGAAAGTGTGTTCGGGGCTGGGACACCAGAGGGGCCAGAGGGCCTCATCCCAGCCGCCCAGGGGAGTTGCTCTTTTCCGGACGGGGGCTCTGTGACTCCTGTCCCACCCGCGGCCCGGGAATTCCAGATCCAAAGTCCTGAAGGACACAGCCCGGCACCAGAAGTGCCCTTGCCCGACGCTGGGCAGCTCCCTGAAGGAGGGGCTGGCCGCAGACCCCGCCCTGAGCTTCCGGAGTAACCCGGAAGTAACCGGAAATAACCAGAAGTAACCCGGTCCCACTTGGGACCACTACCTGTGTGCCCTTTGAGAGCGACTGGGGGTGAGGGGGGCAGGCCAGGACAAGGGCCCAGGGAGTCTCTTCACTCTTTACCTTGCCCTAAGATTCGGGGACTCCCAGGAGGAGTTAACTTCAAAATATGCGCATAAATGTCCTTTGAAGCTCCTAGGGCAGGAGGCAGGCCATCCAGGGCCCCCCCCCCCTCCAATTCTTTCTTGGCCTGTGCCAGCATCTGCTGCTCCAGGACCTGCTGCTGTAGCCGCAGCCAAAATAAAAATGCATAGAGACTCTGCAGTGGAAAACAAACGATAACTTCACTGCTTCCCCGCAGCCTCCCTGGGTTGGGAGTCCTGCGTCTCCGTCCCGCCACCGAGGCCAGGAGCAGAGAGAGGCTTCTGTTTCCTTCAGGGGCCCACGGGGCGTGAGCCGCAGAGTCCAGGGGAGGGGGGCATTGCTGGGGGGGCGGCACGGCCGGGCCCCCCCTGTCCTGCCGGGCACCTGGCTGACAGGCCTCGAGTCGTGCCCTACAGAGCTCACAAATGTCCGATTGGAGGGGCCACGCTGCCCATGCCCTCCCTGGTTCGGAGGCAATGAAAATGGAGCCCGGGGTGATGGTGAATGTGCAGAGGTCCCCAGGGAGCTGGTGGCTCAGCTGAGGCGGGGCCTGGGGCCTCCGATTCCCCACCTGCCAGCCCTCGCTCCCTGCCCTGCTGTCCCAAGCCCGGTGCTATGGTCTGGTCTGCAATGGAAAATCCCCAGGCCCCACCACACCCTGGAGCTCTGGCAGAGAAGTGACCCGGCGTTGGCACCCAGGTGGAGACACGGCTGGGGGTGGGGTCCGAGATCAAGGTCGGTGGGGAATCAGTCCAGCCCATTTGCAAACAGCTACTCGGGACCAGGTGGCAGCTGTTCCAGACCATTCAGATGACCCAGGCCCAGGGCAGTGGGACAAAGCCTGGCCAGCTGTCGGTGGGGGGGGTCCTCACCTGCAGGAAAGGTGACACAGAGGCCCATACTCCTCTTGTGAGCCCATCTTGGGGACTAACCATCCAGAGCCTTCTTAGGAGCATGTTTCCAAATCTAGCTTCTCCCTCCCCCACCAGGAGCCGTCACCCCATCCTTAGGGCCTCCAAGGGGGGCGGTCCCCCTGCGGCGCACGCTGGTCTGGTCCCTCTCTCAAATCCACTTTGGATTCAAGCCTTGGAGCCGTTGCGTCCTGTCGACAGCCAGAGCCCCATTTTGAGCAGGGTAGCCGGGGACATGGGGCTCCGGGACCTCTGACCAGAGGGTCCCAAGATTCTCCCGTTCTCAAATCCACCATCAGGAGCCACGCCACGGAAAATGAGGTCCCTGAGCCCAGAGCCCAGAACGTGCAGGTGGGCTCTGTCAGCCCATCGAGGACTCAGCCCCACTATGTTGCCCCAACCCACCCGCCGTGGCCGGATGAGAGAAGCCTGGCCAGCCCCAGCCCACCACCCACCCACACACACCTTCCCTCGGAACAAAACACACATCCTTTGAGTCTTCCCTCAGCTTGTCCTTGGGCCCAAGGGCACCTTTTGTCAACACCCTTGAGCCAATATGGCGGCCGTGAGGGGCTGTTCCTGGAAGCTCCTGGAGGGCCTGGCAGTTGGTAGGTTCCTGGTAGATATTTCCAGAATAAATGAATGAGACAGAAGTCCCCATGACAAGAGCCCAGTGCAGCTTTAGGAATTCCCTGTAAGTGGTCCATGGCATTTCCTCAGGCATTCCCTCAGGCCACGGGAGGCCATTATTAGGTACCTTTGGTATGCCTAGTCTGTGCTGAGTATCACAGGGACCACTAAAGAGGCGACAGCGTCAGCTCTGCCCTCCAAGGAGGTAAAATATGGCTGGACAAAGTCCCAGGAAGTCACCAAGAACCAGACAACATGGCGGTGACCCTTAGTGTGTCTGAGCTTTTCAGAATCCCACGCCTCTTTCCCCACAGGAGATGAGGACAGGAGATGGGGACGTGGATGGCCCTCACATCTTTGGGCCATCCCAAGGTGTCTGGAGACGTTCTTGGCTGTGACAGCTGGGGCAAGGCAGGGGGCGCGGTGGGGGGAGGTCCAGGGTTGCGGCTCGGCATCCTGCCGTGCAGACAGCTCCCGGCAGCCAAGTATCTGGCCCCGCCTGTTGACGGTGCTGAGGTCCAGAACTGAGTTATGAGCTCCGCAGCCCCGACCCAGATTTCTGTTGCCCAAAGAACCTTCCTCCCAAGAGAATGTGGGCTGCTCTGGGGAGCGGCCTTGGTGCCCCGATGTATGCTCATCGAAACCCTAAACCCCAGTGACACGGGTGACAGGCCCCCACTCCCCAAGGGGATGGGGAGGTGCTGAGAAAGAGCTCCCCTCCTCTCCAGGAAGACATGTGTTGGTTCTGTCCCGCTTCTACTGTTGGATCAGGAATTAAGGGTTCTCAAGCTTCTCTGAGTCTTGGGGTTGGGACGGTTTGAGGTGTGGAGGCCTTCATCAGGGCGCCTGGGTCTTGCCTGAGAAGGACTTACTCTTTCCCAGCACAGAGAAAGCTGGTGTGCTGGGAGCCAGCTTTGCCCCCGGTGCTTGTGGCCACACGGAGGGGAAGGGTCCTGCCAACACCCCCGTGAGTAGGGCGTCTTGGGGGGCCCAGGAAGCAAGACTGCTTGGGGCACTCTTGGCAGCTGCCGTCAGGCCCCAAGACCATGGAAGCCAGCAGGGAGGGGTGTGTTCCACTAACTTTCTGGCGACGGCTTCTATGAACCCCACAGGAAACTGCACGGGAGGTCGTGGAGTCAGAGTTGTGGTTTCTAAAAAGCCTACTTCCGACCCCAAGTCTTTTCTACATGACTTCTCCTTCCCTTCCCTCTGGCCTCCTGAACTTGACCTTACCCAACGCACAGCCCTGGCCTCTTCGCTGCTCTTGCTGCCTCCAACCTGGTGTCGCCGATTCTTCGCTGTGCCCTGATAGAGTAATCCTAGGGTGTCCACCTTCTGTAACCCTCTCCCTGCCACCGGCAAGCCCCCCTGCCCTGCCCCCAGCACCAAGAGCCATCGCAGGGGCCCCTCCTTCATGGCGGTGCTGGAACTCCCTGACCGCGTCAAGTTCTCCTGTGTCCACCTGGCCCAGAGCCCGTGACGTGTGACCTTGAACAAAAGCACCCCCCACCCATGCCTACAGTCATCCAGGAGAGGGACAGTAAGAGGGTCACATGCACAAATGTGAAATTCCAGCTGCGATCAGAGTCCCAATGAGAGGCGCATGGCTGTCCCTGTCTAAAAGGCCAGGCTCGGCCCCTGGGGCAAGGTGAGGACTGAGCTGAAGGAAGTGAACAGTGAGGCCTGGTGGAGTGGAGAGGGAGGTGAAACTGAGCCTGAATGACCCTCTGGGGCTGGTCAGGGGCACTTGAGGGAGGAAACCGGGTGGATGGCCGAGAACGCAAGTAGGAAGGTGGTCTGCTGTGAGACAGGAGAGGTCATCCAGGGCCCTCCGCCAATCTGAGCATAGTGGTCTTGACCCTAAGAGCAATGGGGAGCCATTGAAGGCTTTTGGAGTATGGGGGCAGGGGGCAAGATTAGACTTCCTGAGACGAGATCAGCAGGGACAGGAGAATGTGGGCAGACCAGTGGGGGCCTTGCAGAGGTTCAGGGAGAGCAGGAAGAGGTGTGCGCTGGGTGGAGGGATGAAGGAGGAAATGGAGGATCCCAGAAAAATCAGGAAAATGCAACAGGATCCTTGGGTGCACAAGGTATGGGTTGGAGGTAAGGGAGAGAACTTACTTGCAAAACTTGGCAGGACAGAAATAGCTTTCACTGAGACAGGACATTCAGGAAGAAGACCAGATCAGGGGGCCACATCTTGTTTCATTCGGGGCAGGGGAGGTCTGAGGGCCCCTGGCAGAGTCTAGCTCCATCACACACCTTAGCTGATGTCTTTTTCCAACCTGAGGGCGACTTGTTTCACACCAAAATGTACATACTTCGCCTGGGAGACTTCCGCAGCCAAGGAGTGAGCCTCCCATCACTTCCACCTCCATGCTGGAGAGACCCAACCCAATCCTTCAAGCCACGCTCTTCTTCCAGGAACCAGCCAGCACCCAGCCTCCCCCAGAAGTGGTGCACAAGACCCACAGGCGGCCAGCCGCTGCTGGACGCGCCTCCCCTCACCGCTGCCATGCCTCATCCCACAGGAGTGATTCACACACAGATCTCAGCGCCCTGGCTGGGTGGTCAAGTTCCAAAGGATGGAAACCCAGCCTCGTAGTCTCTGTGGCCTCTACAACCCCATGCCTGGGGGCTTGCCTAAAGCTGTCACTCAGCCTGGGCGTTAAGGACAGCCTCCCCTCTGCGCCCGGGAGGTCCAGGACCCCGTGTACTTGTCGGTATGTGCATTCCAAACAGGCTGGGTGGGGGGAGGGGAGGGGTGCTTGCTAAAACACCTTTCCATCTTGCGCTCAGGGCCGAGGTCGAGCAAATGGATCTGTGCAGAAAATGCTCTTTAAAATGCATCACGTGCAGGAGTTTAAAGAGACGCCCGCTGCTCAGTGAATTTCAAAAAGGAGCAAGCGGGTGATGAACGACCTCAGGTTGTTAGCAGCTGAGGAACAAGGGGCTCTGTCTGTCTGCTGGTGAATAAAGTGTGGTCATATGTCACCTTCGGGCCCCGCCGGAGGGAGGCTCCAGGACCTGTTGGACAGGAAAGTGCGGTTCCCGGTTCATCAGAGCATCATACCATAAGGTTCTCAATGGGGTGCACTGTGGAAGGAGTCACTGTGTGCGGGGAGGGGTCCCCACGCCCATCATGGGGTCAGGGTCTCAGCCTCACAGCTCCAGGGCAATGAGGAAACTCTGGTGCCCGCACTGTTGGGTTTTTGTTAACTACCTGGTAGACTCTGGTTTTGAACTTTTCCGTCCTGGGCAACACTCCGAGACGGCTGGAAGGCTCTGCTAGCCTGGCTTCGTCGGGGAAGAACTTGGTCGGGCTGATCGATAGTATATTAATTACATCCTTCCATTTCCTTGCCTCCTACAGCTGTCAGTGAAATGTAAACTGGGGGGGGGGGGCAGAGTTATTAAGCCGCTATAAAACACGGCCCATGTCCAGAGCGCCCCATTGGGCACCACAGAGAGACAGCGGAGCCCACGAGGCCACCCTGGCGCTCCTGGGGTCTGCAAACAGACCCCACTCTTGTGGAGCCATGCATCGCCAAGCCCGATGGGACAGACTTGACCCTGAGCAGATGAGCTTGGGAAAGTGCTCAGGTGGAGGAGTGAGGGGCTCGTGCCCACTGCAGCGAATGAAGCTGGCTGTGTTACAGATCCGTCCAGGGCCTCCTCTGGGCCTGGGCGCCCCGTGTTGTCATGGGGCTCTGCACATAAACAGATACAAGATAAAGGACGGGCCCTCCCGCCAAGGCGAGCAGGAATAAAATCATTCTGGAGACACTGGTGTGGGCAATTATTCATACAGACTGTTCCTTCCAAGGTGGACGGCTTCTCACCGGGGCTCAGGAAGCTGGGTTTGTGACCTTGGGTGAGTTATTTACTTCTAGGAGCTCCACCTCCCATCTGCCAACTAGTCCCGGGCACATCTGTGAGCCCACACCATGCCTGCTGCTCCAGGACTCCCACCCAGGCCCGTTAGGTGAGGCAGGGTGGGGTGCACGAGCCCCACACTGGGCCACCCACACAGCTCCCCTGGGGCAAGTCACATGTGCTGATCAGTGTTGGCCACACACAGGGTGCCATGGCACAGAGGTCTGGGTACCAAGCTTCCCATGGGCACCATCTTGGTTTGTGGAGCTGGGGATTCTCCTGGTGGTGTGCTTGAACTCCTCTCCATGTTCCCACCTCCCTCCTGCTGAGGAGACCACAGAGTGTGCTGGGGAGACAGAAGCTCGTATCACACTGCTCAGGCCCGAATTTCAGTTTTAACACCTAATACGGGCATCTATGGGGTGAGGGGAGTGCTCCAATGTAAAGCACTCGAAACGACACCTGATACAGAGGAAAGCCCTGATAAATCAGCATCCGATTGGAGCTATTGCTATTATCATGATGCCAGTCTGGGAAGAAAGTGGGTGGTTGCTGTGTGCCCCCCCCCAACCCCCAGCCAAGGATGTCTTGCTAGGTCCTCCTTGCTGCCTGAGATCTGCAGTACAGTGTACAGCTCTGGCCTTCATCTCTCCCCAGTTCTGGAGGAAAACGTGGCTTGCAAATATCCCCAGGCACTGACGGAATCCCACCTGTGAACCTGCTCCTTACCCAAGGGGTGGAATATTGAAAACGGAGGCTTTCCTCCAAGAAGTCCTGGCCTCTGAGGTCTCTGGACCATGGCATGGGCATTCCTTCCCAAAACCACAGTTCCGCTCCACCCTCTGGGGCAGGGAGTGCTCTCTGTTGTAGGGGTGGGGCCAGGAGCCATGTGCGGCTGTTTAGAACAAACACCTAAAATACCACAACCTCAGCAGGTGAGCTACACCCAGAACTGTTGGGATATCTCACATTCTTTTTGCCGTGGCAAGTTTTCAAAATCTGGTGTGTGTTTTGCTCCGATAGCATGTTGCAAATCTGGATGCTAAATTTTCATCAGAAGGATTCAATGTGTATTTAGAGTTCATGAAATGTAAAGCCGAAAACACAGATATACACGCCCGAGTGGTTGCAAACAAACGTTAAGGTTTTCCAATAACTGAGTCAAGTGTTTGGTTTTTGAATTTTCATTTTGATTAAGTAAAATGAGACATCTGTTCCTCCATCACATGAGCCACATTTCAAGCACTCAAAAGCCACGTGTGGCTGGTGGCGGTGGATGGTACTGACAAAACGTGTCCTCCAAAGTCCCAAGAATTTCTGCTTTCTGGGCAGAGCGGCTCTAGAACTGTGCCGGGGAGGGGAGCGGCTGTGTAGACGCAGACCCCAGCCGTCAGACGGGGCTGGGGTTGTGACACAGAGTCCACGGCTATGGCCGCGCTGTCAGCTCCTCGAACCGTGCTTGGGGTGGTGAAGCTGTAAAGAGCCAGGGAGAGTTTCAGAGCAGGGCCTCTGGAGACAGCCGAGCGTCCAGTTCTGGCCATGCTTCCCACTGGAGCAGTCTACCCTCTTCACTTCCCCGGGGCTCCTGCCCCACTGATTGCCACGGTCGGCAAAACCTCCAAGTGTCTCTGTGAGCATGTCATAATGGTGCAGGGTTTGCGCAGGTGATGCTCGGTGTCTCCGTCAATGACCAGCTATAATTTTTTCCAGTTCTCTTGCACAACAAACTGAGACTTGCCTCTTTGTACCTTATACCCTCCCACCTCCCTTCTGTTCCCTGGAGCTGAGCGGAGACAAGCTGATTGCCTCAGCCACACAATAGGCCTTCAAACATTCTAAAGCAGCTCTCGCATCTCTTTAATCTTCTCTTCCTGTACTGTAAACCACCACACCCCCTCTGTTTAGTACCACGGGAGGAGAAACCTGTGATCAGCTATCAGTTATCCACACCGTAGTGAGAATTTGCTCGTCAGCTCCGCAGAGCGGAGTCAGGGGTACGAGGAAGGCGGCGAGGTCAGAGGCTGGTGTGGAAAGGGTCCACGTGCCGCAGGTGCGGGGAAGCCGGCCCGCAGCTGGGCCTGGAGGGACATGGGTCTTACTTAGCACGACGGGGAGGGAACTGGGGGACAGTTGGACCCTAACAGTTTACCGGGCACAGGGGCCATCCAGCGGCCACATTATGGGTCCCCTGCCTTCATCTATAAGGATTTCATTTCTCATAATGAGCATGGATTTCTATTGTAATGGCAAAAGAACTTAGGCCAAAAAAAGATATAAAGATCGATTGAGAGGGAATAAATGTAACCGTGTTCTTACTCGGCCACTCCATGGCCCAGGAAACCTTGGAGGAAGGGATCAGAGGAGGGAAGGGAGGTCAGCTGGGGAGTAAGAGTGGGGCCCCAGGAAGGGAAGCTCCCAGCTTGGGAGCTGGGTCATGTCACTCTCCAGGTCAGGTTGCAGGTAAAATACAGTCACTGTGGGCGCCTGGGGAGCTCAGTCGGTGAAGCGTCTGCCTTCGGCTCAGGTGGCTATCCCAGAGTCCTAGGATCGAGCCCCTAGTCAGGCTTCCTGCTCAACGGGGAGCCTGCTTCTCCCTCTCCTCCCCGCTCATGCTCTTTCTTGCTATCTCCGTCTCTCTCATATAAATAAATAAAATCTTTTTTAAAAATTTAAGAAAAACGGATAATTTTTTAGTACAAGTCTGTCCCACAAAATACTGGGGACAGACTTACACTAAAGAAGGATGGTTGTTTATCTGAAATCCCGGGTAACCGGCTGTGCTGTGTGTGAGTTTACTACCTGGTAGCTTTGGGTTGTGGCGACCTGGACCCCTTTGAGAGCTTGACAGAAACTGCGGGCCTTTCTTCTGGAAAAGTGCCCAGCCCCACTCTGCAAACGATTCCAGGGAATTCATGGAACCCTCTGAAAGTCTTTCCATGGGTTGGGATCAGGGCTCAGCAACCATCTTCTGCAAAGCCCCAGATGATTAAGTCTCTTTAGCCAAAGCAGTCACAGCCGCTACGTTCATGCCCACACCCAGCCGTCGGCTAATAAAACCTTACGGGAAATTCAAATTCCAGTTCCCATAATCTCTGTGTGTCAAGAGAAACCTTCTTTTGAATTTTTTCAAACCATTTAAAAATGTAAAAACCCTAGGTCCCCGGGGATGGGTGGCGGCTTTTTCAAGGAGTTCAGGAGGAGAAATTAAGGGGCCACCTCTTCCGTCTCCGTCCTATCAGATGTCTACTGATTTGCAGCCCTTCTGGTAGAATGCCCCAGCCACTCGTTGTCAGCCTGCCTGTTTCAGACCCAAGGTGGGGTGGGGGCAGGGCTGGGGCCTCAAGGACGGGTGGGACTTCCCAGTGCTGGGGGCAGCACAGCCTGGGTTGGCCTCTCTCAAGTTTGGGGCCCCTCCATAGAAAGGTGAGACAAACGGGGACAGACTGTGAGGTTTTCGCGAGGCTGGACAGACTTGATTCAAGGGTAGCGTTTGCCCCGTCTCCCCGGTGCCTAGAATGGTACCAGCCCAGGGGATGTCCTCGGCCAGTGTTGGTTGAATGAACACACGAGGGAATCCGTTCTGAGCTTCAGTCCTTCGGGCTTAGATTGCTCTAAGAAAGTCTTAACACTCTCCCTTCCATGAGAACTCGCCTTAGAGGGTGGCTGCTTTTTAATGCCTTTTCTCGATAAAATTAAAAAGTGGTTATCTCCCTTCTAATTATTTTTATTTTTTTACTGGCCTGTAAAATCTCAAAATCTGGGGCCCAGTCCATCAGCATGTGAATTGACTGGAGACGAGTATCCCCTAGAGCCCCTGAAAACAGTCCCTAGGGACCCACCTCCCCGGATCTACTAGAAAAGCTGTTTGGAGACAAGATGTGTCCGCTTTGTAAAACAAGGCATTGCAAAGTATTTAATATTGATCTCTGGGGAGACACTGAGGACGCTCCGGCTCAAGCACATTAAAAGGCTAGTTTTTTCAAGGCTTCCCAGTGGGATCTACCAGCTCAGCATCCAATTTTGTCCCCTTCCCGATCCCCCAGGGAAAAGGGGTTCCAGGAGGAGTGGGCCTACCCCTCCCGGGGCCTGCCAGAAGAATGGGGAGGAGCGGAATCCATTACATCCAAACAGCTGAAGGAGGAGGGACCAGTGAGCCAGGGCTGAGGCACCTTGGGTAGCCAGGCCAGGGAATGCGTGGAGAACAGATGTGCTGAAATTTCATTAAGAGGGTCTTGAAAATCAACCTGTCAGGATTAGACACTTGTTCTTTCCAAGTGGTTTCTGAATTTTCAGGGTTTTCGTTCTTTCTTTTTCTTTCTTTCTTTCTTTTTTTTTTTTAAAGGAAATAAATAATTCTGTAGATCCTTCTCCCCAATCAGTAGGGCCTGCCTTTGAAATTAACCATTTCTCTGGCTTTCCCTCTGATTGGGATCGTGTTCCTACTGGGTCTCTCTGAAGTGCTATTGTGCCCGGCGTTATTCGCTTAGCCACACACAATGTAACTTCGAAATGTGATGGAAAAAAAATTAGCATTTCCAGTGAACTGGAAAGAATGCACCTGATTTCAAAATGTGTACTTAAAAAAGAAAAAGTGCCCCCAAATTGATTCTACCAACTCTAGGGCATATTCTGCCAAGCCAAACCTGAAATGCATTTCTGCAAAGGGACAACTTTTATTTATGATTCTTTAGAGGAAGGAAATAGGAAGATCCAGGCACAGGGTTAAAAAAAAAAAAAAAAAGGCATCTTGAGGATTTAATATAGCTTGGATTAATCAAATTGCCTGCTTTTAAGCAGTTGCCCCCACGGAGGAGTGAATTAATGAGCGATTTATGCAATGAATATATTTTTTTTTCTTTAATTATCTAGGTATTTCAGACAAGCATGCTTCTTCTGACTTGAATTCTCCAGATACTTCTCTGGAATTTCAGCTTCACTTTGCATGGGTAATTACTGCCTCCAGTTGTTCGGAGAGCAAGTCTCAGGGAAGTGGAAACCTCTCTCGCCCCCCGACCCTAATGCAAATCAACTGGGTTGCTCGCTCCCTCAGCCACAACTGCAGCCTGAAACCTTTTGAATGGAGAATCCATTTTGGAATTATCCTTAGGCCAGTGTCTCCTAGGTTGGTTTTGGGAGAGGGTTGTTTCTTTTTTTTTTTTTAATAAGAATGCAGACCCTGGACCCCCTGGAGACTGAGAACTAGCAGGTCTGGGGTTGGGGCCTGGGAGCCGGTCTTTTTGGTATTTTTAAAGCCCTCCCCCCACCCCGCTCCCCTGCCCCCAGCAGAGTGGCCAAGCCTTGCACTTCTCTGTTCCTCCCCCAACTCATACCCACAACGAGGAAAAAACCTTCAATTAGGCAAGTTAGCTGATCTGCTGCCTTACCAGGGTTCTGCAGGCCCAAGGCTGAGCCCAGAAGCCAAAGTTATGTGAATGGCGAGAAGATGGATTTTCCTTTCTCATGGTACAAGCTCAGCTGCAATTTAGACCCCCAAGAAATATGCCGGGCGGGGGCAGGGGGGCCCCTCTGGAGCCAAGCTGAGCCTACGGTCCACTCTGCCCCAGCCGCCCCTGACTACCCTGGGTCTCAGGTTCCATGATTGTCCTGGCTTCCAGGAAATGGGGAGGGGACGGGGACACCCGGTGGGTGGAATTCCCAGGCTAGGGCCTAGAGCGAGTCAAGGTCAGTCTTATCTTCCCTTGCAGCTTTACCAAAATGGACAGTCGGGTTTCGGGAAACAATAGGTGGGCACCGCCAAGAAGCCGGAGCTATTGAAAGCCCAGGCCGCAAATGTCCGAGCGAGGATTGCCCCTTCCTCTTGCAAAAACAATCCAGGGGCTTACCTGAGTGTGGGGGCAGGGCCGCAGGGCCTCCTCTCGAAGCCCTGGCCTCCAGGCCACCCAGCCGCAGCCCCCGCCTGCCCGCGTGTGGTTTCAGGAACTCGAGCTGAGAGGAAAGTGCTGGATCAATGGAAAGACTGGACCCCTTCGGGCCCTCCCCCCGCCCTCAGCCAGCCCCTCCAGCCCCGGGCCAGATCGCAGGCTCACGCCTTCCCACCTTGCCCCCACGTTGGAGTAAAGGGGGAGCCGCCTCTGACGCAGAGGGAGATGGGCCCACGCTGGCCTCTCAACTCGCCCACCGAGAACTTTGGGAACCAGAAACCTCAAGTTCAGGAAAGGACAAGAGGGGCCTCTTCTTCCGGCCACCCATCCCCTTTGCCACATTTCCATTAGCAAAAGCATAGCCTCCAGAGCCCTGGCGACTCACCGGCTTGGATAATTATTTTCTTCTATTTCCATTCACATTCACCTGCAAACCTCATTAGACCCTGGTGTATAAAATGGTCATCTTCCAGAACATTTGGCCACCTGGGTCCATAGTCCTGCTGGGACCTGCTTCCCAGCCCTTTACCGCATGCCACTCCCTCCCGTGGGTACTGGGATGAAGCCATCACGACCGACCGGGGCCTGCGGACGGTGGCCTCATACCCCGCCCCCGAGAATATGCGTCCCCTGCCTCCACGTCCACCCTAGACGGGCGTCATTCTGGATTGTGGAGGGCCATCTTTGTTCTGCCTTTCCCAAGCAAAGGCACAGTCAGAGTTGGACAGAGGGTTACCACGGCTTTCCGAGAGAGACTAACCACCAGAAAGGTATGCAAGCCCCACACACGGGGTGACCAAACGAGCAGGCACTCTGGGTATTCTGAAGGCGAACGGGAGAGTTAGGGACCCATGAAATCCCACCTCCGTGTAGCAGTGTCTGTACACAGCCCCCCACCCCCTCAGCTAGGATTCTCTTTGCCCCCATCAGGAGAAACCATCACACCCTTCTCCGCTGGAACCCCTCTGAAGTGTACTTTGGAGCTCCCTTGCATTTTAAGTGCCCTATGAAGCGCTATCTCCGTTCCATCTGTTAACCAACTTTTGGACCCTGGATCTTCTGAGGGAAGTTTTGTCCCAGGACCCATTTCTGGCACTATCTGTGCAATCTATCTGAGATGGGCTACAGGCAAGGGTCGATCCAGCCAAACCCTGGGGTTCGTTAGCCTCTTATCAGCTTATGATTTGTGGCAAAATCAACACAGGAGAATGAACAATGTGTTCTAGAATGGAACGGGAAGTGGAAGTCATCGTCTCTGTACAGAGGTGGACGGGCCCAGTAGAGGAGCTCAGCGTGCATTGGGGAGCCTTCGGCCTCCCACCCGCTTACCTACATCTGCTGCCACAGTGTATTGAAAGCTCACCGCAAATGCCTATTTCGTCTCTTTTCTTGATCACACTGAGTGAGAGAGTCCAAGAGGCCAGGTCGCTGGAAGTAAAGTCACTCTGCTGGGGAAAGGGGTAATGGAGCACAGAGCCACGTGCCGCGAATTTCAGCCCACCCCGTTTCCATATCTGTGGGTTTTGCGGATTTGCTGGCTTCCCTGTGCTGTTATTTACTTAACATTGTTTTGCTCTCGCATTATTTAAATAAATTACTTGAACGTGAACGTTGACACTACCACAGCAAATGGAAAAATCTGTATCACTTGCCACAAATTGGAAATACAAGCCCAGGCTTATCAAACGTAATCATGGCAACCCTCGCCAGGATCGGAGGGGCAAGGGTCCTGAATCGTCCCGGCCCATGGCTAGTGGGTATCGATGGCCAGGTCATAGTGTGGAAGACACCAAAGTATCCCAGAATGTTCGCCAAGCAAAAAAAATCCTTAGAGAACTAATGCCAAGTTTGGAGGTCCAGAGAGGGGCCTGGGCGTCCCCGAGGCGACACACTTGCGTGCCTCATAGGAATTCACCGTCCCTTCCCGACGCTGTGTTTTTTTTCTCCTAACAAATTAGCACGGTGTGTGGTTTGTTTGTGTTTCTTCGTAAAGGAAATTTAATTTTATATATTTATTTCTGAGCACTTATTTCTGGTTCGAAAACCAAAACACACAAAAGGGTGTGCAGGGAGGCGTCCTGTGGGCTCCCGGTCCCCTCCTGGGAGCCAGCCAGCCGAGGGACACACTAGGTCTATACAAGCCAATGCATACGTGTATATTTTTTCCTCTTCTTATAAACACAGATGGTAGCATACTATAAACATCGTTCCCCACCGCGGCTTCAACAATGTGATGACGCATCTCCTCTCACTATACAATGAGCCTCCGGGTTCTGTTTTTAGCGCTCCATGGTAATTCCATCGCAAGGGAGGAATGGGGTTTATTTAACCAGCTCCCCGTGGCAGGCTTCTATGCTGCGTCCGCCTGTTGTTACCAACCACTCGGCAATGAATAAACCTGGGTATTCATCATCCCTGGCCTGGCCAGGGCATCGGAAGAATGAGTTCCTGGCAGCGCAATTAGCATGAGTCTTAGAATGCTGTTCGCACGTGCTCGCGATGTTCCCATCCCGTGGGACCAAGGGCTCGGCCAACGAGGTCAACGTTGGGGGACAGGAGCTCCAAAGAGCTGCTTTTTATTTTCTCCAATTTAAGACCGGGCCTCTCCCCGTCTCGATCTTGGGGGGGAGGTGGGACACGGATAATTCAGTTGAGCTGCGCTCCCCCTGACTGGGTTCTACATGAATTATGGATTTTTGAAAAGACGGAAAGGGAGGTGAGGTGTTGAATTTCCAAACTGGTTTTATCTGACTTAATTTAAAGTTTATCTTCTGCTTCGGGCTTCGGCGCTGGTGGGCAAAGTGGCCGCCGCGGCCCCGCTACGGGCCTTCCCACAATGGGTCGGTGGGCTTCCACACTCCCCAGAGACACGGGCCCCTTCTGCGCTTTCTGCTGGGGGCCTGCCTGGCTGCCGTTCTTTGTGGGGAGCCTGGCGCCCCAGCCCAGGCCTCACGGTGGCCTCGTGGGAGCGGGACTTTTCCTAAACACTCAGGGGCTCCTGGACCTCCAGGGGTCCTACCTTCGTGAGGGGGGAGGTAGGTACAAAGGGAAGACTTTTGAAGGCGGAAAATGGGGGCAGTGACTCGGAAATGCAGCCACTCGGTGTCCCGATCCAGGGGCTTCGCGTGGGAGCACCGCGCACCGGCACGCGCTGGTTCCATGAGGGCCCAATCCTGGCACTCCCGCGTTGAACCTTTTGGCCTCGACTGGAGACATTTGGGGTTGTCACGACTTGGGGGAAGAGGGGGGCTCTTAGCACTCTGTGGGTGGGGGCCAGAGAGGCTGCTGAACACCCTACAATGTCTAGGATGCCCTCCATGGCGGAGAATTACCCCACCCCAATTATTAGCAACGCCATGGTTGAGAAAGCCGGCCTTAGCCCGGCCATGAGACACCATCGAAATGATCTGGGGACCGACTGCTGTCCTTGAAGGACGGAAGCACCCGGTCCGATCACCTGCGGGCCGGAGGCAGGCTGGACACCCCACCACCCCCGTTTCCCAGTCTCTGGCCTTAGAAGACCCTCACCGAGTCCCCCATCACCTAAATGTCTATGCTGCAAAAATGTACACATCAGTTCAGAGGGGAAATATATGAGAGAAGCAATATCTCTGTATTCTCAACAATTTTTCTCCTCTGAGCTCGGAGAGCTTTTCCAGGACGATGTTACTTTATATTCTTATAATATAATGCAAGAAGGGATTGCTCTTCTCACTTTCCAGATAGACATATTTCCCCAAGAGCTATTCCTGACAGCTAGTTAGTGGGAGAACTGGATCAGAATCGGTAAGGCCTGAATCCCCCCCTTTTTTTTATTTCTACAAAATGAAAACAGCTCTTTTTCTCCTGATTATAAAAATGGTACATGCACATTGTTCCTTAAAAAATTCAAACAGTACAGAAAAACATAAGGAAGAAAAATTAAAAGTTACCCAAATCCTTTCAGTAAGAGATAAACAAATGTAGACGTCTTGGTGCCTATCCTTCTGGCCCTCGCTCCCCGCACACACGGGGCGTGCACGTGCGTTACCCACAATGCCCTGCTGCCCTCTTCGGGGTTTCTCCACCTGCCCCTGACTTTCAGGCTGGATTGCTCTCTGCTGTGAGGCCGTCCTGGGCACCATAGGGGGCTCAGCAGCACCCCTGGCCTCTACCTACTCGATGCCCAGAGCATCTCCTCATCCCTGAACTGCTAGAACCCAGATGTCCCCCAACATTGCCAAATGTCCCCCGGGGAGCTGGGGGCACAAAACTGACCCCAGCTGAGAACCTTGGAGATCAGCGGAATCGTGTGCCTCCCGCTCTGTATGTGCGTATGTCCGGTGTTTGGAGAGAGAGAAAGAGAGTACAGTTAGGACTTTTGTGTTCTCTGGCATTTAGCATCAGAGTGGCCGGGCTCAGGGACCAGCTGTGATATTTACGAGTTCAGAGCTGCAGGTAGATTATATTAACTTGACATCACCGAGCCTCACTTTCTGGGGTCTCCAGAAACTGGAATAGGGCGCCCGTGCCAGGAGTGACCCCAAGGGCCCATCCAAAGTTTTTGCTCGGGTGGTCTCACCGGGGACCTCGCTCTGGGACCCTGGGACCAGAAGGAGGCTGGCCTCTTCCCAAGGAGGAGAAGCAAGCTGTAGGGTGATTTATTCCAGGCTCCGAGGCAAGAGGAGCGGCAAGGGGGCTGGTGCAGACAGCGTCGTAAGGTTCTGTTTGTGGGCTTTGTTTTTTAATTCAATTCTTTTGAAAAACAGATGAGCACACGTCTGCTTCAATCTAGTGTGCTAGGTTTTTTCTTTTAGTGTAAACTTTGGTTTCTTTTGAGCTTTAGATATTAAAAAAAAAAAAAGACAAATGTATGAGATCAGTTGAAGGTTTAAGCAAATTGGTTTATTCCATTGCCGGGGGAATTGGGGTGGATGAGTCACAGTCCTCGGGTTGTCGGATTTTTACAAAGTAGCATATGGTTTCAGTGCTGGTGCAAAGCCTTTGGGTCCTTGCTCTCCCCACCCCCATTCACGCCCTGCCCCGACCTCTGCATGTACTCCCCTGGTCCTCGAAATGCAGAGTCCAGGACTGGCCCATGTGGGGCCACGTCTGCACGTGGCAGGGACCCTCCTTTTACCCATCCCAGAGGGACTGGCGGAGCCTCTGATTGCTTCCTAAAATGATCTCCGCTCCTTAAAACGTCAGTGAGTCCTCTGACCTCAGGATGACAAGTGCAATTCTTCCCAGGGCCCATAGGCCTTGCTTGGACCTGGGTTTCCCGTCAGGTCGCCTAGCCTTCCTTGGGCCCCTCCCACTCCCGTGGTTCCCTGCCACAGGGCCTTTGCACATGCAGCCTTGCCCCTTTGCCCGGTAATGCCTCCCCGTCAATTGGATCTCGGCCCCACAGTGCATCCTCTGGGAACCGACCAGCCCCTCCACTGCACGTCGTCGCGGGTGGCAGTTTGACATGTGTTTCTGTGATTACCTAATCTATCCCATTGGACCATAAGCACCCGGATGGCTGAGGCCCTAATTTTGTTCACTATTGTATCGCCAGTGTTTTACACAATGCTGAGCACAGTCGATGAATATCTGAAGGAAGGAAGGCAAGAGGAAGGAAGGGCGGGAGGGGAGACCCCCCCAATCTTTAAAAGTTTGTGTGTGTGTGTGTGTGTGTTTAACCTTCAACATCCCAGTCATCCATATTCAAGTGGTACATGAATATCGGCTCTCCCTACCTACCCCCTCCTCCTCTCCTGGGGCCCGAGGTGAGCATCTCCCATTAGCGGACTGGGGAGATGCATCCATTAAGCCACCTGCGAAGGCGGTCCGCCACCAGCCAGCGCGAGGGAGGAGGAATGACTCAGTGCCTCCCCGGCACAAGTGGCCCAAATGGCCCGCTGCAGCCTTCCCGAGGAGCCGTCCTCCGCCCGTAATGGAGAAATTATGTGAGGCGTAATTTATAGTAAAAATCAAATGAACATTAATTCTGGTGAGTCACCCATGCAGAAAGGGCACCGGCGGCTGTGGACGTGGGCTGTGGTTGAGGACAGCTAAATGTTTAATCAAAGAGAGAGGCGACCGCACCGCACACTGTGGTTCCTGAAGTTTGGGGAGGCAGGTGGGCGCTGCTGTCCGAGCCCGTCTGGGTGGCCGCAGCCCCACGTCCACCGCATTTGGGGCTCCCGAGTTCGGAGAGCACATGGCCAACAGCCAGCTAAGCTCCCTTATGTTATAAAGGGGGACTCCAAGACCAGGGGGAGATGCCAACTTACCGCGCATCCTCCCCAGCTATGCCCGTGGTGCGTCTTCCGGGGCCCTCCGCACAGGGCTGGGGTGCCTGGCCTCCTGGGCTGCCTGCAGCTGACACCCCTCTCTCCTCCCTCTGCCAGCCTCCCCTCCCCCATTCAGGGGCTCTGGTCTACTGAAAGGTGACTCCAACAGCATCCCTACCCCCTTTGTCTTCAGGCTTCTCAAAGGAACTTTCTCAAATGCAAACTGACGCCTATCTGATATCTCTCAGTGGCTCATCCCTGACCTCTCAGGAAAATCCAAGCTGGGGGAGGATTGGGGGAGTCCTGAGGGTCAAGGCCTTCCCACGCATTCCCCCCACCCCATCATGGGCACACACTTCCCTGCTGCCTAGCCACCTGCCACCTCCTCTAGGTAGCCCTCCCTGCTTCTCCTGGCAGAGCCCCTGTTATTCACATGGTCACAGGCTCTAAGCTCTCCAAGGACAGGCCCATGTCCTGCTCTGTGTCCTGGGGCCCCAAAGCAGGCCTGGCAGACATATTAGTGTGCAGACTGTCTGCAGGGAGGGATGGGTAGTGGCCTGCCCCCGAGAACGGGTAACAGCAGCGGGGCCCCTCTGCTTCCCCTTCCCCCGCCCTTTCCGGACCTCTTCCCAGGAGGAAGCTGGTCCTCCGGAAAGCCGAGTGGGGGGTGCCCCACCCTCGCCGCACCAGTCTCGGGCAGGCGGCAGCCCCCCACCCCTGCCCTGGCCTGGACTGCGGGCATCACAACCCAATGCGAAGGAACAGGCCACAGATGGCTCCCGTTCACAGGCAGGTGGCAATGCCTGGGACATGGGCACATTTTCCTTCTGAGAAGACGGCATCGGTCCCAATTCACCTCAGATGACGAGAACATTCTGCCATTTGAGAAAGTAGCGTCATCAGGGGTGCATGGGGAGGTACGTTTGGGCAGACGGGGGCCTCCCCTGGATCTCCTTCTGCCAGGAACATACGTACTCTGGGTTTTCCTCAACTTGTGCAAACCACCGTCAGCAGCTGGGCCAGGCCCCACAGGGACTCGGGGCCTTGGGGACAGTGCCTGCCAGGCCCAAAGGGGTCACGGAGGCTTGGGAACCAGCAGTTCCAGCCCAGGGAGGCATGGGCCTTTCCCAGGTCTTGGGTGCTCACGCTGGGAGCATGAGCCCTTCCAGGGCCAGAAACCCCAGCCCCCTCCTGTGCCCTGCCTCTAACCCCTCGGACTGCCCACCGGCCGGTCCCGGCCAGAGCCCCAGGTGCCTGCTGGACGCCAACTCTCCTACCTCGCCACATGTCCAGTCCAACTTCCTCCCTCCTGTCCAGTCACCCCCACAGAAGGGACTGCCCTCTCTTATCTCTTATCGGCTACCGGACGTTGGCTGTGCACCTGCTGGGTGCCAGCACCCCGGGCGGGGGGGCGCCGGCGGGTAGAGTAGAGCGGCCCCCTCCGGGCAGCCTGCATCGGGCCGAAGAGGAAGGCCGTGTGCGGGTTCACTGTGCAATGCTGGGGTCGTGGCACAGAAAAAGGATCAGGACGGAGGGTCAGGGGGCAGCCAGAGCCCACGTGGGTGGGGGGCAGGGTGCAATTTCACCAGAGCTCGCTCTGAGGGCTGAGGGGCATCCAGGAAGGCCTGGTGCCTTGCTTTCTATTTCTCATGAGACCAGGCCACACATGTGTAGATTTTAAGTAAACTTTTTATTTTAAAATAGTTTTCGATTTATGGAAGAGTTCTTGAGAGAGTAGTTTCCGTGTGCCCGGCGCCCAAGTTCTGCTACGGTCACGTTGGCGCGGTGATCCTTCGCGGTGAATATACCAACATCGCTCCCCCACTAGTCTAGTGCCGTGTTACTCAGATGATCACTGGTTGCCACCAAATGCCTTTTTTCTGTTCCACGAGCTCAACCAGGACACATGATTGAGTTGCCAGGTCTCCCCTTGGCTGAGTGTCTCAGATTTCTCGTTTTTGATGACCTTGATCATTCTGGGAGTGCTGGTAGATCCTCAGTAGAAAGTCTCTGATGTTTCGTCCGTTCTTGGGTCGGGGTGATGGGCTCGGGAGGGGGATCTCAGACGTGAAGGTCTTCTCATCACGTCCCGTCTGGGTCCATGCTCTCAGTGGCCAGTCGCTGGCCATGGGAACCTCGGCCCCCGCTGGTGGGCGGCGTTCCCTTCTGCCCAGGTTGTACACTGCGCTCTGGAAGCAAGTCCCGGAGCAGCGCGCGGACTGAAGGGACGGGTAGTTACGGCCCCACTTCCTAAGTGGCTCTTACGTGAACTTGTGAGGAGTTGGACAGTCAGGGAGTCGGGCCTGGGTCCCCAACAAGGAAACACAGAGTCAGGACAGCTAAGTCAAACACCACTGACGTCCTGTTCTCCAAATTGGGCGGGAACGCATCGACATTCTCCTCTGCAGACTTTACAGAAATGACTTCTGTAAAACGCCCTAAAATAAGACAATGAACCATAAAAACATTTGTCAACATCACGGGCAAGAGGCAGTTGAGACCCAAGTCCCTTGACGTCAACAAAAAGGAAAAAAAAGACCATCCGCACGTGGACATGAGCCTAAAAGCTAGACGGATACGTGACCAGATCCCTGCCCGTCGTGCCTGGGCGCACCCTGATTGTTTACGACGGTTCCGCAGAAGCGCTTGTAAAAACCCCTGAACTTAGAAGCTCCGGGCCCAACCCTCCCCGGGGGCTTTGTGCTCTTGCTCCATCAACTTTGCCTTGCTGCCTACCACCCTCCATCTTGTCTCCCCAGTTCTCTGAAGCAGTATGACTAAGAACCGCGGGCGCCAAGGGGGCACAAAATCCTATAACAAATTCTTTGGAATTCTCCATGCAAGACATCGGTCTCTTGAACACATTTCTCTATTTGTTCAGTTACTTACAACAGTGTAGACTCGGGGGTCAGAATCCAGGGCTAGCTTGTTAGACGGTTCCACTCTGGGTCCCCGGGGGTGCCTGTGTCCCCTGCCACGGCCCCCATTTTGGCTTTGGGGCACTTCCTTACCTTCTGCCAGCACGCCGTGCTCCTGGCTCCTCTGCTGTCCTTGCCTCGCCCCAGGAACAAGCTCTTTTCACAAGAAGCCTGGTCCCTTCTGTTGGACAATGGCTCTGGGGACCAGAGTCTGAGGGCAGGGCATGCTTGCTGCTGCTGGGGCCATGCGGGCTCCACGGCCTCCCAGGGCCCCGGGTGGAGCTCGGAGATCCGCCTGTGCTCGGGTGCCCGCGATGCGCACTGGCCTAGAACTATTTCAGCAATCAGCCTCTGGGTTAAACATCCTCAATCACCAGGACCCGCGGAAGGGCACAGACTCTACATCTCAGCTACCCTGGGGCACTAGGACGGAGCCCGGGTCAGGTGATGTGTGAAATCTTTTTTTGTCCTTTTTTATTAGCCCGGACCCAGAGGGGAAGGAGCGTGGGGCCCATTTAAATCTGCAGCCTGTCTCCCCCCACACCCACTCCTCCTGCCCCTCTCTCGGCCTCTCGGTGTCCTTTCCTCCTCGTCTCGCTTCCAGGCCCTTTACTGCCCGGTACCTCGCCTACAGGGGCCACCCGCGCCTGGGGGGCAGAGCCGGGCGATGCGCCCGGCACGCTGCGGCAGACCAAGCCCCCGAGGCCCCTCGGTCCCCCTCCCCCCGCCTGTCGAGCCGGGCCAGACCCTGCCGAGGCCCATGGACGGGCTCAGGGTGTGCCCTCAAGCCCCGAGATTTCCGCACCCCTCTGCAGGAGGCTGCTGACAGGATGGCTTCGCCAGCATCGCAGGAGACTGTTTGGGAAAATTCGGTAGACCCCGGGACACCTCTCACCGCCGAGCCCAGAGTCCCATGCGGCCACTCTGCACTTGGAACACTCCTGCAAGTGCCTTTCTCACGTCCCCGCTGTCCGAATCCTTCTGCTCTGCCCGTCCGCCCGTCCATGCGTCCAGCCGGCCAGCAATTAGGGGCCCTCACTGCGTGTTCTGTGCCGAGTGCATGACAAAGCAGGCCCTGCCCTCCGGGGTTCAGGCTTCGGCCGGGATGTTCCATGCGACGATGAGTGCCATGAAGGGAAAACGAAACCTGTCATCAGCGGAGAGCACGGCGGCGGGGGAGGGGCTCACCCAGCTCGGCCGGGGTGGAGGTGCAGGACCCCGCTTCCTGAGAAGCCCCGCGAGCTGCCCCCGGGAGCTCAAGGGAAATGGAGCGGGGGCGAGGGAGCCACGGCACCCCCCTTGCCTCTGGGATGTGGGCGCGAAGCGGGCAGGGAGGGCTCTGCGGAGAATGAACAAAGAGAAAGACATTCACCCTACTCAAGCTCACACATTTATTAGGCACCAACTGCACACCACAGGAGAAGACCAAGCTGGAGAACATTAATAATCCTCAGGGCAGTTCTGGCCCTCATCCCGTGAGATCAGGGACTAGAAGAGGTGGCAGCCAACGTCCCCGGCACAGGGACAGAGACGACAGGGGCTGCGGTGCCCTGACAGCTGGAGGGTGCCGGGGGCTCCCTGCAGGTGGGAAGCCGGGGTGAGAGTGTGGAAGAGCCCCAGGAGGGGAAGAGCAGGCGTGGGGACAGGCCTTCAGGCACCTCTGGGCCAAACAGCGTCTGGGGCACCTGGGGGCAATGCAGGTGGCCAAGGCCAAGCTCAGAGGGTGGGCTGTGCCCCAGGCGGTACCTGCAGGCTGGGGGGTACAAGAACGGTACGGTCAGTGGCCCCTGGCTGCCATGTGGGGGGCTCGCCGGGGGAGCGGGGGTCCCTCTGGGGGGCAGAAGGACGACGTGGCCTTTCTCTTGTCGCGTTTCCCGTGTCCCGCCTCCAGACGGCACAGCCCGAGGGTGCAGCGCTCGTCAGAGCCTTTCAGGAAAGCCTCTTCCCAGCCCTCTGAATCCAGCACAACAGGACTGGGCGAGGCCCTCCGGAAGAGCCCCTCACCATCACGCCCACGCGAGGCTGTGCCTTACGCGGCCCCCTCCCTGATTTCGTAACGTGGCCCGGGGTCTCCTGCCACCCCCAGCCCACCTGGCCCCACATGCGCACCCGGGCGGCCCCAGATGAACGCAGACGTCGCAGGCCACGGACGGCCCGCCCGCCCCCCAGGGTCCCAGCACGCCTCCTGCAGGAGCCCGGGCACACACGCACGCGGGGGGCCCCCCCAGGTCAAAGGCAGCGCCGTTTATTTTGAAGAAACGGCCTTTGAACGTGGGTTCGCTGGGGCCTTGGCGGCAGGCTCCGGGCCCCACGGAAAAGAACTTCGTCACAGCTCTGCCAGGCCTCCCGCAGGACGGCGGCCTCCGCAGCTCGTCTTCCAAAGGCTCCCCCGAAGGTGCGGCGGCCACCTGGGCTGAGCGGCGGGTGCGTGCTCACGAGGTCCGTCCGCGCGGGGTCGCAGGCGAAGCGTCTGCGACCAACTGCCCACCTCGAGCGTCCCCGCGACGGACAGCCCCCGTCTCGCTCGGAACAAAAGCCGCAAACCAACAACGAGCGGTCAGCTCGCTGCTAAGCGAAGCAGGAGGCTGGTCCTTCGTGGCGGGGGCCGACCACCAGCCGCCCCCCGCTCCCGCCGCGCGGCCGCACAATCTTTGGGGGCTGGACGTTCCGCCTGGAACCTTCGCCATGGCGTAGAGAAGAGAGGGAGAAAATGACGGAAGCAACCAGAGCCAGGGCCGGGCCGCCAGGCCTCTCCTCAGGGGGCAGAGGGCGGCAAAGCCCAAGGCCTGGCGCCCTCGACAAGCAGGGAGCAGCGAGACGAACCCGGGGCCGCCTCCGCGGAGGTCACCGCATTCCGCTTTCATTATGCAGCAGTACAAAGTGTTTGCTCGGCGGATGTTTCCTTATTAATTCTTTTTAACAACAGATGGCCTGGAGCTTCCCGCTCGCACCTGATGCGGCTTGGCGGGCCACGGGTACAGTAAATCCTCTCATTTCAGGTGGCTCTGGGGGGCGGGGTCGCCACGGTGAATTAATCAGGCCATATTACACAAGCCCGGTGCTGACCCGGAAGCCGGCTCTGACCAGGGGTCTGTAAGGGGCCGCTGTGCTGGGCCCGCGGCTAGAGAGGACAGCTCCCAACCGACATTTGCAAAGAATGCCGCACAGAAGCCTTGGAGAACAACAGGTTCTGGGGGCGCCTGGGGGGCTCAGTGGGTTAAAGCCTCTGCCTTCGGCTCAGGTCATGATCCCAGGATCCTGGGATCGAGCCCCGCATCGGGCTCTCTGCTCGGCGGGGAGCCTGCTTCCCCCTCTCTCTCTGCCTGCCTCTCTGCCTGCTTGTGATCTCTCTCTCTCTCTGTCAAATAAACAAATAAAATCTTTAAAAATAATAATAATTAAAAAAGGACAATAGGTCCTTGCAGGAGGTGAAGACCAGTCTTCTCCTCCTGAGATCCTGCTGGCATAAATCCGTGTTTTGGGCCAACCCCTCCCCCAGGGAGCAGAGGATAAAGCCCCATCGACAAGAGGCTCAACCATGAAGAGTCAAATCAAGGAGGTGACATCGGCAAGGCTCAGTGGAGCCAGCGTTTCAAAGGGACACCACCGCTCGAGGCTCCAAGGACACCTGAGGACAGACACGCTCGGACAGAAAGAAAGAGGCAAAGGGGAGAGACTCGCCGGGTACACACGTGCGCACGCGGCATCACCACCCAAGGTCACCTGCGGGCGGCTCTTGTGCTTGATCTCCCCCCACCCCCCCAGCAGCCGTCAGTGCAACTTGTATTTATGGGCGATCTCCGCACCGTCGTCTGGCGTGGATTTCAGAGAGAGGGGGATGGTTTGGGGAATGCGGCCCCTCTTCTGAGCGAGAACGGGGTGGTAATGAGATCAGCCGGGAGTCACAATCTCCAAGGCCCTCTCGCGTGATCCTGGATCACCCGCCCACGGCTGCCAGCAGAGCCTCGGCCAGCCAAGATCAGAGCACATGGAGGCCAGCTCACGGGAACCTTCTGCGGAATCGTGCTGGTTGGCCAGAGGAAGGAGACAGAACTATGGCGGGCCTGGTGGTCTTGTGGGGCAGGGACAGAGGCTAGGGGACACAAGAAGAGATGAGGCAGCTGAATTCCAGGCCTCGTTCACCATCCAACGATTGCGCCCATGGAAACCCATCACCCCTGTACCCAACTGTCATTCCAGACAAGGGAACCCATGCAGGAGCCATCACGTACCCAAGACCACATGGCCAGGTCCCCAGCAAGTCCGAGAGGTGCCCCAGGCCATGGGGACCAGAGGAACTGGGGACCAGGGGACCCCAGGGACTCTCCTGGGAAAGGGGGCATAGAGAGCCCCGGCGACATCGTTACTGCAGCTGCGCCATCTAGTGGTGGGGTACTGGGGCACTTTGTGCCTCCGTCCGAGCCCCTAGGACCACCCATCACCCAGAGAGGAAGACGAAGGGCGGGGCTCCAGGCGAACCTGGGGGTGTCCAGAAGAGCTCCTCACGGCGCCCCCGCACACCCGCCGGGGTGACTGTCTTCATCAGGGCTGTGAGGAGTGGCTTCAGGCACTGACCTCTCAAGGCTCACAGTCCTCCCCCTTCAGAAAGTTAAAGTGGGAAGACTAGGACACCCCACCCAGAGGTCCTACTGCTCCTTCCAGAAGTGCAGATGCGAGGGAAGGCACTGCTGGATGTCGGCTCTCTGCCCTCGGCCGGCCCACGCTTGGCCGGTCTTCCCAACTGTCATATCCCACCGTGGTCAGTTCCAAGGCCACCCCGCCCCGAGGACATGTCTGCTCCAGGCTGGAAGGCACAAGCTCTGACCATAGGCTGATGAACATTCCAGAAGTACCAGGGACGACCCTCTACACTGTCAAGAAAGCGGTCTCAGAGGCAAAGCCTCCTTCCCTCAGGCTGGACCTCCTCAGGAAGCAGACCAGCTCAGCCCGAGTGACCGTGGACCTCTAGCACACCCACAGGCAAGCGTATCTCAAACACACTCATCATCACCACTGATGGGCCCAGCCAGGCCTCCTCCGGACCAGCTGGTCTCCCAGCCTCTCCTCCTGCCTCTGGCCAACCCTCTTCCACACGGTAGCAGCAACGGCACTAGAGGATGTGGGTTCAGACCGTGGCTTAGACCCCTCAGTGTTTCCATGGCCCTAGCCCAGCCCCTCTCCCCTCCCTCTCACTCCTGCACCAGGCTGGCCTCCCTTTGTCCCTAGAGCCCACAGCCAGCCCTTCCCCCGGCTTGCGACACGGCACGCTCCTGACTCGGGCCAGGCATCACCTCAGACTCGTCCCCGGAGGCTGTCCTGCACCCCCATCTCCAAGCAGCATTCAAAAACAGCGTTCTAGAAGGTGGGCTCGAAGCAATGTCCACAATAGCCAAACTATGGAAAGAACCTAGATGTCCATCAACAGATGAATGGATAAAGAAGATGTGGTCTATATATACAATGGAATACTATGCAGCCATCAAGAGAAATGAAATCTTGCCATTTGCAACGATGTGGACGGAACTAGAGGGAATTATGCTAAGCGAAATAAGTCAGTCAGAGAAACAATTATCACATGATCGCTCTGATATGAAGAATTTGAGAGACAGGGTAGGGGGTCATGGGGGGGCGGGAAAGAGAAATGACACAAGATGGGATGGGGAAGGAGACAAACCATAAGAGACTCCTAAACTCACGAAACAAACTAAGGGTGGCTGGGAGGTGCGGGGGTAGGGATATGGACATTGGGGAGGGTATGCGCTATGGCAAATGCTGTGAAATGTGTAAGCCTGATGATTCACAGACATGTACCCTGGGGCAAATAATACATTATATGTTAATATAAATAAATAAATAAGAAGGTGGGCTCGAGTTCAAATCCAAATCCCACCACTGTCCCACTACCCAGCTGTACGACCTTGCACAGGTTATCTGACCTGTGTGCCTCAGTTCCCTATAAAGTCGCTGTGAAGATTAAATGAATGAATGTATTTCCCTCATGCCTGGGATCTGGAGGGCACCACGAGACATCTCCACTAAAGGAGCAAACAAACTAGGAGGAGGGGCTTCTCCGAGTTTGAGCCTCGTGGTGTGCACGGCCACCGGGATCAATTCGAGGGCTGCGTGCCCCCAGCTAAGGGTCCCAAGAGCCCCCTGAACACCCGCCTCCAGTCCTCCCGCCTTCCTGCCCTGGGCTTAGAAGCCACACCCAGGATCCAAACCTGCCCTGGCCTCCCTGAGCCCTCTCCAAACTCCATCCTGTGGCCGAGAGGCCCAGAGCAGCACGGATGTTGGCACTGCCGCAAAAACTGCCTTAAAGCCCTGCCGTGCTTCTACTCAGGTTACCGGGGGGCGCAGGGAGGGTAACAGGCAGCCGAGCGGCCACCAGGGGCCTGGCAGAGGCCCTCGTGAAAGCTCACTGCCCCCTTCCTTCGCCTCCCCCTTTCCAGGCCAGGCCACTCGGTGCTCCTCCATGAGCCCAGGTCTCCCAAGACCAATGTCACAGCAAAGTCAAGGAGGCCCCAGCCAGCAACTCGGTGGCTAATTCTGACAGCCCTCGCCCCTCCTGGGATAATAATAGGTCCACTTCACTGCACAGAGAGCAAGTGCAAATGCCTACAGAGGCCAGGCCCTGCTCAGAGATGAGTGACGGGGCCAGATGGCGCGGGCGCAGCGGCGGTCCACAGCTCGGCCGACAGGGGGCAGCCGCCCCTCGGCGACGGCCGCCTGCGGACAGGCCCCGGGCAGCTGGAGGCTCCGGAGCGGGGCCGGGGGAAGTCAACTCTCGGCTGGTTCTGCTAGTATCTCCTAACATCTCAGCATGGGCGGCTGTCCTAACCAAGATTTTTAAAAGCGCTTCAGGGCGGTTTCTGGGTGGGATCGGCCTGGGGGCCTGGGGGGCGGCCGTCGGCGCCCCTCCTTGCCGGCGGCAGGCCCCAGACCGGTTTTGGCCAGGAAGAACAGCGGCCACCGTTTGGGGACTGGTTTCTGAGCGGCCCACACTGCTTGTCCGGCTTCGCCCTCCAGGAGCCCAGGTCCCTCCTTGGAAGTCAGGGAGCCGACTTGGCGGGTAGACGAGTCGCCCCGAGGGTGCGGGGCACACAGGGGCGCTGAGGTCAGTGCTCGGTTCTGCCGGACGCCAAAACCGGGGACCTTAACCAAAGGGTGACCCCGCGGCTGGTTCCTGTGAGCGAGGGGGCTCAACCTGCTGACCTCTCCGCTCTAGACTTGTCCTCGGTGTTTCCGCGCGTCGCCGTCCGCCCCGGCCCCCACCCGCCGGCGCCTACCGCTTACTCACGTGCCCCTCCTGCTACCTCTTCACTGAGCCTCACGCGCTGGGCTTCCTCCCAGGCCCTAATCCCACCCAGCCCTCCTGACCGTATCTAGCCACGGCAATGCGGCGTCCTCCAAATCCCCCTGCCCCTCTGTCCTGCTGCCAACTGAGCTTCCATTTGGCCTGTGACATTTAAAAATATCTGTCCGGCCTTGGCATATAGAACCCAATACCCCCAGCTGTTTAAATACCACTGCCTCATTCGGCCCGCACATGCTTCCAGTAACAGCGTAAGTTGACCCAGAACACTGGGCCACCCGAACCCTCTATTCCAATCACGCCGACCTTAATTTGGCTCCTTCGTCAAGTGTGCCATCCGCTCGAGCCCATTCCTGCCCCTACAAGGAGAAGACAGGCGCGGCCCGGGGGGCTTTGAGCGGCAGGGCAAGGTGTGGGCCATCTGTGTGCCCGTGACAGGGGAGCACATGCCTGGAGCATGGTGTGATGTCCGCCACAGCTGTCCCTCTCCTCTCCCTGGCTTCCGACCCCACTGGGCCCCACGGCCCTGCTCTTAATCCAGCGCCAAGAGGCCCAGCAGCTGGCCGTGGAAAAATCCATCCGCACGGACAGTGACAACTGACATCACGCTGATCTGGGCTCTGCACGTTCCAAATGTGCATTCTTTCAGAAGGGGCAGAGCTGAAATTTGCCTGGCCACCGAAAATGTCTCTGCGTTGTTTCGGGAACGGGGATAATCTCCAGCGACCCATTTGGGGGCCTTTAAGAAGGGACCCAGAAGACAGGTGGTGGCTCTGGGAGACTCCTGGGGCCCGCAGGGTCTAGTCAGAGACTGCTCCCCCGGCGAGGGTGCCCCAGACCTGTGCGGTGACTTAAGTGTCTCACAGGGACGAGGAGGGGAGGGCAGGGTCAGTTACCTGCCTGGCTCTCCTCGCGGGGAAGAGGGTGACCTCAGCGGAACCCCAAAAGAGCCCAGAAAGAGCGGCATGAAATGGTATGATTTCTGGGACATGCCTTAAAAAAGACACCCGAAGAAGGAGCAGGGGTACAAGAGGGAGCAAGTGCTGATGGGCTAGTACAGCTGTGGGGGGGCCCCGGGGTCTCATCTCCGCCTCAGTGTGCCGGGAAACTTCCATATCGACAAGTTTAAACTTAGTATGTGAAAAAAGATTCAACAAAAATTCAACAAAATTTGAATTCAATATTCAAAAATACTCACAATACACATGTGAAAAAAAAATAATCAACCAATTGTTAAGAACCTAGCCTGTGCTAGGAACCCTTCTGGGCACTTCTCGATTTGTATAAAAGATGGGTGAGCAGAACCCTGGCGTCTGGAAATCACCCGCTCTGGCCACAGAACGACCGGTCCCCTCCCCAAATGCCCTGGATTTGTTTCAACTGTCCCACTCCACTGACCCGTGTAGACAGCCTCGCTCGACACATAGTTTTTAAATTTAGTATTTAAAAATACGCCAGAAGCCAACCCAAGCAAGACACACCCGTAACTTCATCTACTAGAATGCCTTTCTCCCCTGCCCTCGCCCGCCTTCTCCGCCAGAGGAACAGAGGAACAAATCTCCAATTATCATATGCTTTCCGTGAACGTGTCCCTTCTATAGTGCGTATATATTGGCTTTGTTTTGCTGGCTTTTGACCTGTATGAAAAGCATATCCTACCACACTTCTGAAGGTGTATGTTTAGGTACCAGCTCTTTTCTGGCATTTTCTGGCATCCAATCAAGAACCAAGTGCATGATGGGAGAAAAGATCCACTTCCCCTCACCCCAAAGCCCCAGAAAAGCCCCACGTGAGAAGAGAGGCCTCCACTCGCAGGGGGGAGTGGGCGAGCAAGTTGTGCCGGCAGGAAGTAGAAGGTGCCCGCACTCACGCTTCTGTTGTCTGGGACAAAGCTCTGCTGGGGCCAAGGGCGCGGGTTAAAGCCTCACTGATAAGCCTGTTTCTTGGCTGCGTCTGCAAACAAAAACATGTGAAGGGACGGCAAATGTCATGGTAAAGGCAGATGGAGACAACTACATCTGTCGATTTATTATTAGAAGGCAAATGTCATGGAAAGAAAATACGCCCCAAGTAATTCAGTCCTGTGCAAACTCACCAGGCTTCAGGTGGCTGGAACCAGGATCCTTCCCAGCACTCCTCAGCTAAGAGTTGCCTCACTAGATCCCGGGGTCATAAATCAAATTTGTCCCCCTTGATGGTAAACCTCTGTTGGCAAGGGAGACGAGAATACGCTACACAGCCTGGGAAGACCACCTGTCAGGACATCTTTTCTAGGGTCCAGACGAGTCCTTTCCTAGAGGGATGAGCGGACTCAGCCCCTCACCGTCTACTGGGGGGAGGACAGCGCCCAACCAAGATGGCGCCCAAGATGATTCCAGGGGCCAAGGGTTGACGTTGTCCATTTTAAGAGCTATGCATTTATCTTCTGTGTATTTAAAAAACTCTTAGCTAGAAGCCAAGAGACAATGGTATAATTTTCTTTAAAACTAAATTCACTTACATAAATACAGCAAGTTGATTTAAAGAAAACTGCTAAGTGCCACCATAGTGTGGTAATATGGCAAAAATCATCTAGTTAGTATGGAAATAATTGAGGTTTGAGCAAAAATCTCAATTCTTACTAAGGGACTGTAAAATGTTTTCTAATTTCTAGGGTGCTTTTGAGCTCGGAAAGTTTTGACTACATTCTCTGCCTCAAAATGGCCATCCACACCCCAGGCCGGCCACCTCCAACCTTCTCTGTTCTGGGCTGTGCTGGGGGCACTTCCGATGGCTCTGCTGGAAGGGGTGCACCGGGCCCACGGCATGGCGTGCGTGGGAAGGGGAAGGAGCCCAGAGTCCCCGCCACTGATGCCGAGCAAAGCCCCCAACGGCCGATGGTCACGCACGTCACCTCTCCAGTCAGGAACCCCCAGGAAGGTCTCAGGGAAAGTTCCTGTTCTCTTTCTCCCAAGTTTGCTCTTTTCCTCAAGTTTCCACAGTGACTTCAGAAACACAGGCGAGCACATCCCCCCTCTCCTGCCGACAGCTCACCCAGTTTCACCAGTGCTCCCAGGGGCGGACCCTTCCCTCTTCAGACAGAAGTCTATTCTAAAACTAGTCAGAGATGGGAAGTGGCTCTTTTAAACATGCTAAAATTAACAGTAAGGTTAATCATCCATTTCACTAATTTTATTTATATATTCAACTACAGTGTTATGACTATATTACTAATAATAAGTTAATGTTACTCTCAAGGAAGAGCTAGGATGCCCATACACCCCGGTTTGCAGGAAAGCCCCACTTTACCCGTCATCCCAGAAACGCCTCCAGTTAACATGGCTTTTCACACTCAAAAACGTCCCAGCTGGGTGACAAATCATACAGTAACCCTGGTTACACACCGTGACTAACTCGTCTATGCCTGCGAGGACAGGCTAGGGAGGAGCGCGGGGGACGGGGTCCCCGATCTCAAAGCCGGAGAGCATTCTTTCAATTGTGGCCATTCCCAATTTAAACTGTCTAGATGGGGGATTAGGAGAAGAGGTCTACCATGCGGGTTCGGAATGATCAAAAGATCGGAGCACTGCTCAGAGCTCTGGAGGGGGCACCAGCAAAAGAGGGTCATCAATGCTGTGTCTCGAAAGGCTCAGTGCCCTTCATAAGAACTTAAAGAAACAGTGCAGAGCCCGTACGCCTGCCTCTGGTCTAATTTCTCCCAGCGAGGTCTCCCCCGAACCCTCCTTTGTGGCAGGTCTCAGGAATGTAGTTTATTGAAGTTTAACTTTTCTTCCTGACTGGTCAGAGCCAAGGTCATGCCCCGCGGGAAAACAGTGCCGGGGCCTGGCTCCCAACTCGAGGGGGTCTGGGCACCACTGGTGCCCCTGGCTCCCTTGGCCGGAGCAAGCGGGTGGAGTGAGAAGGTGGGACACACGCACACATTGCCGTGGGGACAGACCGGCAGCCTCGTACCGAAGGGCAACTGAGTCAAAGCACGGTGTCTCCTGTGACCTCACTTCAGACGGATCCTTGTAAATGCAAACACGGAAGTGTGTGCCAGGACGGGGACCAATAGAAATAGCCAGAATGTATGTCAGTAGGGAAAAGACTACCGACGGTTGAAAAGAACAAAGGAGATCTTAGGTGAACCGACACACAAGAGTCTCCAAGATAACGCTGCCGCGTGAAAAGGTTGCAAAGTGACACAAACACTACTTGTGTTAAAAAAAAAAAAATTTTTTTTCTGGGCGCATGGGTGGCTCTGTCGGTTAAACATCTGACTCTTGATCTCAGGGCATGGATTCAAGCCCCGCATTGAGCTCCACCCTGGGCATGGAGCCTGGAAGGAAGGAAGGAAGGAAGGAAGGAAGGAAGGAAGGAAGGAAGGAAGGGAGACATTTTTCTATGGAAACGCGTCCTTCTATGGGAAGTTGGCAGCCTTGAAATGTGAGAGGTGGGCTATGGAGACTGTGGCTGTTGGAGAGCCATTAAAGCAGACTTTTTTTTTGACTGACTTTTCACGTAATATAGCCAACTCACGTCTGCCACGTACAATTAAACACCGCATTTTTTTAAAGTAACAGCTAGAAGCCACTGAGACATGACGTGTTTCACAGAGTAGGGCATCTTGAACAAGGAAGGGTCTTGAGAAAAAAGGCTTTGCCTTCCTTGTACCTAATCCCCATGTTCTGGGGACCAATTTTAACCAATAACCGGTGCTTCGGGCCTCGGCTGGAGTTTCGAATGACCAGCAGAAAGAGTGTCACCAGATGCTCTCGGCTTTAACCTTGGCCAAGTCCTTCCCGGCTGCCGTGCGGACCCTGCCAGGTCTGAGCACGAAGGGCATAGTATAGTTCTATTTCCAGCCTCCAAACCACTGTCAACAGCTCCTGATCTGCTCTTTCTTTAATAAGGAGCCGGCAGAACGTCAGTTCTAAAGTGATCAAGGGGAGAATGTGAGGCTGTGCACTCTCCGCTTGGGTGCAGACAAAAAATAGATCTGATATCAGGAGGGCTGACATCTGAGCCCTGGGTTCGCACTCCCTCTCTCTGAGAAGACAAGACACTCGCTCGGTGCGGGACCCGAGCAGGGCTGCAATGAATACAGACAAAACCCACCACCATCACTCTCACTACCACTGCCGTCATCGTCATCTCCACCAACATCATCCCCACCATCACCACCGTGACCGTCACCGTATCACGGTCGCCATCACCGCCACCATCACCACCGTGACCGTCACCGTCATCACGGTCGCCATCACCGCCACCATCACCACCGTGACTGTCACCGTCATCACGGTCGCCATCACCGCCACCATCACCACCGTGACCGTCACCGTCATCACGGTCGCCATCACCGCCACCATCACCACCGTGACCGTCACCGTCATCACGGTCGCCATCACCGCCACCATCACCACCGTGACCGTCTCCGTCATCACGGTCACCATCACCGCCACCATCACCACCGTCACTACGACCTCCACCACCATCACTCACAGCTGCCATCAGTCATACTACTGGTTTAGAGCCTGCCTGTTCTAGACCCTTGCTAGACATTTTCTATTTCTTACCTTATCTGATCCTTCCCATAACCCTGAAAGGCAGAGTTTTTGGACCCTAGAAAGACCTTTCTTTGCCCTGGAGGAGACAGAAGTCCACCCAGGGAGTCAGCTATGAAGGAGAGGGATGCAGGGCGCACATCCAGGCCCATCTGGTCCCAACTCTGGCTTCTCGCCTCTCACCCTTCTCAGCCTTTCCGTTGAGTCCCTCTCGTGAGATGCCACCTTGTTTCCTCTTAGAAGCCACCCAAATACTGTCAGAGAAAGGACATTAAGAGAAAATCCCTTAAAAAAAAAGAAACACAACGAGGATGCCTCCATCCAATCCTCCTGTTTAGTGAAGGGGCAAGAGCTCTCCTCTGCTGCCGAGAGCACGGCAAGGCCCGAGGGAGGGTGAGGAGACTAGAAGAAGAGAGAAGACATGAAACATTAATCTAACGAACTGACATGGCTAACCAGAAGAATACAGAAGACCAACTGGAAGACCACTAAAGCATAAACTGAACTTCTTCTTAAATAAAAAGAGAAGCCCAGAATTACCAAATACCACAAACTATACCGTCCAAGGGGACAGGAGGTGGAAGGAAGTTCCTGATTTAAAGATTTTAGACGATGCTAAAATTGTAAAAGAAATGTGAGATGCCAACCTGGCTTTGCCACTTGTGTTTTTAGTAGAAGTAAAATCATTTTATTTTACCTTTTTAAAGATTTATTTGACACAGAGAAAGACAGCAAGAGAGAGAACACAGACTGGGGGAGGGACAGAGGGAGAGGGAGAACGAGGCTCCCCACCGAGCAGGCAGCCCAACGCGGGGCTCGATCCCAGGACCCTGGGATCATGACCTGAGCCGAAAGCAGACGCTTAACGACTGAGCCACCCGGGTGCCCCAAAAATCATTTTTAAAAATGGAATAAAAACAACATTGTTAAAAGCTCTAAAAAAACTCTCCACGATCTTAAAACAAAAATCTCAAATTACTATCTGTTGTGATTCAGAAAGAGGTGCCGCTGACAGAAGAACAGGAGGGAAGTTTCTGTAGGTTCTGTGATCAAGATCAGTCCCTGGGGCGCCCGGCTGGCTCAGACGGTGGGGGTGCAACTCTTGATCTTGGGGTTGCTAAGTTTGCGCCTCATCTCATGTTGGGAGTAGAGACCACTTAAAAATAAAATCTTAAAAAAAAAAAAAAGAATCATCTCTTCGTCCCTTCTCTGAATAACTTGAGCCCGGTGAAAACCCATCACATCATCTTTAACTTTTCTCATTTCACTGGGGATTGGCATTCGGCGACCACTGACTTAGTTTGCCCCCCTCCCTTATGCAGGAATCCCTTCTACAAAATCCTCTGCAGCCTCCACTGCTCGAGCAGGCTGCCGGTTGCCTCATAAACCAAGCAATTCTAAAAGTCGTAGAATATGAGAAAAATGCACAAAAATCAATACCTTTCCTATAAACACATAATAAACAGCCTGCAAATGTAATGAAAAAAGAGAGCCCATTCACAACAGCAACAAAAGTAACAAATACTTGGGAAACACATGATCTCTTTTCACATATCAAACTCTACATATGATATATGAGAATTATATAAAGAAAACACAAATCCTTAATGGGAGAGATAGAAACTCAAGGAAATGAAGAGTGAGATCATACCGGGGCTTAAGGCTAAACGCAGAGAAGATGACAGGATTTCCCAACTTAATTTATAGATTGAAGGCAATTCCAGTCAAAATAGCACCAAGGTCATTACAGAACTTGATAAAAATGGTTCTTAAATTCTACAGGAAAATAAATGGGCAAAACTATCAGAGGGTTCTGAGATAATATCTAGTAAGAAGGCATTTGCCCCAGCAGATCTTAAAATACAGTATAAAAGGAGGATCATGAAGGCTGTAAACCAATCACGGGAAAACACTAGAGAAAGATACTACAGTTTAACAAACGGAGCAGGAATAAACTAGCCATCAATAATAATAATAAAAAAATACACAAGCCACATTATGCCACAATAGTCTGGCTAGATGTTTTGCAAAACCCTCTTATCTCAAATGTGGAAAGGAAGTTTTAGGTTTAACTACTTGAGCAACCTCGGGAAATTTCAAAGTGACAAAGATGAAAATTTCTGACAGTCTAAAAAAAAAACACCTTTCTGCCTCGTCTCTATTTTCCCACAGTCATCTCAAGTCCCACCACCTCCTCACTGGGGTGCTCATTAATTAGATCCTCTTGTTCGTGGACTCTAAGCACGAGTGTGGGTGAGGGAGATACGGGGGGGGTGGATGGGCAAGAATCTTCCATCTGGGCTCCCTGGCCAGGACCCTGCGCCCAGCGTCCCCCAGCAGGCCCCGTGAGACCCTGGCTACCCACTGGTTGGCTTCCTTATGGCAAGGACTGTTCTCAAGGGCAATTATGGTTAAAGTCCATACTTGCCTCAAAGCAAAACAGCCCTTTGTGCTTTGGAAAAACACGAGTCTTCTCTTGCTCCCTGAGTGAACCGAGGGAAGTGATGGCTGTTTTGTGAGCATACTTCTAGACTAGCTAAGGGGAAAACCGGCCGTTTACAATGCTATTTAGCCAAAACAATAAGTGGAAGAGGGAAAAGCCATAGCCAGCCGATGACGAGTTTTCATTTCTGATTCTGTTCATTTCTGTTGTGCTATTCTCCTAGTTTTATGATGTTTTCTTTAGCCCGCGCAGTTGGGCGTTCAACCATGGGCCCGCTAGAACCTGCATGGTCCTGACACAGGGACGACCCTGTCGACCCCCCGGCCCAGGTCTCAGGATCCTTAGGCACAAAGAGGGAAGGAGGGAGGGGAAAAAGAGAGGCGAACCCAGAGCCGCCTCCGCCAGAAACAGAGGTGCTCAGCTGAACTGCAGTTTGCGGATAGATCCACATCACTGTCCCCCACGTCCGACCGGTCGACGGTGTCCTGCCACCACAGGCAGCCACACGCCCTCGCACCTCTGCGGGATGGGACACAGCTTCACCAGATCGCCTTTGGGAAAAACAAAACCCAGCTCAAATAACAAACACGTACCTAGAATCCTCTTTAACTCAAAGCAGTGCTATAGTGAATAAGGCTGATTCCCCCGTTACCAAGACCGACTGATTACAGAGCCCAGAGCCATTTGCCTGAAGATAATTGCCCCAATTCCCCACTTCACTTTGCACATATAGAAACAGTCCCAATCTACCCGAGCCTCAGTGACTAGACATGTAAAATTGGTCTAATCATATTTTGAAGAGCTCGAGCTGAAAGGCTTTCTATGAGTGTGTGCCTGAACCGCGACACCGCTAAGAGTTTCTCCCCTCTGGGTGCATGGCTCGCTCACTCACTCCCCCACCGGCTCTGCAGGGGTGAGTCAGATTCGCGGCAGACAGGAGAAAAACAACTCTGAGGCTCTCTGTCGGTGCTGGTGGCCAGCGGTAAGGGTGGCTTGATCCGGAGGGCTGCACAAAAGCTAGACCCACGTGCCACAGGAAGTCCCGAAGGCCGCACCCAGCGGCCCAGCAGCTACAGCAGGACGCTGGCGTGCAGGGCAGCAGGGACACCGGCACCACCTGGGCTGTGGGCACTCTGGGATGCCGCGTCTCGGCCGGCCGTGGGGAAAGAGCCCGGCACCCTAAAGTGTAAGCGGGGGCAGGCAGATGGGACAGAACCCAGTCTCCCAGTTTCTACAGGACAAGGCCAGACCCACGGCCAGAGTGCAAACCAGGGACCACATGGAAGCCGACAGCTAGAGCCGAAGCGGAGGAAAGGTGGCACCATGCCCAACGAGGGCCTGGGCACCTAGGCTTACACTTGGCCTCACTGAGGGGCCTCTGGGCACTCCCTGTTGGCTGAGGAGCCCACCGTATCGATGCACCAACCCTGGCGCAAATCCCAGGGAGAGAGAGGCAGGTCTTGAGAAGACGACTCCTCTAACAGCTCTCAACACAGGAAGCTCGTTCACTTCGGGTCCTGTCTCCCCTTAAAAACCAAGGGCACGAAGAGAGTATCCTCATGGATATTCTCGATGGCCTGGACAGAATCCAGCTGTGTCAAGAAGATGATTATTTCACCCTATCACTTGCTTTTAGCTCTGGACGGCCTTCTCCCCAAATCACAAAATCGGGAGCTTGGGACTGTCACTACTGCTGCCGATGAGAGCCGGTCGCTGTCAGTGCCGTCCGAGTAAAAGAGCAAAATAGCGCCCCGGAGAAATGAACCGCGTGCTTCTGTGCTCTGTGCTGCACCCAGACCTCTTGGGGGGCGGGGGCAATGCCAAATTCTCAGTGGGGTTGAGCTTTTCAGCGCTGGGGAATACTTCAAACTCCCTGAATTCATTTCTATCCAAAAGAAAGTTTGAAAAGCTCTCCATCTCAAAAAAAGAGTCCTTTCCAATGATTGTCCCAAAAAATACATTCGGGAGTGATTATACCCATTCACCTGGCGGAGGAGGACCAACCTTTCATCTCGCCTCTCCCCTTGGAAACTGGGTTGGCGTCTACAGGACCCGTGACAATGGCCCGTCAAGCCTTTTGAGAACTCATGTGATTCGTCTCTGTCCCCCGGGAGTGCACAGCAAGGCCATGTACACAGTGGCGACCCCAGAACAGAGGGGATGAGAAGCGATCCTCTCCTGGACTTTTAAAAAACAAAAATCTCAGAAGTTAGAACGAGGGAAAAAAACCACCTTTTTTGAAACCCAGCAGATGAACTTCCCCTCTGATTGTATAAGCAGTTCCCCAGCTGCCTTTGGCAGTTTAGGGGCCTACTGTAGGGTTTATTATTCGGCACCTGTTGGCAGCCCGCTTTTTCCAATCTGGGGGCACTTCGCGCTGACACGCGTGCTGGGGGGTGAGCTGTGGTACATTCTCAGTGACTCAGCCGTGCCCCCCTCCCCAGTGCCCATGACAGCATCTTGCTCGCCGAAAGTGACTCGACTCCCGATTGCCAAACAGTCAAGTTCATTCCTAATTTCCGAGACAGCTCTGGGAGGGGAGGCAGAGGACCGGCAGAATTCACGGACGGACTTGGTGAATTTCTTTGCTCCACCAAGAGAGCCACGGAGCAAAACCCCTGAGAGCCCGATTAGGAGAGCCGCGCGCCGCAGCCCCGCCGGCTCCCTCTGCGCCCACCTGTTTGCTCATGTCCTGAAACTGCCACCAAACATTCCTTCCTGTCACTGAGCCGCCTGCACTTTCAGATGCTTCTAAAATAGGAGCAGAAGACGGAAGGGCATGTCCATCAGTAGAGCCCCCAGCCCCTCTCCCAAGGTCTCCAAATGCCTTTCGTGGCATCAGAATCCGAGTTGAAAAGAATTTTGGCGCGCATCGAGTTCCAACTCTGCCCAGCTCATGAGTCCCACGGAAAACATCTCCAATATGTGCTCATCTGTCCTTTGATTTAACACTGCTTCTGACAAAGAGCCAACTGCCTCCTGACAGCCATTCCATTTCAGAGCCCTAATTGCTAGAATATTCTTCCTTGGGTTGAGCTGAAATCTGCCTGTTGGAACTAGTACCCATAGGTTATAATCTTGCCCTCTGGAGCCACGTAAAATACATCTCAGTGCCCGTTCCACAGGACTATCCGTGAAGGGCCTGAAGACTATATTCTTCACAATTCATCCCAATCAGAACCTTATTGTATGATGCTCTGATGAACCGGGAACCGCACTTTCCCGTCCAGCAGGTCCCGGAGCCTCCCTCCGGCGGGGCCCGAAGGTGACATATGACCACACTTTATTTACCGGCAGACAGAGCCCCTTGTTCCTCAGCTGCTAACAACCCGAGGTTGTTCATCACCCGTTTGCTCCTCTTTGAAATTCACTCTGCGGCGAGCACTTTTTAAAGTCGTGCACGTAATGCATTTTAAACAGCATTTTCTGCACAGATCCATTTGCCCGACCTCGGCCCTGAGTGCGAGACGGAGCGGTATTTCAGCGCGGTCTGCTGCCCCTCCCGGAGCTGCGTGGACTGTGCACCAAAACGTATCTGTAACTATACAGGACGGGGGCTCTAAAATGCAGTGTTTTGTTAAACGTTCATTTGCTGATTAAAATGCATCTTGCAAAGAAAGTGCATTACTAATGCAGAATCTAGTCCAAAAATACGTATTATGTAATGCACATTTGTTAATAATGCAGGCAATCTCGGTGTATCTATATTAGTGGATCAGCTCGGGGCTGCCATCTCCATTATAGGCATAAAGCACTCCTTCTGAAAAACGAAGTACTTTCTTATGAACACTAAAGAATCATAATCCAGCTCGTTGCTGACAGCCGGCATTCGTCTCCATTGAAAGGGCATTCACCAGCACCCACATATTCCTGATTTTTTTTTCCCAGTGTGCCTTGAAAAATCACTTGAACGATGTCTTTATGTTCCATGCACCGTCAGTGGGGCTGTGCTAATTGAAAGAAATAAGACAGGTGGGTCAATGTGAGCAAAACCTTTAGGGGGGGGTCCCTCCTGGATGGGGGCTGAGAGATAAGGATTCGAGATACGCAGCTCCAAACAGCCGGTCCGGCGTCCCATACGCATACCCCCATGATGACTGGAAGCAGGCACTTGTGATAATAAAACTCTTTCAGTGTCTCTGCAAAGTGTTAGAGTCGGGCAACACTAGAATACAGCCATTTTTCCTTGTATGTGGTTTGCCAGATCAATCCTACTTTATTAGACCCATCGGTGTTTTAATACTACAAAGGAACTCAAAGAACACAAGACGAAAGATGGCCCCAGCCAAGAAGCCGAGTCAGGAACATTCAAGAACATCCACGGCCAAGATGCAGAGACAAAAAAAAAAAAAACCCAAAAGACAAAAAACACCTCAGTAGGGCAAAGGCAGCTGCCAGACTCTCACTAAGGTCTACACTCGGGATGTGACCACTGCACGTGGGCAGTGTTGAAGGGATGAGGACCTGTGCCACAATGCTGAGTGGCAGCTGTAGGCACATGACGCTTTAGCCACCAAGAAGGGAGTACCAGGAGGGAAAGCCTGGTGGATGACCCCCGAAGGGAAAGCTGAATTACAAGAGGTCGTGCCTCTCCGAATCTCCCCCAGATTGACCCAAAGACCAAAACAAAACAAACCACGTGTCCAAGCGGAGCAACTTTGTTGACACATCTGAGGATTCTAGGAAGACGGTGTGGCTCTGAACCACACTACCCGGGGACTTGCCGCTGTGACAAAAGGGGCCCTGAGCACCCTAACAGGGAAGGCGTCATGGACAACCGAGAAGCAGCAGTCTGGTTACAGACGGAACGCGAGAGCTTTCCAAGGGCCGCGCTTTTCCTGAGCAAAGATCACCCATGGATCCCCCTACAGGAAGGCATGGAGCTCGTTTGATTTTTCCAGGGCCGAGACAGAGACGTTCGAATTCTCTCCAACCTTCTGGCCTCCGGGGTTCAACACGGTCTGGAGGTGTGGAGCCACGTCACGGAACCACAGTGCTCTGACTGACCCAACAGTTTTCTCCTGGAGAATTCAAGGCAGATTAAATACTGGTGGGCAGGGAGGGATTCAGAGTGGTTTGCTGCTCTGATTAACAGCAGCTTCCCCCTAAGCTTTCCTTCAGGTGGTTTCTTTTTTTCCTTTTTTCTTTTTTTTTTTTTAACTTTACCTTCAGCACCTGGAACAGAACCTGGGTGTGCGAGGCACTCAGTAAATATGCCCCAAATGAATTAGCTTTGTTGAAAACCCAGCTATGCACGGAATGAAAGAGCTCTAAGGGGTACCCCGTGAGATTTCCTTGATAGCTGGCCGGCCTGCAGCGCCCCACAGGGGCAGAGAACGGGGCTGTACCCACTGAATATCAGCGCTGGGAAGACTCCCCTGAACTAGCGGTTCCAGCTAATGGGACTCGTCTTCCAACACATGTTGTCAGCGAGCTCATGGCAGTCCACTGATGGGTTTGTGGACTTGCAAACCATCACCCTGTCTGTGGGGCCCTTCCTAGGAAAGACGCTTATTTGTCCATGAGGTAATTAGCCAATTGAAACTACGGGGCGGGGGGCGACGGCGGCGAGGGGGGGGAGGTGATGCGTATTTTTCGGAAACGCCCTATTACGGTCACTATAACAGATCTGCCAAAGGTGGTTTCACGATTAATGACTACCTGAGGTCACCATCCTCAAACTATTAAGCCCGTGGAAATCGCCGGGGGCTGATCATTAATACCCACGCATAGACCCCTCGTTTCATTCCTCCGAATATCTGCAATTTCGCGGTCTGGTTTTTAGCTGCATTTTACCGATAACCCGGGAGTTGGGGAGGGGTATGGACCCCATGGAGAACCCATGCCCGGATGCGCAAGTACCCTAACCTGTGGCTAGCTCGCTCACTTGTTTTGCTCCTTGGCACCCGCCAGACCCCCCCGCCCCTCGCTTCGCCCAAATCCTCTCAAACAAGGTTCCCTCCTGCCACCTGCCGGCCCACTAGGGTCTGCGCCACGGGCTCGGCGCCACCGCGCAGCTCGCGGGGAGGCGCCCCCGCCTCCTTACTGCACATGCCCGGCAGAAGTCCGGGCGCGCAACTTTGCAGAACCTCTCCGCCGCGTCCCTCCCCGCCTCAGTCTCCTCTTTCCTCTCCCAGGCGAGAGGACCAGCGGAGGCACCTCTCCCGGGTCTTAGACTGCAGAGTCTGAGACTTAGAGAGAGGAGCCGAGGCGGAGGGAGACTTGTCCTTTTCCCCATCCCTTCTTGCTCAGAGGCGAGCAGGGGCGCGGAGCTTTAGAAAGTTGAGTGGTCAGGAAGGTAGGTGCCTTCCCTTTTTCCCCTCACACCGAGGTGGGGCTGGGACCTCCGGACCCAGCTTCTCACCTCGTGGGGTGCACCTTTTTCGGCTCTAGCAGCCAATGCGCATCGGAGCCGCTCTCTGCAGAGCCAGAGGGCGGGTGGTCTTCTCGGTGTGCGCCTAAGAGAATGGATCGTAGGTCCCGGGCTCAGCAGTGGCGCCGAGCTCGCCACAACTACAACGATCTGTGCCCACCCATCGGCCGCCGGGCAGCCACCGCGCTCCTCTGGCTCTCCTGCTCCATCGCGCTCCTCCGCGCCCTTGCCACCTCCAACGCCCGCGCCCAGCAGCGCGCGGCCGCCCAGCAGCGCCGGAGCTTCCTTAACGCCCACCACCGCTCCGCCGCCCAGGTATTCCCCGAGCCCCCCGAATCTGACCACGAGCACGAAGAGGGAGACCTCGAGCTGTCCCTCCCCGAGTGCCTAGAGTACGAGGAAGAGTTTGACTACGAATCTGAGACCGAGACCGAGACCGAGACCGAGTCTGAAATCGAATCCGAGACCGACTTCGAGACCGAGCCTGAGACCGCCCCCGCCACTGAGCCCGAGACCGAGCCAGAAGACGAGCGCGGCCCCGCGGTGCCAAAGCGCACCACCTTCGGCCAATCTCTCACCGAGCGTCTGAACGCTCTGAGATTGCGGAGCCCCGACGCCTCCCCGAGTCGCGCGCAGCCCAGCACTCAGGAGCCCCAGAACCCCAGACAGGGGGAGGAGTCCGAGTCCGAGTCCGAGCCCGAGCCCGAGGACAAGGATCCGAGGGACCCCGAAGAGTCCGAGGAGCCAAAGGAGAAGAAGCAGCAGCGCCGCTGCAAGCCAAAGAAGCCCACCCGCCGCGACCCATCCCCGGAGTCCCCTTCCAAAAGGGGACCCATCCCCATCCGGCGTCACTAATGGAGGACACCGTCCAGATTCTCCTTGTTTTCTTTGATTCAGGTGAGTTGCCCGCCGCCAAACCCGGGAACCTGGGGTCGGTGTGGGAGCCGCGGGAGGAAGGAAGGGAGAAGGAAAGGCAGGTTAGGAGGAAGGCGGGAAGACCGTGGGCTCAGATAGCCTGCGCGGGGAGGCAGGGGGCCAGGGCGAGCTGGGGAAGGCTCCCCGGGGCGCCGGGACGACGCCAGGAGCGCCAGGAGCGCCCGGGTGGCCAAAGGCTTGTTGGACGGCGGGCGCTCCGCGCGCCCGGCTGGAGACAGCCTGAGGTCTCCGCGCTGGTGTCCAGGACGCGCGACTGAACCCCCGGCGCGCCCCAGGTTTCGAGCCGCACACCGAAAAGGCACGGGTAAGTCACTTGTTTTACACACTTTTTTTCCTCTTAAACACTAGTCTCAAACCTTGGCAGGCGCCCGAAACGTAGTTCTAAGGTGCGCGCGCCAACTTTTCACCGTGCGAGAGCAGCCGCGCTGTAGCGACACTGTTGCAATGTGCGAAAAGTAATCACGCTGGGATTGGGCGAGAACTCCGGAGACTGCCGGCCGCGGGACAAGTCGCGCGCGAGGCGCTTTAAAGCGCTCGGAGCCCGGAGCCCAGGTCCCAGGGCTGCCAATTTGGAGCCGCCGGACCTCGGCGCCAGGGCTACCCGCCCCCGTGCGCCAGTCTTGGCCGCCGCCAACCGCCTCCGGGCGCGCACCGGGCCAAGCCCGCCGCAAAGAGCGTGCGCACCTGCCCGCGCGCTCCGGAGCCGACCTCTCCAGACCGGCCGGCGGTTCCGCACGAGTCACGCGTACTTGGAGGGCTGGCAGAGAAGGTACGGGAGTCTTAAGGGGTACCCCTACAGGCTCCCAGGGTTGGTGGCGCGGACTTAGTCACGTCGGGGCATCGCTAAGGTTTTCGCGCAGCTGATCTGGCGGCGGGGCTGGGTGCGGCTTGGCTGGAGAGGTCTGGGGGTGTTTGCGCGAGGCCCTGGGGATGGAAGAGAGGGGCCAAGAGGCCCGCGAGGCGGTGCCGAGAGGAAAGGTAAAGCGGCACAAGAAACGCGGCTGGAGAGGGGATCGCGTCTTTCATCAGGGTATCCTACAATGCGTCCCCAAAGAGCGCGGCGCCGCCGAGCTGGGGAAAGGCGTCGGATCGGACTTGCGTCCTTGGGTGCTCGGGTGATCGGTCGAGAGGGGGCAGGGGCCGGCGGCTTGGGCAGCCTCGGGGAGGGGAGGCGGCGCACCGGCCATTTTCAGCTCGCGTGAAGCTAAGTTTGGAATCTGTAACCTGGAGGCGAAGCCGCCCTGCTGCCAGAGGACAAAAACGGCTGCGGTCCCGTAACGCATCTTCTGTGCATAAAGTGTGCCTTACGCGCCAACCCTGGAGGAAAAGACTGAGAAGTGAAATATATGTTACAAAACCTCATCCAATATGGAAATTGATCTTTTCTTGGTGCGCGCGCGTCTTGGTTTGCGCCGGTTTGAGCTAGTCTGATGAGGCTGATGTTGGGGGCCGGCGGCGGGGGAGGGGGCGGTGAAGCGTTTTGAGGTTTGAAATGAAAAGATCGGTCGGGTTTATAGGCTCTTAAGAAAAGGTGAAGCCGGAAGGAACACTTTGCATGGTCTTCCTTCCCGGTCTCTCCCCCAGGAAGGGCGTCTCGGCGCCCCGGAACTTAGTTCTGCCGGCTGCGGCGCTGACTAATGACTGTTGGACCCCTTTACGGTTCTAAACTAGGAAGTACCGGGAAGGCACTTGTGAGCCGGGGGGGCTTCCTTGGGCAGCGGGCAAGTGTCAGAAGTGTGCAGGCTGCCGAGGACGTGGGAGAAGGGCCGGGCGTGCCCTGCCTTTGGCTTAAACGTGTGAGGCTGCCCGAGTGAGCTGGAGCTCCCCAAAGTTGAAATTTCCACTCTGCGTCAACACCATTAAGTGTTGTTTTTCCTCTGGTAACGTCTTAGCAGCCTGAGTTCACCAAGGAAAATGTGTCTAGTGAGTGTGCGACAGAAGCCGGAGTTTGGGTTGGCTTGTTTTGGGGGTGCTTTTCAGTGTGGGAGCTCTCTTCCTGGATTGAGTCGGCTGGGGGGGCCCCGTTTTCCTGCAGAGCTAGGTTTTTCATTAGAGAAATTAGCATGTTGCCTTGTGGCAGGGAGAATAAACAGATTTTTTAAGAAGTCCCCGGTGCCTAAGCACTCACTGTTCACCCCAGTCTTGGTCTGGTTTTAAACAGAAGCCCACATATTGGGAGGCTTGCTTTTCTTAACTGGAAGCAGTACCCCCACCTCATTATTGAGGACGGGGTGGCCCCCATCTAGGTACCCGAGTAGTTGGCCCTCTTTCAGACACACTCTTCTGTATAAACTACGTCACTGTGAGAGTCTGTTGCCCCCCCCAAGGCCCCTCCCCCACTCGGTTCCCTCCCCACCCCCCACTATCCCCCCACCCCCATTCCAGGGGAGAAGAGCCATTAGGGCAGGCGCAGAACAACTGAGGAATGAGCCAAACTCCTAGGAAGTGCTCCAGAGCCACCCAAGGAAGGGACTTTGCTGTGTAGACACTTCAAACCCTCTCCTACCTGAGACACCGGCGCTCCACTGCCTCCACCCCCTCCCCTCCCCTCCCCCTCCCCCCTCCCCCTTCCCCCACCCCAGGCATTTCTGGCAAATTCTCCTGAGCATTCCCAACTCACTAGTCTCCAAACTGGCCCTTTGTCTCACCCGGCTAAATTGGGGTTATTAGCATTTGAATCGGCTCACTTGGCCTTTCAATTTGGGTGGGGGGCGTCTGGTGAGGAAATTGGCTCAGAAAACCCAGGCCTCTACTTGACCACAGAAGTGAGTTACTAGGCGGTTGTGTATCTCACGTGCATAGGGGGAGGAGGAGAATAAGGCTAGTTAAAGGGTGATGGTATGCTCTGGCATTTAGGATTTTGCTTTACCACATTAATCATTTACTTACTAGAAATTTGCTTTTTCTTGGACAAAGGCCCTCCTACAACTGAACTTTTTTGAGTTGGAAAGTCATAGCGGTTTTCAGATATTGTGTGCTGTCAAAACAGCTGGCGTAGGTTTACTTCTGAAGTTTGGCAAACACAACTTTTATGTTTATCAGAATTCAAGAACTGGGAATTTTAAGGTTTGGAACTGTTTTGAGAGGATGTTTCGTTAATGCGCCAGAGGCCTTCCTTCCAACCCCCCCTCCCCACCCCCTCCCTCGGAACTGCTTACAACCTTTTACTCTTTAGCCCTCACTTTTAGCAGCTGGGATGGAAGGTCTCCCGAGGAAGCCGAAACTTCAATGTGGGTAAGAATGTGGTCTTTTCCTTTAATAATCTGAATGGGTTTTACTTAATTCACCCGTGTTATCACTACTCCTTACGTAGAAGGAGGCTGTTGAGGGGAAACTAAGCAGAAACCGCGGTGCAGGGGAAAGTATGTATCCTAACAGAAAGGTGACCCTATAACAAAAAACAAATTACTAAAATCAAATTAAGCTTCCAGAGGCGAGTGATATCATAGGGCAGCTAGAGTGCTGCCCTTCTCTTAGAAATTGCCCAGCAAAGGGGATGAGATCCTCAAATTACATCTTTAATCCCCATGTTCCAGAATGAGGGATGGAATTCCTTGTCCTGCTCTGCGGGGTTTTGATGCTAATGACTGTTTTCCTAAATCAGGACACCCCAGGGAGGGACAGTAAGACCTAAGAATCTTCTAGGCCTGGTCCCGCCCAGGGGCCTGGGGTCAGACCCCTTCAGCTCCAAATGCTTGCGGGTTGATGGAAGCCCAGGGTTGCCCGATTTGACTCTATCCATGATTTTAACACTACTGGGGCCAAGAAATGTGCAAGATTGATCAAATAAAAAGCACCAGTTATGAAGAAATCTGTTTTGTGTTGCTCTGATTTTGATTCTATCCAGTCTGGTTTTGAATGGGTTGCAAAAAAAAAAAAAAGGTTTAAAAAGGCAAACTGGAGACTACAGAATCGCACTGTGTCTAGGTACTGGCCTGGGGCGGGGTCGGGCCGTCCTTCAGAGCACGTCTGGAGCGTGTGTTCTGCGTGCCTCTTGCCCTCAAGATCTGCTCTCCCTGATCTTCGTGTGTGAACACAAGCTTTTCCGAGTGGGAGCAGGCGGCCGGAAGCCAGCCGTGCCCCGATTCCTCACTGCAGCCTGCGGATGCGCAGGGCTCTGGGGGAGCCCTGTCTGACAGCAGCGCCCCTAACCGACCACAAGTGTTGAGTGTGTTATCTGGTAACACTTGGGAGTATCCTGATTAGCCCAGACCCACAAACACGGCCCAGAGGCTGCAGCTGCTTAGGATAAACCGGTCTCCTCGGCCTTGGGGTTTGTTTTTATCATCCTTCTCTCCCAGGAACTTCTTCAGACTTTTTTTTTTCCTTAATTGCTCCTCTCCCATGAAATTTTAATACCACAGGTATAGAGATGTATTGGATATCTTGTTTCTATACTGCGACACCTTGTAATAGCTAAGGTGTTTGGGGGTTTTTTTTGTGGGGTTTTTTTTTTTTTTTGCATTTCCCCCAAACCGATCTTCCCCTGTTGCAAATATGTGAGATAACAAAGCAAATGTTAAAAAAAAAAAAAAATCAATGATGTGGCATCCCATTTTTTTTTATTTTACTAATGTTTCCTTTTTTCCTTTTTTTTTTTTAAATCTCATACACCCCAGCCCCCCAGCCCCAGCATGGCCCCCAGTGCTAGTGCCCAGCTATTTCAGAGTTGAGGAGCCAGAGGGAACAGCCTAGTGACTTAGTTCTCCCCAAGGCCAAGATCTGCAGTGCAGAGCCACTGTCACCTGTTGACAGGACTCAGCCAGTCACGGCAGGACATCCAAGAGGAGCTGGCGCCACGGCACCCACACCTCCCCCCCACACCCCCCCCCCACCGGCTTGCCTGCAAAGTCCCTGCTGCAAGGTAGAATTGGGGAGGCTGCCTGCCTGGCTTGGCCTGTGGACACGGCCTATTTTTATTCTATGAGCTTATTTTAGGGTGAGCGTGCTGCAAGTTAATGGGGCCACGGCTATCAGAAACGCCGGGGTATGTCCGACTAGGCTGTGTGCACAGGTGGGAAGGGGTATCCATAATGTGCAGGAAGGTTTGGGGGGGAACCACAGAAAAAACTGGAAGACAAAGACAAGAACACTGGGGAAGAAAGAGAAGAGAAGATTTGGAGACAGGGAGTCACTGAGCCCACCATACACGCTAGGGCAATGAAGAGTCGTATGAAGAAATAAGGAGAGATTCAGGGAGAAAAAGGTTTAGGGGAAACGTCACAGCCATCTTCAACAGTCTGGTGGCCGTAGAAGCAATGTCAGGAAAGCATTTCTAATAGCCACACCTGGCAGTGGAGGACCCCCCCAGCACCCCCCTCCCCCCAGGATTACAGCAGAGGCACGAGGGAGGTCACTTTCCCTCAGAGGGTCTCTACAGACCTGGCCAGAAATTTCAATTTTCTAGGTGTGGTGGGGTTTTTGTACTTGTGCCTCAATTGCTTTGACCGAATGGAAAGATTTAAAACCCAGGAAATCTTGGAGAGCTCAAATGCTGAATCTTGGATTTCAGTTCAGGGAGAGGCCCCCCCGTCTCAAACTGGCCCCAGGGGCTGCCCCCAGCTGCCGATGACCCGCTTCTCCTCCCCCCAGGCGAGAGCCGGCTCTGCTACCTCCCTTCCGACGCGCTCTGGGAGATGGAGGCCGTGCATAAACGGCAAACATGCCATTCCCCGTATGGTCAGACCACGGGGCCTGGAATTCCCACTGTGATGACTGACATTTTTTAAACAGGGCCTCCACTAAAGCCAGATTTATCCTCAGGGGTTCCCTCCTGCCCTCCTGGCCCCCACTTTTACCCCTCTCTTAGCCCCCCTGCCCGGGGCGCTGTTCATCTTTTTTGGAATGGCCCCTTCTCCCCTCCGGGTTCTCTGCTGCATCACGAGCTAGCCCGGAGAAGGGGGGGGTCCACAGGCCAGTCCGAGTGACTGCCGACGGGGTGCGGACCCGCCGGAGCGGCCCGGGGGTCAGGGGACAGTCGTGTGCCTGGCTGCAGAGGAAGGGAGCAGCCCTTCCGAGTCGGGGGCTGCGGAGTTCAGCTCTGTGAGCTGAGTGAGGGGGTCTGAACCCCTGACAGGGGGCCCTTGGCCCCTGGGGCTCCAGCTCAGCGTTTTTAATCTGAGCACATGGAGTATTTTTCCGAAGTCTGGTTCCAACCATCTTTAATATCAGCCCTGCACCTGCTCCTCACCTCCATTTGAGGCATTTTCTCTCGAGCTGGCATTTGCCTGAAGCAGCCTGGCCACACGGACCCTTCGGCAGACAGCGGGCTGCTGCTGCCTCCACCGGCCGCGGCTGGCAGAGGACGCGCGGGGAGGGAGAAGCATGGGCCCAGCGAGTCTTAACCGTAATTAACTGAACAGCTTCAAAGTCTTATGGCGACTCAGTCAGCACTCAAAAAGCATTTGTCTCTGGGAGGTTGAGAAACGGAATAGGTGCCTCAGTTCTCTTCCCCAGGCTTCCTCCTTTCTGCTTTTGTTTCCTCACAACTGGTGAAAAGATTCTCCTTCAGTTCAGAAAGAAAGCGACCAACAGCAGGGACAAAGGTGGTCCCCAGAGACCGCTCTTCTGCAAATGGCCCCAAGCCCCAAGCCACAGGCTAGGACGAAATCCCGCTGCTAAAAAAGGGATCTTATTCCCGGTTTCTGCTCCCTTCCCCCTCGACCACCTCCTTCCCTTCCCTGTCTCCCTCGCTGTCCCTTTCTCGGATGCAGGAATGAAGCAGGAAGGAGAGGTGACGGGCAGCTGTTTAAAACTTGGATGTGCTTTGTGCTTTCGGCAATGAGTAAGGAGCCCCGAATGTAAGCACCCTGACAGCCGTCTGCTGGTGATAGCATGTGCCGGCCGGGAGGTGTCGAGAGAGCAGGAAGACTGAGTTTAGGAAGCTTAGGGTGCCACGTGGGTTCCCCGAGCAAGGGGGCCAGCTCCCCACACCCGGCAGCACTGGTGCTCAGAGAGCCAACAGTGAAGAGCACCTTCTGTCCCGCCGGTGCTCCCCCGGAGGCCCCTGGGCCAGTCGTGAACCAGGCTGACTGGCCTCCGAAATGCACTTTAACTGAAACACGAGCAGTGTTTGCTGTCACTCTCCTAATTCACGGGAGTGTAGAAAATCTATTCTTTTCAAGTAGCTGGGGATACACAACTTCCCAGAAACCTTCGCCGGGATTTTGACAGCCAAGCCTTTCCTTCTCTGATGGATACACTGTCTCCCCGCCCCCGCCCCCCCCCCCCCCGTGCCCCCGCACTCCCTGTGGGAACGAGGCCCAGACCCTGGCACACGGCTCTGTCCTTCACCCCAGCGCCCCGTTCTCTCGGGCACCCTGACGAGCCTCTCTCGCCTTCCTCTTTGTGATCTGCGTGAACTCATTTACCAACTTTCCTTCCTTGTTCCTGCTTATTCCTAGCAGATAGTGACCTCTTTCCCCGAGTCCAGAAATCCATCCAGAAATGGCAGTCTGCACTCAGCTGCCTACCACCACCTGTAACTCGCCAGCTCCGTCCAGGGCAAGGCCCCCTTTCTGTCTGGAGCTGGAAGGCTCACCAGACGCTCCCCCCCAGCCAGCCCCCCCGCGGTCGCCCCCAGCACTTACTGCAGCGGCCTCCTCAGGTCCCTGGGGCCGGGTGCACCAGCTGCCTCTCGTGTCAGCCGGCTCCTCGAACATCTGGCCACGCTGCCGAGGTGTCTCGGGTCCCACTGTGTTCTGTGACGGCTTCAGATTTGCACTGTACAGTTTTCAGACTCCGTGGCCAATCCCTACAAAAAAAAAAAAGGAAATAGACAAAATGGGGAACACTGGAGTTGTAAACCGTGCGATTTTCTTCTTCCCAGTCCTCATTTACCTTTAAATTAAGGTGATTCCTAGTCAAGTCTAACGGTCCTCTCACAGCCTACGGCAGTGGTTTCATCCGGGGGGCGATTTTGCCCCCCAGAGGACATTTGGCAAAGTCGACATTTTCGCTGCTGCAACTAAGGGGCTGCTACTGGCATCTAGTGGGTAGAGACCAGGGATGCTGCGAACACCCCACAGCGCCCACGACGGGCCACATCGGAGTCGGCGGGAGTCGGCGGCCCCGTCGCGAACAGTGCAGAGGCTAAGAAGCCATCATCTCCACTGGGTACTCTGAGCGCCTCCCCGATTCTCCCCTCCCGCATACCCCCACCGGGCCCTTCCGAGCCCACTGCTCTCTCCCGAGGTATCTTTCCTTTTCCTCTGCAGTGCTCCAAGTGTTCGAGATTCTGTCGCCAAATGTATTCCTCCCCTCGAGGGTAGTCTCTGATCCACTCGTTTCACACCCTGTAAGGACGGCTGTCTCTCTGAACTCAGGTCTTGACCTTCCCTCTAAACTTCAGAGCCACCCTCTTACATAACAGGCTGTGAAGCCCTCCATCCTGACTCCCCATTCTTCCTTCACCGCCGCCACCACGCCAGCTCCTCCCCAGAGCCTCTGGACTTCCTGTGTCACTTGCGTCCCATCATCCAAGTGCCAGACTTTGGCTACTAGAGGGCCCTTTGGGATCCCTCTTGAGTCCTTTCCTTTGGCCTTCCTGCTACTTTAGAGGTTGTGACCGGCCACAGCTTCCGGTGTTCTCTCCATCAGGACCATCCCCCCCCCATAGCCTCCATCTTTATGAAAACTAGGCCCAAACCCTACTTGCAGGACAAAAACGTTCAGCGTCTGCTCTATTTCCTACCCAAACCACCTCAAAAGTGCCTGCCCTTTAGTTTCCAACTATCCCGAGAGAGATCCCATCCAGTTTGTACCCCTTCCCCCAAATGGGCCTTGTTCGGGGTAGGCCCACACCTCCCATTCCCCCCATTGGTAGGCAAGGGTCCTATCCACCCACGAAGGCTCATCTGAAACGCCATTTTCCCCATCAAGACTTTCAGGGTCCCCCACCCCCAACCCCAGGAGAGGTCTTTCCTTTCATTTGTATGATCTTTATCCTTTGAGACGGTGGACTGGTGTCTACCCAGCCTTTATCCCCCTCAAAAGTTGTGCTCTCTGGGCATAGGACCAAGATACCAAAGAGGGTTGAACAAAGGGGTCCCACACGCCCATGAGGATGTCAAACAAAGGGACCTCGTACCCATTCCTTGATGGACAGTGCTTGGGGACAGAGTCCAAGCGTAGGGGGCAAACTGCCCTTTTGGGGCTCCAGACCCCAATGTCTACTGACCTTCTAGCTCGGCAGGGTGCGGCATCCCTGGGGCCTCGACTCCTCATCCGTCTGGGACTGTTCCTCTGCATCGGGCCAGGGCGCCCTGTCTCTCCTCAAGGTCCCGGCTCCGCCGCCAGGCCCTGGACATTTTCTTCCTCCTCGCCTGTCCTCAGCGGCGGTCCCCTCGGTCGGGTGGGTTTGCTCAGCGACACCTAGGGTTGGCCCCTGACAACCCGCGACCTTCCCTTCCAGCCTTGATGACTTGTGGCTTCAGGAAGAGTGACCCCACGGCGCCAGCCTGCCTCGTGGCGTCCCAGGCCTGGCCGCCATACGCCCGCCCACCGGCCGCTTCCAACCAGCCCAGGAGCACAACCCCTTAGGGCGTTCCAACGCGGCGCCCCCTGTTGGACCTCCCATTCGTATCCGGTTTCCGGTCCGACGACCCCTGCTCATTCGCCAGGCAACCTTGATTGGCGTGACCCCAGCCCAATGGCTGACCCAGGGCTGGGGTCGCTGGGGAGTGAGTTGGTGGTCGCGACCCAGTTGGCCCATTCAGTGGATGCTCAAAGGGTTGGGCCATTGCGTGCGGGGATAGTTGGACAAAGTTTGAGCCAAAGTTCAATGTTGGCATTTCCAAGTGTGTAGACCCGTTGACCTGACGTGATACGCCTTTGGGCGACCCCACACGTTGGCCAGAGTCCGACTTTGTCAGCTTCCCTCTGCAGCACGGCCACGTGGATGGCGGATGCGGGGCAGCGATGCGCCGTGGCTGTGGTCCCGTCGTTCCAAGAGGGATGCGTTAGACTTAAGAAGATTGAGCGGTGCGTCGTTCCCCCGCCTGCGGCTCGTATACACAGCGATCCAAGCGGTGCTCCCGCTCGCCGCAACCCACCCCTTATTAACACTCACCGTGCCATCTTCTCCCGCCCGCCCACCAGGCGACCACCTGCTTCATGCCCGGATGCCGTGCACCTAAAGGTGGCTTGCAGGTCCGTGTCACCCGCTGGCGAGACAGACCTCATGGCCACGTCCCGGGTCGTACGTGACCCGCAAGCGGCAATTCCCCCCCCCCCCCCGCCCCGCGGCTCAAATCCCTCTGCAGACTCCACTCCCCAGACCCCAGACCCCGGACCCAGAGCGGTGCGTGTGCACGCACCAACCCACCCAGGCGGTGCAGGGGTTTTCCCCAGCCGGTTCTAAGTCCCCACGAGCTTCGGCGACAGGAGCGCAGCCGGGCGACCGCGGGACTTGCGGCCGGGCTCAGTGCCGCCTCAAAGGGCTTTAGCAGTGGAAAAGTGAAGCCGCTGCCCTGGGATACCCACAGCGAAAGGAAAGGGGCTGGAAGGGGGCTGCTGAGGGGCCGGAGAGGAGCCGGGGTGGCTGACCGACTACCCCGCAGCCGGCACCCGAGGCAGATAAGCGGCACATTTTAGCCGCGGCCGCCGGCGCGGCACGGTGTGTGTCTTTGGGTTCAGTGCGCACAGGGTTGTCCAGTCTCTTGAGACCACGCCAAGCCGGCCATAAATCTCAACTAAAATCCCCTTAGCCTGTCCCCGGAACAGTAAGACCCCCGGAACTCTGAGGCCTTCACCGGACGGGGTCTCCGTGTGTGTCCCGCGCCGCCCCCCCCCCCACCGCGTTTCGTGCCGCGGCAACTACCACTTAGAGGGTCTCCGTGGAACGTACCGAAGACCCTCTTAATTCCCCTGCATCATTATCCACATAAACGAGGGAAACCCTTGCCCGCGCCACCCTAGGCTACTGCGAGGACCCCCAGAGTGGGGTGGGGATAGGGGACATTGAAGTGCTTTACGGGAGCCAGTCTCGGCAAGCTGGCAAACAAAATTTACAGAAGCGGCGGAAAGTACCCCAGGGCATTTTAAAAACAAATTATGTGCGCACACACGGCAGCCCCTCGCCCCTCGCCTCCTGTCCGCTCCGCCGGTGGGCTCACGACCACCTGTCGCATCCTCGCGCGCGCCCGCGCCCCCTTCCCATGCGCCCGAAGCCTTGTACTCTGGACTTGGAGCTTAAGATGGGAGGCTGCCCAGGTGTGGGGGCTGCGGCTCAGGGGTTCAGGGGTATCCTGGGGTGATGAAACCCTCCTGCGGTTCCCCCCTCCCCCCGAGGAGAGTCATTTGGGTCTGGGAGGGAGGGTTTCAGCTCCTGCGCTCAAGCAGCCCGGGGCCCACGTCTTGCGTCACGTGTCCCGCAACGCAGGAGAGCTCTCGCTCTCTCTCTCTGGCCAGGGGATAAGAGAGGAGAAAGACTCCAAATCAGTCAGGGAGAGGAGTGGAAGGAGCCAAAACATCCCTGCGAGGCCTGCGCTCATCAGCCCCCTTACCCAAAGTCCCGGGCTGCCGGCGCCAGGATCTGGCTGCCGGAGCCGCCTGGGCACCGGGGCCGGCGTCCTCTGGTGGCAGACAGCGAGCACTACGAGCGATTTTCGGACCGAATCGGCACGCTCCTCAGATCCAAGCAGGCGGGACTGGCCTGGAGCAGAAAGAGAGAGAGAGAGAGAGAGAGGAAGGGACAAGGGCAGGCCAAGGGGGGGCCAGAGGGCAGCCTGAGGGGATAAAAAGTGGCCAGGAAGGAGCCAAGACTCCACCAGCAACAACAGAGTTGCTTCCATGACCGTCTTAGGTTTGAAGCCCTGAACCCCCTGACCTCAAGAGGGTTGGAAACTGAGGTTGGAGAACTTTCTAGCCGGTACTTTGAATTTTTTTGAAATTTTTTTCTTCACCCTAGTTCGGTTGGGTGCTCCGTCTTACGGGGCCCCAAGTTTATTTTAAGAGTTCGCCACCGTGTTATGGGCGTGCGCAACCGCCTCGACGGCAATAATATGTCAGGACAACGCGATATCCCCCCTGAACTCGGGGAACAGCCCGAGCAACCATCTTTGGAGGCCCCAGGGGCAGCTGCCCCCAGTCCTGGGCCTGGCGCAGCCGAAGAGATGGAGACCGAACCGCCTCCCAGCGAGCCCGTCCCCGTCCAGATTGAAGGCGAGGCCTGTGGACCCCCAGAGGTCTCCAGGCCTAACTTCCCGGACCTGGGCCAGGCCGTCGAGGAAGCCGGAGCCCATGGAGACTACAGCCCACCCCCTGAGGAAGCCATGCCCTTCGAGGTCGAGCAGCCCAGCCCAGGAGGCTTCTGGCCTACCCCGGAGCAGCCTGGAGACACCACTGGGGCCAGTGCAAGGTCTTCGGAGGTCTCTGGCCCACCGCTCATGGAGCCCAGAGCCTTTGGTGATGCCGGACCAGGCCTGGGAGGCTACAGCCCTCCACCTGAAGAAGCCATGCCCTTTGAGTTGGAGCAGCCTACCCAGGGAGGTGACATCCAGCCTCTCCTGCAGGTCTCAGACCTCGCTCCCGGAGGCCCGGGTGCGGGGGTCTTTAGCACTACTCCCCAGGAGCCCCGGGTTCTCAGACCTGCAAGCGCAGGCTTTGGAGGAGACCGCAGCCCTCCCCCTGAGGAGGCTATGCCATTTGAGTTTGATGGAGCAGCCTTTGGGGACGACAGCCCACCCCCTGGGCTCCCCCGAGCTATCCCACAAATCGACGGCGGCAGTGGCGGCGGCCAGTCCGCGGCAGCCGCGGTCTCGAGTGCGGTCCTCCTCGCTCCCGCCGCGAACGAGCCCCCCCTCTGGGTCCCAGCCGCCATCGGCAGCCCATCCCGAGAGGCTGTCAGATCTCCTCCACACTTCGCGGGCGACAGCCCCCCGATGGAGATCTCCGGACCCCCGCTCGAGATTGGCAGCGCCCCCGTTGGGGTCGACGACGCTCCCGTCAACATGGACAGCCCCCCAATCGCGCTTGACGGCCCGCCCATCGAGGTCTCCCGAGCCCCAGTTAAGAGAGAGCGAGCAGAGGGAGAGAGACCCCCAGTTGAGGGAGAAGAAGCCGAGATGGAAGGAGGCTCAGCCGCCGCTGCTGCGGAGGGAGGAAAAGTCCCCTCTCCAGGGGACCGAGCCCCTGACGCCGGGGCCAAGCCTGATTCTCCAGCCGCCGGGGCAGCCGCTGCCGCCCCTGACGCTCCAGCCACCGGGGCAGCCGCTGCCGCCCCTGAAGCTCCAGCCGCCGGGGCAGCCCCAGCCGCCCCTGACGCTCCAGCCGCTCCAGCCGCGGGGGCAGCCGCTCCTGCCTCCCGGGCAGCCGCTCCTGCCTCCCGGGCAGCCGCTCCTGCCGCCCGGGCAGCCCCTCCTGCCTCCCGGGCAGCCCCTCCTGCCGCCGGGGCAGCCGCTCCTGCCGCCCGGGCAGCCGCTCCTGCCGCCCGGGCAGCCCCTTCTGCCGCCCGGGCAGCCCCTCCTGCCACCCGGGCAGCTCCTGCCGCCCCTGCGTCTGGAGCCCGACCCAAGCTCCGCTTCCTTAGACCCCCCAGCCCCGAGATCCAGGTTGCCGATCCGCCTACTCCGCAGCCTACTCGCGCATTTGCCTGGCGGGGCAGGTCTGGCCGCCGCGACGACGACGAGGGGTCGGTCAGCAGCGACGACGACCACAGCAGCGATGAGTCCGACGATGGGACCTCCGGATGCCGCCGCTGGCTGCAGCCCCGGCGAAATCGCCGCCGCCGAAAGCCCCGGCGCAACTTGCTCCGCAACTTCCTCGTGCAGGCCTTCGGGGGCTGCTTCGGCCGATCTGAGAGCCCCCAGCCCAAAGCCTCGCAAAGCCCCAAGGTCAAGAAAATTCCCCTGGCGGAGAAGCGCAGACAGATGCGCAAGGAATCCCTGGAGAAGCGCGCCCAGAAGCGCGCAGAGAAGAAACGCAGCAAGCTCATCGACAAACAACTCCAGGAGGAAAAGATGGGGTACATGTGTACGCACCGCCTGCTGCTTCTAGGTAATGCGGTGGACTCTGCCCGCGGGGAGCAGGGCCGCCGGGGGACCCCGGGAGGGGGTGGCAGGGCTGCCCGGTGGAGCTCAGGGCCTGGCGGTGGGAGGAGGGGTGGGGGGATCCAGGCCGAGGCGGGAAGAGACTGCTAGAAAGTTCCAGCGAGGGGCCCTAACTTTGCCCTGGGAGCGGGAGGGGTCCTTTGTCGTGTTTGGGTGGTCGAAGTATATGCCCTCTAGGGAGAAAAGTGGTGCCGAGCAACACTGAGGGTCGTTTCCGGCTGGACAGTCAGCCAGCGTCAGCGACCGTAAGATGCCCCCGGTCCTTGGGTGGGGGCCGGCAAGAAAGGCGGGGGCTTCAGGTGAGCCAGGAACTGCCGGGGAGGGTCCCCGGGGTTCCCCAGGCTAGGCTGGTGGGGGCCGCGGTGGGCTGGGGTCGTTGGGGAAGCTGCGTCCCCGCCTCGCCTGGCACTGCTGCTTGGACTCAGACAGCTTGTCGTTGGTGTGTGTTGGTGTCCATATTGTGTCCGCCTGTGCATGATATGCTCAAGTGTCTCCCAATTCCCATCCCTGGCACCCCCAGATTACCCGCCGACTGTGTACTCGTACTGGGGAACGGGCTGTCTTGTGTTTTGCGCCATGGCGCGGGCAAAAACTTTCCGTGTTTGCACACTCTGGTGGTACCTGTGCGCGGGCGCTCTGCAGCAAACGGCGCGAAAAATGCGGAGGAGAAGGTGGTGGGGCCTCTCGGGGAGTGTGTGGGGCCACTGGCGCGGGGGAGAGGGGGCCGCCTCGCTGGCCTCCATAACCTTTTTTCTGTATGTCTTTCTCTCTTTTTTCCCTTTGCGCTAAGCGTTTCCTCACTTCTCATTCGTTCGCCAAACCCTCCCGCCTTTACGGTTGAAAAACCAGACACTCAGGTATCTGGGGCGTCGGGGCTGCACACATACGTTCAGTATTCTGCACACACTCAGCTCACCTGGTGGGGGGATGGAGGGAGGAGGGGAAAAAAAAAAAAAACAACCCACTTAATCTGCTACAGGCAGGTCTGGATCCAAACCTACACGGGGTTGGTTCCAAGAGGGTGGGCGTGGCTGTGTTTAAAAAATATGAAATAATTTTTTTCCTAGGGAAGAGCCTGAGGTAAGCCAATCATTTAAGCTTTTACAAAAAGTACAGTAGGAGGGGCTTGGTTTAAAAAGACTGTTATGCGTTGGGAGTGGAATGCTGTCTTGTCTTCGAGATACAATTAAAATAAAAAAATTTTTAAAAATGTTTCCAGTGTATTTTAAGTATATGGATGAAATATGGTAAAACTGTTGACTATCACTTTTGAAATATGTAAATGTTTGCATGTGAATCTTTTCAAGCAGCTTTAGCTGGGGCAGAGAGGATCAAAGGTAAGATCCTCTGCGAATGGACTTGGGATACCAAGAAATTAAAAAGGTCTTGTGTTCATGACCACATCGGGTACGTTTGGCGGCCCTCCGCCTTCCCCTCCTTCTCTCTTCATTTTTCCCACCTTTCGGGGTCCTCTGGTCCCTCGAGGACGCTCTTCCTGCCCCCCTCCACAAACCCCTCCCCCCTTCACAAACCCCTCCCCCCTCCAGCTCCCTACCTCTGTGGCCCCTCCCACTCCCCCTCCTTCCCTCCTCCAGCCTTGCCTTGGCTCCCATCTGAGGCTTTGGCTCCGTGTGCCACAGTCCATCAAAGCAGTAATTAGCAAGGGTCTGAATGTGTGACTTGGATGAAAATTTCAAAAGTGAACCTCCACAATCTTAATTTCTTTATTTTATTCTCTAAGACCTTTCAAGGGATTTAAAGATCACAATTTCTACAGCTGGGCTACATTTGTTGGCTAAATATTTTATAACGTGTGATGCTTTTTAGCAATGCCACTGTGGACAACAACCTTTGGCTTCTGTGACATGTGTGTCTTTCACAAATCACAGTTTTAAACATGGTGGTCATTTTAGTGACGCCCCCCCCCCCCGGGAAATAGTGACGTCATCATTTTCCTAATTACACATAGAAGAGAAGCAGTTTTAAATTTGGGATGTCCCAACCCTACTATAGCCAGAACCTTAGATGACAACGCACCGTTTTCCTGGAGACAACTGCTTTTGCCCTAAAAGTCCCATTTCAATATCCCGAGCTTAGCTCTAGGAAGCTGGCCTCTGATGGGGAGGGGACACAAGTGGGTACAGAGAGGAAGCCAGGTGACAGTGTCCACTCGACCCCTAGTTGGCAATGTGCCTTACTTGCTGGGGTCTCCGCTGTCTCATTTGGGACTTGAAGCTTCCCAGCTGATCTCCACTACAGTATCCTTTGCTTCATGTCTCCAGTCCTCTATTCTGGGGGGTGGGGGGTGCGAGGGGTGGAAAGCACAGTCCACTTAAATCAGGACTGGGGCTTAAACCACAGGTTACCCCCACCCTGCAGCAAACTGTCAGTCCATGTCTGGGGCCAAACCCTAAGAATATTAGAAGTTTACCTTGCTCACCCTTGTTTTGTGTCCAGGGTGCAAAATTAACCTTAATAAAAAGAAATTTGCTGGGGTCGTCCTGCAGTTGTCCCGATTCTGCTCTCAGGGAGTCACTGGCCAAGAAGACCGAACCCCAGGCCATGCGAGACAGGAGCCTGAACCAGGACAGCCAGCGTTACCTGCTGCAGTAATGCGGTTCGGGGAAATGGCTCATTTCCCACCAGGCTTCATTTGGCCAAAGTGACGAGAAGGGTACCCCTTCTGGGTCTGAGTTACTGATGGGTGTTGGGGGTGGTGGAGAAGAAGGATGAGGACTTACATTTAGGACAAGACCTCTTACTAACAGTCTAATTCTAACATAAAACAAGACATCCATATATTCCTACCACTGAAGCTGCAGGTCAGAAGAGCATCCTTTCATATGCTTACTAATTTGTGGCGGGCACACTCGTCTGTTGCTTTACAACTTTGTGTGCGTGTGTTTGTGTGCGTATGCCGTTTCCGCTTTTATTGCCCAGTTTAACCCCATTACAGGGAAGTTTTTTTAAAGGAGATAAATAGATAATCAATAACATGACCAAAATTCTAGGCTATGTAAGAGAGGAAGCCTTTTCCTTATTTGATACCGTTCAAGAATACTGTTTCCATGTTTTTAGAAACCCAATTTGGGTACGATTCCCCCCCGCCCTTTTTTTTTAAGACTTGCAGGGGCAGGCAGAGTCGAATTTTTTAGTGTCTGCTACATTTTATTAAAACTGTGCAGGCAAATGCTATAGATAATAATGGCCAGCTTGCCATGACACTTTATTTATACAGTGAATCGCAATTAATTGTATGACAATTTATTTATGCCACCAGGTACAATAGTGATGCATTGCATTCCATCATGCAGGAGAGCCTTTTTTTTTTTTTCCTAATTCTTTAGTACAGCAATTTTTTCCATATTCAGAATGCCTCCACTGAGCTTTTTGGTGCAGTGGGAAGGGCATAGTTTATCAGGCCACCAAATCCTTAGAATTAGGAGAGACTTTTATTTTCCCTCTCTGTCTCCCCAGTAGTATTTTATGCCTCTTGAAGGCCGAAATTCTCCCCTGCCTTTTAAAATCCAATTTCCCATAGATTTCTCTCCGAAATAGTAATAATAATAATAAATGTTTTCTATACAAGTAGGTTCATTTTTATAATTTGCCCACATTATGTCTATCATGGGAATTTGGTATTAGGCAAAGAAAAGTGGGGTCCCTGGGCTTTTTGCACACCCCCTCCTGACTTGAAAGGGATAGCCTCACTGCCTTCAGGTGTTAGTAATCGGTAACAGTAATGGTCACGCATAATGATACCACATTCTTACTGTGGTTTTAAAAGCCTTTCATCTAAGTCACATTTGTCCTTTGAAACAACCTTGGGCAATAAAAATGTGGTAGGACCCCATGTCATAGGCAAATAAACTGAGAGCTCAGAGCTGAAATGTCAGGGACTTTTGCTCAAAGACTGCAAGGTAAGTGAAGGAATCAAAGTTTCTAATTCAGATAACACAGTGCTCAACAAAAAATGTGGTAACCAGCGATAAAGCATTATTTAAATGTAAAGCATGATTGTGAATGTGCTATGTGCTCTTCAAATCCCTTGTCAAATTTGACAGGTGTCTCGCAGTCTTCTGCTTTCTGAAGGATAGCCAACCCCAGCAGATCTCTGGTTATAAATGTCCATCGAGTGTACATGACACGTGAGCTCTCCCATTTCTGAGATACCTATCATTGCTGCGGTGATATCTGGTCCCCACATTTGCTTGAGCTCATCTGCCAACGCTGCAGTCTTAGTTTGTTTATTGGGCTTTGTTCTTTTGCAGCCACAGGTTTCCTTTAGGAAACCTCTGTGGTTTTCTTCAGTGGGGTCTAAAGCTTTCCTTATTCAGAGTTCCACTAAAATAATCATATATTATTATTATTTTATAATATATAAATAATAATAATTTAACCATAATACCAAAAAGTGGGCATATTTGCAGTGTTGGAGGAGAAGACTGTTTAAAATCCTGGCCTAGATCTAGTAACCCTACTAAAATCCCTCTTGTTTTAATATCCCTCATAGTGCTTTTTTTTTTAAGTACTCCTTACTTTTAGTTGGGGCTTAATTCCTACTTAGCTTAGCAAGAGTTAGTGCATAGTCTTAGAAATCACCTTTGATTTTTATGCAGGAACGTTGGTATTAAGTAAAAAAAAAAATATATTTTTTAAGAGAAGGTAGTCTAATTGCCTAGATTCGAAATTCCTCATGCTGTCATGCCTCTACTACTTTGCAGAGTCAGTTCCCCACCAAATAGAACTCACTCTCACCCCCAGCAAAACTGTGGCACCCCAATGCTTCTACATAAAGTAACTTTCAGGAGGCACAGAAAGAGCCTTTCATTCAATAGAATTAAAATTGGTTTCTACACTTCTTGGTTTTTTTAACAGGTGGCAAAGGAGCTCTTTCCAGACCTCCACCTTGTGCCTCCTGGGGTTCCTAGTGGACTGTGAAGTTAACAAGCCGCCTGTCCATTTCAAAATGAAATTTCTCAGGAAGATTCACAGTTGTCAACATAGGAAAGGCTGGGACAATTGCTAGGACAAGGTTGCCCTCCCCCACCCCCACCGAGTAAAAGAGTCAAGCATTAGTCAGTCTAAGAATTAGCCCTCTCCAACCCTGGTGTCCCCCAGTAACAAGGACTCTGAGACTATGGCTCTGCTGACATTCTCCTTGACAAACTTTCTTGAATTGGACTGGAAAGGGGTTTTGTCGTGTCAGGTTCCTGTTCTGGCCTGCAGTCACCCTGGGAGTGAGATCTTGACCTCTTCAGAGAGGGAGGAGAATCAGCCTGGGTCTGTGTCTCCTTGAGAGCCCTTCTGGAGGATCAGCAAATCCTCAGTGGCCTTTCCAAAAGTGAAAAGAACAGGTGGGATGCCAGGGAGCCTCTGAAGGAAGGAGAGGAAGGGCATTTCCAGAAGAATCAGAGGAATAGACGTCATTTTTCCACAATTCCTCTAAAAAGAGGGCCAGATACCAGAAGGGAAGTTACCCTTTAGAAATTCTCACCACTGTCCCTGGCACAGGTCCGTGCCCAATAAATGGTTACTATTGTTTCTAGAAATTCTCTTAGGCTTTTCTCTCCCTGCTCCAAGTAAGAATTTGGGATTTGTGTTTCTTTGTTTTCTGTACTCCCCATGAGACTGTTAACTTGTAAATTCTCAAAGTGCTGGGCACCCATTCTTTACGTTTCAGAGTACACTCTTTTTACATACTTTATTAATAAAGGTCAGCTCAAGCAGGAGACCGGGGACACCTTGCCAAATTTATGGTTGTGTGAAGCCACTCTCAGGTGGGTGAAGTGGCCAAGAGAAGATGAGGAGAGACCTTTATTTTTACCTAGCCTGGAAAAGTTTCCCCATCCCCCTTTCCTATCCCCCCACCCCCCTACCTCCTTCTCTTTTTATTATTTATATTATCCTCCAATCTATAAACCAACTCTGTACTGTGGTTGAAGCCAGGGACCTGAGCTTAGATTGTCCTATGTTTACTATACATGCAAAAAAAAAAAAGAAAAAAAGATTGTTTTTAGTTTCCCTTCCCGACAGCCAGATGGTGAAGCAGTCCAGCCAGTGGCGATCGAAGAGGAGACCTCCAAGAATGAGGTAAGAACAACAAAAAGCAATGTTTGACTTTTAATGATTGTTGATCACCCCACACTCAGTGGGGACCCGGGATGCTCTCGTCTCTGACAGTGAGCACACGGGCCCCCCCCCCACTTCACCTGAGAATTGCCAGAGCCCTTGTGGCCCAAGCAGGAACTCGGGGCTGTGCCACGGGAAGAATGGGAGGGGACTCATCTGTGACAGAGTCACGAAATCGGAGGGAGTGTGCCGCTGTTGTACTCACTTAGAGGGAAAATCCCAAGTTGAACTGCAGGGTAATTTGTTAAACCTCAGGGGAATTTGGGAGCCTTAGACTCATGGAGCTCTGCCTACAGACCTTGAACATTAGATCTTACTAAATGCTTCTTAATGATTCAGTTTGGGGCGAGGAGAGAGGTGTATAAATTGTTATCTGATCCCAGACTTATTATGAGTCAGTCAGCGTTTCCTACGTTGTCACACACATTCGGTGTGTGGGACAGAGTTAAGTACCTTCAACTGCCTTTAATGAGCTGATAATGGGAAGGAAGATCTCTTGTACCCACTTCCTAAGGGCGTGTCTCGATCCCCCACTCCGGGGCGCCCGGTGGCCCGCCCTTGATTGATACAGCTCTCGCCTCCCCCAGGCAGCAGACCCTGTCGCCTCCCTCCTTATTCTTAATTATTAAGTAGAACGGTTTTTCCTTACATCAGACCAATGGCTAGTGCGCATTATGACTATGAGGGGATTTTTTTTTTTACAGGGAGCCTGCATTCAGGTAAGTTTGAAGGATTTTTGGAAAGAAAACCTAACGCTCATCCTAGTAAATGCCCCCAAACTGAAGTCAGGTGGCAATGCTACAGTCTGGGCCCAGAAGGCCTGTTTCACCAGCCTGGGTCCAGCTGAAGATGACAGAGTAGACGGTGTCACTTCGGAAGGGTCTGGGTACTTAAATACCTGGGACCATGTGAAAACACCCCCTTCAATCTTCTCGTCTATGGTAATTCCTAAGTGTCCAAAGGACTTAAGCAAAAGCCTGTGAGGTCCTTGTTTAAAAAAAGTGAAACCTTATTTGTCATCAGTCCCTTGAGTTTTTGGGGCCTTCTCGGGCTTCTCAGATCGTGGAAAGTGTCCATCTTAATTCCTTACAGCTTTTGAATATACGGGTCCGGTAGGCCAATGAGATGCGTAGTTAACATATTAATAAAATCATATCCGTCATTCAGGGGTCCTTCCGCCCACTGCCCCCCACAAGTGTGAGTTTTTGGGTGACTGACTTCAGTGGGGCCCAGAGATGGTGAAGGTGAGTTGTTATTTCAGGTTGGCCACTAGATGGTGAGACGGCGTAAGGCAGAAAAAAGGCATCATATCTAGGATTAAATGAGAGGGGACAGGGAACAGGAGTGGGGAGGGTCCTGCTCCACTTTTACCCCCACCCCCACCCCAGGAGAAAGATGGGTCAAAGCTTTAGTCAAAATCAGTCTTTTGTTTTTTAAGTGGTGACATCTCCCTGCTGGCTAGGCGGTGGGATTTTAGGGGGCCGGGTCTAACACAAGGGTCCTCCATAATAGTTCTACCGATATGTTGTCATATAGGTTCTCTGTTAGAGGCACTAAAGGATGTCTAGCAGCATCCCTGATCTCTGCCTACTGTATGCCCATCTCTCTCCCTCCCTCCCTCCCTCCCTTCCCCCTCTCTCCATCTCTGTCCCTCTCCCTCTCTCTGACACACACACACACACACACACACACCTTACCACCACTAGGTACATACACAATGTGACAGTCAGAACTGGGTCCCCTGGGGGGACAACATCATCCCCAGTTGATAACATACTCCCCTGACATTACCAATATCAAATTCTGGGGAAGATAGAGATCGCACATGTCATAACTCGGGCACCTTAAAAAGGAAAGATATCTTCAGAGAGAAGGTTATTGACTCCAGTTACTAATAACCAGTCAGAAACGTTTGCCGCCGCGGTGCTGACCCTGCGTTCTTGGGTAGATGTGATTTCCCAAAAATCGCAGAAAAGAAGGTGACCCAGATGACCCTAAATAGAAAAGGGAATTATCCCAGGGAAGTAAGTAATGAATTGGTCTAAGACTCTGATTAACAAAGTCAGTCCCATAGCTAATCAATGGACCAGGATAAATCCAGGCTTAAATAGATTTTAACCCTTCCATGATCATCTCTACCACTTAGAGGTTCTTTTGGGAGCCTTTGTAGCAGGCTGCGGACCCTCCCTCTGTTTGGTGTGTACTAAATTAATTCACTCTGCAGTGAAGAGAAGGATACGAGGCTAATCGGGGCTAGTACTCCGATGGCTATTAATTAATCCAGCCACACTGGGATGGCTGGGCCCCCCTTCGCATGTGTCCCACAAAACATTAATGGAGCCTTTAATTGGTACTGTCGGCACACACATAAGGAGGTAGGCTCTTAGCTGGGTCACCTAAGTCCCAGGGCCACAGGGGCCAACCCACCTGCGTGGAAGTGACCTGTAACCTCTAGCAACTGATATTTCAAGGCAGAAAGTGACCTTGTGGGGTGGTGGGCACCCACGGAAGGAATGCCTCAGAATGACTGACTCCCTGAGAAAGGTAAAATAAGATCTTTTGAAAATAAAACATAGTCGTGCCAGTAGGAGTCATAATCCAAGGACATTTCCTGATCAAGGGTCTTGCACTTGGTCTTGGATAAAATGGTCAACGCCCCTCCTCCATCTTTGGGCGGAGTCTCTATCGCCAGCGTCTCTTGTACTAATCATAACAAGACTAAATCATGATTTTATTTTTAAACCGTGGCCCGACCTGCCCCCCGCCTTGCACTTAAACAGCCTTTCCCCCACTTAATCGTTATAGAAGAAGACCTTAGTGTTTCTTTATTGTATTTTGAGCCCAATACGTTTATATCCTCATCCCCATTAGGTCTTCTGATAGAGCAGTTAGATCTTATAGATTCATCAGATGGACTTTTTCTTAAGCAAAGTTGTTTTTTTTTTTTTCCTTAAGCATTTGGAATTTGTGATCTTTAAGTTAATCATAAAATCTAGAAGGAAAAAAAAACCTAAGAGAATAGCTAGTTTCCAACCACAGCCATCTATATGAATTTAAACACTTGTGCTTTTATGATTAGGATCACTTTAGGGTGAGGGGTAGAAAGTGAATCGTAATTTGATCAAGTGCATATCGAATATGTGAATTAAAATTTTTTTAATGTTTTAAAATATTTTTATATTAATTTTTTAAATATGTTTCGAGTTCAGCTAAGTGAAATGCCCCTAACTAACACATCCTTATTGCAGAATCCTCGAAATTACCCAAGGCATGTTTTTTGAATGTTGATTTTGACATTTTGCCTGGGACCGAGTACAACATCCTTCCAAGGAAATACTTAGAAGACTCCGGGCAGAACCCAAAAACAGATGCCAGACATTAGGGGAAATTTTTTAAAAAGTTGGGTTGCCAGAAAACTAATAGCTATTTATAATTAAACATTCGCGTGTGATTTCATTTCTTCCTTTTTGCTGCTAAAAAGGAAGCATATTAGATCATTTTGTTTTACAAATGGCCAGGACTGGTTTTAAGATGGACACTTGAAGGAAGGTTCCCCTTTCCAAGTGGGAGTCTTTGGAAATTTTCCTGATGGGATCCAGTCATTCTGGAGCACTCTTAGGAAATCCTTCATCGTGGGGTGGTTTGGCATAGGATGCACTAATGGTGATTGTTCCTTGCTGTCTTCCCACGTTGCTGTGATGGGGGAGAGAGTCTGATCTGATGGGAAAGGGGGTGGGCAGAGCATCCCCAACTTTCCTGGGGGTTCCTAGGAGAGCGGAAAGAGAGCACTGGCTTAGGTATTGGGGGAGTGGTTCTCATTCCTGGAACGTTGGTGGTTTCTAGTGCTCTATTCAAGGATCTCATGAATTTGCCAAGTGACATCAAACTTTTGCCAAAGTTTGACTCTTAAAAGTGTTGACAAGCCTTCATTTTGTAATGATTCTGCAGGAGTAATCCTGGGGTCCTGCCATGGTCAAGGGAGGGAGTTAAATTTGATGGGTGGTCCAAGAGAAAGCCAGGCGGTATCTCTGTGTCCAACTTGATGTATAAAGAGGTAATGAATGGCCCAAGGCGGGTTTGGGGGTGGGGGCAGGGCTTGAGAAAAGGATTCTGGGTAGAGCACATCAAAACCCTTGCAGACGTCTTATCCTGAGACTTAGTTGACAGGTGACAGAGAGCTCATTTTTCTTTTTCTTTCTGGCCCTAAAACCTTGATTCCCCAGAGGTGGAGGGAGGGTCTGACTTCAGATGTGAAGGCAGGCTCAAAACTGGGGAGCTGATCTTTGATGCTGCGGGAAGAAGGAGTCAAGGAGAAGACCATCGGGACTTGTCCTGTCCCCACAGAGGTCTGCACGGCTCAGAAAGGGGAGCAGAAATCAACCTCCCAGGGAATTCTTATTCCCTTCTGGCTTTCCTTTTCTTTCCCCTCTCTTCTGGGATTTTTTTTAACAATTAGATTCTTATTTTAGGGGGGCTTCGGCGCAGGAAATAGCTTGTTTTTAGGGAAAGAGGTGGGATTTCCCAACCATTTGGGGCTGGGAAATGCAAAGAGTGAAATAAAGCAAGGCTGCTTCGGGCTGGCTGGCAGATGGCGCTCCGCTCTTACTATTGGGAGCCTGCTTTTGCAAAAACTCCCCTTGCACTCTGCCTAACGCGCCACTGGGCATCCCCCTCCCCTAATCCTCTTTGTCAGGGATCCCCCTTCCCCTAATCCTCTTTCTCAGGGACGTAGCCCCACCCCTAAGGCCTAGGGGATTCTTTTAAAGATTTTTCAGTTGAACAATTGATTTCTGAGGACAGATCTTGTCCCTTTTAACTAGTGGCTCTGGAGACCTTAGCCAGGGCAGAAAAATGCACTATCATAGTGACCTCCAAATTCCTAACCCGTGTATGTGCCATGGTTCTTCTGGGAACCAGCTCGGAGACCTTAGGCAGATGTGCCGGGTCCCAGTTTCCCTCATCTGAAAAATGAGAGGGATGTCCTCCTCACTTTAAAACTTTAGTTCTCAAAGTTTAATTAGCACAGGTACGCTGCCCCCCTTCCCCCAAACTTTAAAGGGTCCTTTCCAAAATGGCAGACTGTATAGGAAATTTTAGGCCTGCTTGTTGTCCTTTGGTAAATAATTAATAATTTCTGGGTACCCACTGCTGGGAGAATCCTTTCAGGAAGCAGAGGTGAGTGGTACATCTTTCCCACCCGAGTCAAGGGCTAGAAAAGAGATTCAGAGATGGGCAGAGGTCCCTTTTCTACCAGGGAAGCCCAAGGAGCCTTCCTGGGGGAGTTAGCATTTTGGTTCCCCCACATACACACTTACAAGGGCATCCTTGGGTTTCTCAGGGTCTCTGAGATTTCAGGACTAACTTTAGTTTTTTTCCCCTTTCAGCCCTTCTCTACGCCTCAGTTTCACAAACCCACAGTGCACTGAGGACATTCTTGTAGATGAAGAGCATTCTGTGCCTAAGAGGTGGGACTCCCCACCTTTCACCTCAGGATGTGGGGTGGGCCACCTCTGCCTTCTTTAAGACAAGTTTCTATGGAGGGGAAGCTAGTTCTGACAGCGTGTGGGGCCAGGTTCCTTGGTTCTAGAAAGAATAGGTACCCTTTCGCCATTTCTTTCCACCCCCCCTTCCTGTCCCTCCCTCCCAGTAAGGGCTGTAGATCTTTAGGTCATCCCATCTAGAAAGGGCCATGTGAGATTCTCATGGGAGGCCCCACCCTACTGAGCCCAGCAATGGGAATTCATTCCTTTCCAACAAAACTTATCTTCCATATGCCATTCCTAGATACGCTCCCCTCTTTTATAGTTGAAGAGTCCAAAGAAATGGATAAAATGTATTAGTTTCAGGCAAAAGCTTCCCCCACCCTGCTATTAAAATTCTTTTAAGTTAACAAAGTTTATTCCTACATTCCTGTCTTAAGCCCGTAATCTTCTGGGGCTTCTTGAAAGCCTTTCTTGCTGTTTTTTTCTCCCCACACCTCCCAACTTACAGCCCTGAACCTTGGCCAAGGCAAGTGATCATGGCAGCCCCCAGGGGTGTTGCTCAGGATTTTGGGGATACTGGGGAACAGGACAGGTGGGCTGCCCCTCTTTAGAACACCTTTCTGGGACCCATAGAGCTCCTCTCCCACCAGAGGTCAGCAGAGAGCTCAGAATGGCTTTGCCCGCTCGCAGGAAGTGGGATCACTTAGAATTCTCTAGATGGAATGTGGAAGCCCAAATGGAAAAAACCCCACCTTTCAGGGACATCTTAGGTTGGGGTCTCATTTTGTCCTAGGTCCCTGGGAGGGTTAGTTTTGACACCATTCCTGCCATTCTGTGCTTAGAGGGGACCGGGGGGGTGGGGGGCCTTCGGTCTGTTCATTTGGTGGGTTTCTTTCCAGTGTCCCCAGCCCCCTAACACATACGCTCACAGACACCCCTCTTCCTGACAGGGGACCTCGCCCTCTAGAGCGCAGAGCCTCCCACATGTGACCAAACTGCCTGCTCGGGATGCACACAGGACTGGGAACTGAGCGCCATACTTGCCCTGGCCCCTTTCCCCTTTTCTTCCAGAAGGTTGTATTTATTGTTAAAGTGACATTATAGTATTACAGGAAATCCCCCTACCCCACCCTTATCCTGCCCTGATTTTACATCTCCTTATCTCCTGTTCTTCAGCCAGATGTATGGATGTTTCTAAAGAGGGTATTAACCACGGTACAAACTACTCTGTGCTCGTACCCCACCCACCGCCAACACACACACACACACACACACACACACACACACACTTCCTTAGAGGTTTTCCCACGTTCTGCATCGTGCCTTCCACTTCTACTTGCTCTGTCCTCCCGCTGGGGTGGGAAAAGGGGAGAGAGGATCTGAATTCCCTTCCTTTGTTTTTACTTCTCTGAACTTTTGAAATCCCCTGGGCTTGTGAATGACACGCCCCCCCCCCCAAGTTAAAAACCAGCTCCCCTTAGGCAAGTCTTTATTGTTGAAAGAGAGAGAGAAAGAAAGAACATGCAGAAGGCAGGGAAGACTTAAAGCTAGAGATCAAGTGAAAGTCTTTAAAAGAGAGAGAAAAGGCACCTTGGCTAAATTTAGCTCTAAGACAGAGTGCCTGCCCTGTGGGAACTTACAGTCGAGGAGGGAGGACCAGGGAGGAGGGAGGAGCAGGGAGGATTGGGTTGCAAGCCAAGGCAGTGGCAACTGGCCGCTGGAGGCCTCCTGGGAGTATCCAGCTCAGCTGAGGGCCTGACCTGGAGCAGGAGTGGGAGGTATCCTCCTCCGCATCTGATGTTGGTGCCAAGAGCCCACTGAGTAGGACGGGGCCCGGGGGTGTATGCCAGGGAAAGCCTAAGTTCTGACCACCGCCTTCTCTCACCCACAGTGGGCCCTTTATGCGCCCCCCTTCCTCTCCCGGTCCTACAGTGATTGTTCGATTTCTGGAATTTCTGGACTCTTTTTTTGAAATTAGTAATTAAGCCCCTTCTAGCACAAGCTGATTTCCCAAGCCGTTTTCATATGCCTTGCCCCACTCAGTGATTTGGTTTTGCTTTAAGAAATCTGGCACACGGCGGACCTCTTCGTCCTTAAAAAAAAAACCCAGTCTTCGTGAGTTCTTTGATTCGATAATTACTCAAAGCAAAACAAAGCCAATCCTAAAGTTAAAAGCAAACACCCTGTACATTACGTATACGTCTCAGATGTTGAGGAAATCCTTAGAAGTTTACAGGTTGGTGCCCTCAAGAATTTGGCTGCAGCCCGACCCAGTATAGGCATTGTTTTCTTTTTTGTTCCTTCCTTCCTCCCTTCCTTCCTTTCTTCTCCCCCCACCACCCCCCTTTTGGAAAAACAAGTTTTATTCTCCTGGGTATGTTCATTAGAGAGGGGAGACATTCTATTCAGTGAGGAAGAATGGGGGGAGCAGGGTTGTGCAGGAGGAGACACAAGATGGATGACTGTGTGCGGGGGGGGGCGGGGGGGGAGCGACCATCACACCCAGATGAAAATCTCTCAGGCTCCAACAAGGAACGACAGCAGAGCAGACCTTCAGCTTCCTGGAGTTAGTGGGGAAAATATTTCGTCAGCTCCCTCTCTGTCCTGAGCTTTATTCATTAACCCAAGTGAAAAGAAAAAAAAAAAAAATCAAAGTCTTGTCCTAATTTGTTGTGGCGGGACCCCAGTTCTCCCAAATTTTTGCCCTTTTTCATTTGTTTGTTTGTTTGCACAGCCCACAGAGGCAGAAGGGGGGTTGCTGGGTTGAGAGCACGCCTCAGTTTGCTCTCAAGGCTTAGCTTCTCTCCACGAGGAAAAGTTCTCACTCTTCCCAAGTGCCAAGAGTTAGAAATGTGTTACTAATTGATTTGACCTAAATTTGTATTGCTTCGAGACTTAGCAAATGGTCAGTTAGGGGCCAGTGGGAGAGGGGGGACAACAATGGCTGCCCCATGGCCAAGAAAAGGGACTCGCCACAGCTATGTTTATAAAATGGGCCTTCTGTGACCTTAAGGAGTTCTTGAGGGGGAATAGGGGTCGTGGTTGTTCCTCAGAGAAAGAGAAAGGTTGCTGGGAAGTGTTTAATGGGAATTTAGCATGAATCGACACGCCTGGCCAAGGAACATCACGGCTCCAAATGAAAACAGTTGTCACAAATTAATTTTTCAAATTCTTGACTATTGGCAGGTCTGAGGTTTACCTCATATGCAGAATTATGTCCAACTTGGCAAAGAGCATGGAATATGGCCTGGTTCTTGGTACATATGTACCCATTTTCCCTCACTGATAAGTTGTTCCCTAACTAGAGGGTTAAATCGAATGTCCAAATAGCTTTGTTTCCTTTTTGCCTTTCTAGTAGCATCTCTTAGCTTGCAGTAGCCGTGGGTGTGCCTGCCAAGCCTCTCAGAAGGATGAAATCCTTGCCGGGTCGGTGAGTCAGCCTTCACTTGGGCATTTTCATTCATTCATTCATTCGTTGACTTGTTCACTATCCATATATCGAGTGCCTAGTATGTGCCCTTCCCCACGGGGAAGACAAAGGTTTAAGACTTGCGGCTTCCTTTGATGGTCTTACGATCAGAATGAACCCAGGAGGTCTCTGCTGAGGAATGAAATAGGGCAGAGAGAGCGAACAGTTGAGAGTAGATGGAAAGATGGTAAAAAAAAAAAAAAAAAACTGACTTGAAAAAGTGTTCAACACTTCTCCAAGCTGGTGGGGCAAACCAAATCAGGACTTCCGTGAAATCATTGCACCCTGATTGCTAAACCACAGAGAACCTGCCAAAGCTGCTTGGGTCCAAGCAAGCAATGGTGTCTACATGTTGGACAGGTACAACCGTGTGAATTTCCATGTTAGTCTGAGGCTGGGACTTTATAAGTGGGCCGGGATGGAGCCCTCTGTAGTGGGGTGACAGGGCTTCCTCCCTGGAACTCCATGAGGCCTTCCTCCTGCAGTGTAACCCAGGGGTGCAGGCGTGCTTTCCCAGGGGCCTGCAGAGGCCTGGCAAGACTGGTGTAAACAATTGCCCTTAGTCAGCCCCTCTGTCTTCCCTGCTCTATCTGCAGCCAGGTGGTGCCTCTGAGGGTCTTGTAAGACTAAAAATTCTCTTAGGGGATGGGCCCAAATTCTTCTACCCAACCTTAGAATTTTCTTTGGGATTCCTGTTCCGAGGGTGGGATGGGAGCGTGCTCATAGTTTGCTGCCAGAAGTCCTGATGGACTGGAGAGTGGTTTTATCATGTCTTCTAGGCTGGCCTATATTTTAGCTGTAGGCCTCCATCTTAGCTGCAGGCCTCCATCTTAGGTCCTGAGCTGCCCTCCATCTTATCTGCAGGCCTCCATTTTAGGCCCTGAGCTGCCCTCCATCTTAGCTGCAGGCCTCCATCTTAGGTCCTGAGCTGCCCTCCATCTTAGCTGCAGGCCTCCATCTTAGCTACAGGCCTCCATTTTAGGCCCTGAGCTGCCCTCCATCTTAGCTGCAGGCCTCCATCTTAGGCCCTGAGCTGCCCTCCATCTTAGCTGCAGGCCTCCATCTTAGGTCCTGAGCTGCCCTCCATCTTAGGCTCGGTGCAGGCCTCCATCTTGGATCCTGAGCTGCCCTCCATCTTAGGTGCAGGCTTCCATCTTGGGCCCTGAGCTCGGGCCTCTTTTCCTTGTTCTCTGATGCAGATAGATTCTGTATTCAAGTAGTATAATTAGTTCCCAGTCACTGTGGAAAGAAAACACACCTTAAATTCCAGAACTAATTTCCAGCTTTCCTTTAACAAATACTTTTATCTATGCATTACTTTTGGAAGAGCCCCTTACCAGTAGGCCTCCTGTAAGGCTCAGCATCTACGTGATCTTTATATAAAAAACACTTTTTTAATGTGAGTCTACAAGTAGAGATTCTTTGCTCTTAGCTGTAAGGCCAGAGACACGCTTTTGCGTGGAGGACTGAACAGCAGGAACTCCCCGATGACCGGGACTGGTCTTTGTTCCAGGAGTAAAGTTCAGGTTCACAGAGTGGAGTTTTGGCCCCCACCGTTTGTAACATTGAAGGCTTTGCACCCGAGAGGCAGACGGAGCCATCAGTGTGACTGAACCCTTGTTGCAGGACCCAAGCCGAAGAAGCTTGCTTGCCTGCTCAGAAAAATCAGTCGCCCAGGTTACTTTGAAAGCGTCCTTTATGACAAGTGGCCAGCTCTGTAAATGCGTGAGTTCAGGGGCAGTCGCTTTCCCGCACCGGACACTAACAAAGCATTGTCCATCCCAAGAGAAATGATGGGCAGAGATGAGGGCATCAAGGCTGCGAGAAAGTCAGTGAGCAGGTGGTCCCCCAGCTGGGACTCGGGCCCTGGCTTTAGAGTCCCCTTGCAAAGAGATCCGAAACATGGATGCCTGTGTTTTGTGTTCTGGGCCCTCTGAGATGAGCCTCTGGCATATTTGAGAAGCTGAGACTTGACCCCGGGCCTCCTTACCTCCCCGCAGGTGGCTGTGTTCGGTTCAGTTAATCCCATTAGCTGGCAAAGGCTTACAGGGCTACCCTTAAGGGAAATTTGCATTTTAATAAAGAGCTCCATGAGGCCGGAAGAAAAAAAGAAAAAGCGGGGAGTCACATTTTTAATGGTCGTTAAAAGTAGAATTCTAACCCGAGGCATCGGGAAAGGATAGGGGAGGGGGCACTTGGGCAGTGGACTTCCCTCCCCACTCCTTGTCCCAGGCTGTCCTCGCGCCGCCCCTTCCCCCCCCATTCTCCCGGCCTGACACCCCCCTCCCCACTGCAGTGAATTCATTGAATTGGCTTTTTTCCCTTGTGACCCTGCAGGACTTGAGGGTTCCTCCTTCCCCTCCCCCAGTTCTCCAGGTGCTCCCAGGGTGCCTTCCTGGCTTCCGCTTGCCAGTGGGGGGTCGTGGGTGGGCATCCGAGTGGCCGAGTCAGGCCCAGATTGAAGCTTTCAGGTGCCTGACTCATTCCGGCTCGGTCGATAATAACAAGCCCCATGTTTTCCTCCAGCGGCCTCTGCTATGACACACAGAATAGTCAGGAAATGAAAGGCTCGAGTGCTATATGGTTGCTTTGCTTTTTTTCAAAAACAAAAAAAAAAATGTCGGGGGTGGAGGGGAGAAAGGAGGTAGGAGGCCAGGCCGGCAAAATATTCCAGCAGCAAAAACAGGCTTGTTGTCCGGATGTTACATAAACAGCCCCCAAAATGCCCTGCCTCAGGAGGAAGGGGTGCTCAGTGACACGGGGGTATATTTCACACCTTCGCTTCCAGTCACTCTGCTGCATTAACAACTAATGATGCAATTGAGGGACGCCTGGATTGCCATTTTGACTTGCTAGATATTAGCATACCCTCCAAGAAACCCGGAAGCCTGCCAATTAAGCTCCCCAGTGTAACTCAAAAGGGGCCTTTCCAAGATGTGTGATCTTTAGGAAAAGGAAATTAAGCTAATTTTGAAAGCTCCTGACATACGAGTTTCCTTAAAATGTAAGTAGTTGAAGGCTAGGGTGAATATTATGATTTCCTCACATAATACGTATTTGAACATATGTCAGAGATTCCAACGGTGGAGCTTGGTGCTACTCAGGGCCGTGGGCTCCCTCTTTCTTCTCCTTTCCTTTCCTTCCCGGTTTTTTTCCTCTTTTCTGCCCTTTGTTTTCTCGTTGACGCGCGCCCCACCTGCAAGGCTCTTTGCAGAAAGTTCTTCGATGGCCAAGGGGATTAAAGTGACGTTTGCACAAAACCCGAGGTGACGCCATGGCCAGGACGAGAGCCCGAAACACTGCAGTGTCCCTGACACGGGGCGTCCCCCAGGGGCTTGGCCGCATTCGGCGGGGAGGAGGAGGGCATTTCATTATGCGTGTAAGTTCTAGCTTTATTTCAAACACAAACACGCAGGCCGCCGCCGATATTAAATACACAGTCACGCTTTCCCTGGGAGCGTGAAAGGCATTCGGATTTTATCTTCCCAGATCCAGAACCTATTGACTTCCTCCCAATGGCTTCCTCCTTCCCCTCTGCTAAGTCAGCGGGGAGGATCGGCCTCCTCATGTGGCTGAATTGTGCACCCTGACAATGACTGGTAATTAGGGGCTGTGCATGGAGCCGAGCCACCTGGTGGCTGTCGCCGCCAGCCCTGCCCGCGGAGACGGCGTCGCCAGCACCTTGCCGCAGAGAGAGGAGGCCGCTGGAAACATCGATCTCCGCACACACTCACACCCCCCAACCCTCCCAAGGTTAGGATTCTGCTTAGAACTCTCTGCTTCCAGCTAAAATTTCCATCCCCAAAGGGCCTGATTTCAGGCAGAGAAAGGACCACTTTAGCAAATGAGGGAAGAGGAACGAGAGGGTCATTTCAACTGCAGCAAAAATCAGCCATGCCATTTTCCCTGACAGCAGTTTAATTATGATGAAAGAACAAGATGTTTTTTGGTTTTTACAGAGGAGGCTTGTGGCGGGGGAAGGGAAGGGACCTCTGCAGGAGAGGCGGGCTGCAGAGCGCCTGTCACCGGGGTGATGGATACTCGGGCAGGGGGAGCAAAGCCCCCCTCCCGCCCCGCCCCGCGGCAGCCTGGGGTCCCGGCCCCAGCTCGGTAGGCACGCCTCGCTGCTTGTCGCCAGGGCTGCAGCAGGACTAGGAAGGGCCCACAGGACAGAAGTCAGCAAGCTGCTGGGTGTCGGCCTCTCCCTTCCCTGGTGTGGGGCTGAGTGGGGACTTTCACCCCGAGGACAGGCCAGCCTGCGTTCTGCTCCACTGGCTTTGAAAGCAGTGGGGTTTCGAGTGATCACCTAGCCCGTTGTTGAAAATGATGGTTTTTTTCCTTAAAGTCAGGTCCCCGGGCCGGATGGACATCCAGGGGCCTTGGAGCTGCAGGGAGAGCCAGGGACTGAGGCTCCGATGGGCAGAGGCCATGTTTTAGAGTGGGAAGAGGGTTAGAAAGGCAGATGTTGGTAGATCTCATTCAGCTCAGGCAAGCACCAGGGAAAAGCGTCCCCTTGTCCCCCTGCCACCCCCCGGGGCTTGTCTGTGATCGCTGCCCTGACCTTAGGCATTGCCCCCCCTCCCCCGGGGAGCCCAGGGAGTGTGTTGCTGCCGCCCCTGATGGGGGGCCCTGGGATCCCAATCTGGCAGTGTTTAGAGAGAAATGTAAAAGTGGATACTAGACTGTCTCCCAGCTGAAGAGAGCCTTAGCTGCTGTGAATGGGAATGTGAGCCAGAGAGGAGCAGGAGGCGTCCAGGTTCCTGTGGGGTCTGCAGGGATGCAGGGAGCCGAGGGGGAAAACACCAGACCTGGGAGGGGGCGCGATTTGCAGCCCCCTTTCACCTCCCTGCTCCGGTTTAGGGCTCTTTCATGCCGTGCAACGCACAGTGCCGGCTGTTTCCAGAGCCTCCAGCGCGGAATTACACCGAGCAGGAGACATGATTTGAACCTGCTCATCTCGGCTGCTTTTGTGTAACCGAATTACACAATGTCTCTGTTAAAAGTGATGTCGCCGCCGCTGCTGAGAGCCCCGCGGCCTTGAATTAAACACCGATGGGCATTATTTCCCTCCAAGGAGGCACTCTCTGCGGCAACTTCCCCCAAACAATTTGTGATTTTTCTGGGGCTCCCTCTTCCCCTCACTAAATTGGCATGCTGCTAGAGACACTTCCAATTTTGATGATTATTAACGGGCAGCGGATAATGAAACAGCAGGGACTTAGGGCTTTGTGGTAGATGAATTATGGACATTTACGAGTAAAACCACTTTATTTCTTGCACTTAACAAGGGGATTAACGAGCAAAATGCCACATCTGTAGAATCTTAGAGGAGGGGGCTGCGGTTGGGACTGCAGGCTAGGCTGAGATGCCTCGTTCCCCGGAACCGCCGGCAGTCTTCCCGTCTGAGCCAAGCCGAGATGCAAATTCTTGCTCTGTCAGGATACGCAGTGATTCTGCCTGCTGCAGGGACGGGGGGCTCCATGATCGTGCCGATTTCAATGGACCAGTTGAGGGGAAGACATTAGGAAAATAGGTTTAAGCCCACTCCCCTCCCTCTGCATGTGGAAAATAATATTAGGAGCCGGCAGTTCGGTCTGCAGGGAGAAACATGGGAGGACAACATCTTGACTTACAACCCTCGGGGTACTTGTATTTTATTTTGTAGTGATTGTGTAGTTCGGAGGAACCAAAAAAAACACCTAGACAAATAAGATACAGAAGGTGGCAGAGTGGGGGGGGGGGGGCTGCAGACAAGGCTAGCCCACCTTAGGAGATTGCGCCTCTCCAATGCCAGAATAAGGACAGAATGAGGATTGCATCCCCCCCTTAAAAGAAATAGGCACTTCGGAGAAGGGAAAATATCCCGAGGAACACAGTGAGGCGATCGGTTCCTGTCAGGCGGCGGTGGTCATAATCCTGTCTGGAGAATTGGACTCATTTTTCATGTCAAAATTAATATTGGTTGAGATTAGATGGCTTCTTAATTTAGACCATTTACATTTTATACAGTGCTAAAAAGGAGGGCTCAGGCCAGTCTGGGGCAGCAGCAACGCCAAATAAATAGGAACAATATAACCTTTAAAAACATCCGTTCTCTCTGTCATGGCTTTGTTCCAGCAAATTTCGCGTCATTTAGCATCATCCGAAAACTCGGGTTTTCATTGCTAGAAAAACGCAATGCTTGACGCTGTTCTTATCGCTTCTTATTGCCCACCAATTTCCTGTTCTGGTGACCTTCTTGACTTGAGTTTTTTGTCTTCTTCCCACCGAAGCATCCCGTCAATTTGGTCCAAAATGTAATCGTGAAAAAGCATCTGGTTGTTTTGTCTACAGAGAGCCCGTTTGCCTGAATATTGCAAAACAGCCCATCCAGCCCCCTATCCTCACATCACCCTAACACAACCCAAAGGCCGTAGATAAACTTATTTTTTGGAACCAGAGGGAACAGACCTAGGAGCCAGGCTGCGCTCTGAGGGACGATGAAGGGAGAGCATTGAACCAGACGTTGGAGTCTCTTGCTTTCTCTGCAGTGGCCATTGAAAGTCTGCAGGGAGACAGTAGGAATGAAGTAGCAAGCCGGTCCCTACAAGCAGTCTCAGGGAGGCAGAACGGTGCCAAGAGACATCTTTACGACTTGGCTCTCTAGGCAACATCATTAGCAGGGTCAAGATTTGCCTGGTGCCTAAAGCCATCGTAGATTTAGAGGCAGCCGAAGCCACCGGCCCTTGTTTATCTTAGGTTACAACCAGCTCAGTTCCATCAGTAAAAACTAAGGATGAGAAATTGTGGCTTTTATAGAAAAAGAAAAAATGTACATGATTCACGTTCTCCAAAAAAGCTGATTAACTCCCCCCTCCCCCCACCACCACCTTTTATCTCAGAACCACCAAAACTAGAACTAGATCATCAGTCTTTTCTCTCTTTCTTTCTCATGTGGATACCGGTTTCGACTCTCCGGGCTACATTTTCTCCTCCTCTTCCCATGCTCATGCGGTCGGCAGCCAGGCAGGTGGAAGAGAAAGGGGATGAGGAAGAGAGGCAGGAGAAGGTGTGTCCTTCTCCTTGTGTCCCTTGGCACACCTCCCTTCGGCGTGCATTTCATGTCTATTTGCAGGCAGCCGAGCATTGATGTTACCCCCAGATGCTGTGTCTAACCGGTCTTACCTTCCCTCCAGGGCACAGGTAGGGCAGAGCCCAGATGTGCTCCGACCTCCAGAACCGCCCAGCCTTGATCCTTTATTTTTATGTTATAGTTATGGAACCTTGAAAATGTGTTTTCAGTGGTTTACCCCATACCGAGAATTTCAGGAGAGAGAGGTCAAGAATTGATGACTTAGATTTTATTAGTAGCCCCATTAGGCAGACCTCAGAATTTTAATAATGGGTCTTTGCCAGACAAATCAATGTCACATTCCTAAAAGGAAAAGAGTGACAGCTGGGTGATTTCACAGAATTACCAGGTATCGGGAGGAAGGTTAAGCAAAGGTTCCATTATGATAAATTAGAGTGATTTTTTTCGTTTGTTTCCCTGGGGTCTGCGTGCTGCGAGGAGCTTTTTAAAAATTTTTCATTTGCAAGACGTGCTGTTTTTGCTCTGCATGTTGTAGAAATGACATGTATATTTTTCTCCCCAAATCTCGTGCCTTTGGCGTCCATTTTAGAAACTAGGTGTTCGTTGCAGAATTCTTTCCTTCAGTTCCAGTCCTGTCCTCCTCCTCCTTTTTCCAGAGTTCCCCTCTCTGCTCTCCGTACCCTCAGTAAATCTAGCCGATACGTAGCTATGCCAGGGTGAGGAAAACACATTCGTTGAACACATTTAAGGGTGTGCAAGGAAAATGAAATATCAAGGTATTTTATATTGAAGATTGAAGCATTAAGTGCCCTTGGGGATCATGCTAGTTAACAGTTTGGGTTTTTTTCACGTTTTGCATTCAGCCAACTCGGAGCAGCTCATTGAGATGATATATTTAGAGTACTTACTGACTTAATTAAGAGAAAGCCCTCTAAGAAACTCACTTGTAAGGCTGAGCGCGGTTTTAAATTACCCTGCTCTGGGGCGCCCCCCTGAGGCATGGGTGAATAACAACATGGTAGGAATTGGGGGTCAGTTAGGTTTTTCTAGACTTGGGGATGCTTTTAATGGCAAGAGTACATGGAGTATCCATTCGACTTATAGATTCGGTGCCTTTGGGTCCCAACTAAGTTTTATATCAACTTCCTTTGAAAGTTCTTCCACAGCTGTGCTTTGGAAGCAGCACGGGGGATCCCATTATTAAAGAAATCCCGGAACTCAGAAGGCAGAGATTACCTTTTAAGAATAAGGAGCAAAAAAATTTTTCTAACACAGCTTTAAGTTGGTTGACATCTTCAGCCGTCATCTTAGTGAGAAGCACTTACTGGAACTTTCTGGAACCAGTCTCCAAAGTGGGAGATGCGGCAGCATCTAGCGCTGGTCCTCCATCCATCCGCCGTCTGGCTCCATTCCTGCCAGAAGAGAGGGCCCCGGGGCCCGTGCAGTCAGTGGGACCGACCAAGGAACGCCTTGTCTAGGCTCCATCATGGCTTGACGAGACACAGCCTAGCCTTCCTCCTTCTCTCTGTAGACCAGGGCACCCTGTGGGCACCATCCGGTTTCCCAGGCCAGACTGACATTTCAGAGTTGCCCTCTTCCCAGTGGCTGACATCACCCCCAGAACTCCCGAGGTTTGGTCTTGGCTTCTCACTTGACTTCTTTCACTGCTTCCAAGTTCCCACGATAATCAGCTGCCTTCATGGGTCGCTGCTGATTTCTCACCCCAGAGAGGACCAAGGGACCCAGAGAAGCCATTGCCCCATGACACCCACCCCCAAGCTCTTCATGTCTTATATATGCGAAAGGCTAGTCTTCTAGAGATCTTATAGCTTGGTGTTAGGTCGCTGCAACCCTGGGAGAAAAACAGCTCTAATTAGTATGTTTACAGATTAGACTCTGCGTTTCTAGCTTTGTGCCACTTCCTCTAATAATACCAATTTTGGCGACACATTTCCTAGAATCCCTGGTTGCTGAAATCCTCCAAGAAGCAATTATAGGACAGACCTGTTTGCTTTAAAACCTGGAGGGCTTTGGTCCCGACCCATTCTCTCCGCTCCTGCCTTCCTCTTTCCCCCACCTTCCAGGGTCTGTCTGGATTTTCTCCTTTTATGTTCGGGGAGCGATGCCTCCATTCTCCCCCCGAGACAGGCATTTTGTTGACGGCCGAGCACACATGGTCTTCTTTGCCTGTGGCAAAAGGCGTTTGCTTTCCTGGCGCCCTCCCGAGTCCCCACCCGTTAGTGGGGGGAAGAGGGGGGACGGAATTTGAGTGGGGCATCCCAACTTCAGCCAAGCTGGGCATACATCTAGTCCACCTGTCACTCGAGCCGGTGTCCAAAATTCAGCCCTACGGGTCACAGCTGCGGTGTTATTTCAGCATGAGCAATTTGGTATTTAATGTTCCTTAGAAAAAGAAATCATTCCGAGCTGCTACTGTTCACCTTTTAAAACCCTTAGAGGATTTCGGAGAAGGAGGGGTGTTGCCATCCGTAGTCTGTTTGCCTGGCTTGCAGGGGTAGCTCGTCCTTCCCCGGGCTGTCTCTCCCGGAGGTGGCTTCTCCCATCGTGCAGACACGAATTCTCTCCGGCAGCCACAACCTTCCCCGGGCAGGAATGGGGGAGGGGGGGCTTGCATTTCATGTGTCTTTACCTGCACAGTACAGGTACTGCTTTTTCCCTGGCTGCGGCTTCGGTCTCTGCCCTGTCCCCTTGGTCACTACGTTAGCCTCCAGTCACTGGCAAGTCATGATTTACAATTAAGCGCTGGGACAGGGTTGGTGTTGGGGGTAGGGGGAGCTCATCATTAATCAGATCTTCTCATTTTATGTAAAGGGCCCCCAAAAGCAACACAGTTTTAATTTGTCCTCCCAATCGCTGGGCCCTTCTGTCACCTGGGTCTTAATAAATGAATTGGCCATCTGCAATTAAGCCGCATAGCGCTGATCGTTTGAAAGCTGAGTTGTCTGCCTTCTGAAAGAAATTGGCTATATTTAGGCTTTAAGGCAACCCTGTTTTGTGTTCTTTGTAAAGTCAGCGACATTCTTTCCATTTTTTCAGTGTAATTAGCACAAAAGGAGCCGTAATCTGAGAAGGTAGTAGAGACTAAGGCAACCGAGAGGCAGGAATGTTCAAGAAAGCAGCAGAGGCAGCTTTCCCAGTCCTGGGCGGTGTGCAGAGACCCCAAGACGCGGCTGTGGCTGAGGTTGAGGTCTGGAGCTCATGGAAACATCTCCCTTTCATCTGATCCCCAGACTGGTGGCAAAAATGCTTGATGCTTTGGCGGAATGATTTTCTTCTCCTCACTTCCAGAGAGGTCTGCAGAGACCTCAGGAAGAAGCCGCCGCAGCAGCGGGGTTCTGCTGAGTGGGGTTCCTGACGGGCTGGCCAGGGTCTTGCATGCTGCTGGGGGTCCAGCTTCGGGGCTCCCAGCAAACCATGAATTTCACCAAATGGCGGCCAAATGGAGCTTGTAGCGCAAGGAGACAGGGCAATCAGGAGAGCTGGAGCTTCTGTGGAGCCTCAGTGGAAAGGAGGAGGCTGCCTTCCCCATCCGGGGGCCATGCTGTTTGTGCCCCCGATGGTTTGTTCCCCCTGAAAACAAAAACCCAGGGAAATAGGTGGAGCCCCACTGTAATTACACATTTTTCTATTTCAGTCTAAACGTGTGTGGGCAAACACAAAAAGATGAAAAGGTAGATCCATGTCGAGATGAAGTAGGCATGTGACTAATTATGTCACATGAATTGCTTCATTCAGGGTTTACCAACAGCAGATAGAAAGGGGACTAGGGAGGGGGCTCCGGCCGGGGAGGCAGAGGACACCCCACCCTGGCTGGAGTCTGGGGCATAGGAGACGGGCCAGTAAGCAACTGCAAGACTATTTGAAAATGATCACCCACATCGGGTTAGTGGGTAAATAAAGTAAAACCCAAGACGTAGAGCTTGTATCTAGAAGTTGTTGCAAGTGTATATGTGTACACAAAGCAGCATTGAGTGAAAGGAAATTTATTGCCTGATTAATCCAGAGTGTTTAACTCTCTAAACTCTTAATTACAGAGGGCTGAATTTGAAGAATTGAATGCAACGGGGAAAAAAACTAAAATCTTTCAAATCAGAGCAAGTAAAGGGCCTCTTTAATCTGAGGAGGTCTTATTAGGACTTCAGCATTCTATTGATTGCGCCAACTTGGGTTTTGGTTTTTTTCCTGTTGTTACTTGTTTAGTAAGATGTCGGATCAAAATGTCATTTAAATAAGGCACCCTGTCGATGAAAATAGAAGTTAGCTTGCCCTCCCTCCACCACTCCCCATCCTGGATGAGTTTCCGTCCTCAAGGCCAATTTAAAAGTTCTAAGCAACAGAACTTTTACCTTAGCCCTCATGAAAAAATTCTCCTGCAAGAGGATTTAAAAATATTTTATGTTTAGGAAAGTTAATTTTCCTGCTATAGGGCTGTGACGCTTGCATAGCTTTTTTTTTTTTCAAACCCAATTGTGATCTCCAGTAAGTGGGTCCATGGGTCTATGTTTGATGTCATTGTGCCCCTAATCCAAAGTGTTTGTCCATCTAGAATCTTAAATCAAGGCTAACAAGTGTATCATATTGTTTAGGTTTAAGTTTTAAAAGGAACAGAGTAAAGTACATAGTCTCTTTTTGATTGTTTCCCCCTTTTAAGGTAGATGGTGGCTTTGTTAAAAATCTACTCCCACCCTCTCTGGGGCTCTTAGGGTTGTGATGACGAAGGGAAGCCACTCAAGGACCTGGATGCCCTAAGATTCTAGATGGACGAACACTTTGGACTAGGGGCCTTTGGACTAAGGCCTTAGAATCTTCCTCGACTTCCCATCTTCTGAAATGAAGGTTTCCTAACTTGAACGTTGTGTTCGGTTTAGAATGCAAGTTTAGAAGTACTTTGTGATTGAAGTTACTAACTAGAGAATATGACAAGAAAAATAAAAGAATGTCCCAGGTAATCACTATGTTAGATTTTAAGAACTTTACGGTCCTAAGTAATAGGATCTCTTTACCAGGGATGTACTGGGTCTTAATTCTTGGTCTCATAGTCTACACAGCATGTGTTTCAGGTCACGTTCATTTGCAACACTTTCAGTCATTCCACTTAAAGTGCAGAATATGCTTTAAAGATCGCAAACACCATGGAAGCACTAAATACTGTTAAAATCTTATAGCTGAAGTTTCTGCTTCAGTGGAAACCTATTTATTGTTTCCTAGGCTATTAAAATATTATTATATTTTCTCTGGGCTCTTTCCATGACCCCAGAGGATGAAAGGCCAAGAAGAACACCCGCGTCCAAAAACTGAATTACATCATTAAGTGTAACAATATTTTCAAGATTCCAAGCTGTAGCAAGTCTATTGCTTCTAAAAGCAGACAAGGCATTCTTACTCAGACAGGAAGATGCAAAAGAGCCAAGGAACACATCCATCCATAAACATGAAGCTTACAAGACCACACGATTCAAACCTGGACATGTGTATTCATTGTCGTAAAATGTCATGTTGGAAAGAACTGTTGCTAGGCCATCCCTCTGGGTAGTGGGGGACACCATCTGTTTTTAACCAAGTTGTATCATTAGGGGACCTAGTGCTTTAGGTTAAGGGTGTGTTATCCCAACTGGCTGGCTTTGGCATGAAGGAGGTCACCTGACCCAGGGACCTGTGCCCTCCCTGGACATTTTATACCTAGGACATTCTGGCCCTTTGCCCCTTTCTGCAGCCTGAAGTTTCCACGACTTACATCTCTCCCTGAGCCAAATGAGAGGCCCCTTCCATTAGAAAACTGTAATTGACCTGTTCCAGGAATGATGCTAATGGATTTCTGTACTTTCAGAGAGAAAGCCAGGTACTTAAAATGGCAGCGACCTATTAGAATAAATTACTGATTCATAATGAAAAGGTCACGCATGGTGGCCTCCAAATGTGAAAGCCTTTTTTAAAAATTAAAACTTTTAACGCCTGGGCAGGTCAAATGCTAGACCGAAAACTCGAGACGGTGTCGGCTCACCATACCAATTAAGTAAAATCTCGTCTTTCAGTTTGTGTCGGGTGAAAACAGAAAGCCCAACAGACCACGAACGAGCTTGTGTTCCAGAGGGCTCGGTGTCATCTGCTTACCTGTAAACCCTTGATTCCACCTGCTGTCATTTATTTACAAAGTAAATGCTTTCTTCGTCCGCCAGTGGTCATCATGACATATAGGCGAAACCCACAATAAAACAAAACGAAATCCTCTGGAGGGTGGCCCGCTAGGTTAGAAGCTGAAATGACTGAAGTCTGACCTTGCTCAATACATTTCCGGGACAATAGTCCCGATTGTGCCTTGCCTGGAATATGTGTCTCTGTGTGACATGGGACAGCTTCACCCCTTTCAAAGTTCAGGTGTGATGTTTATCCAAAAGGGGGGGCGATGGTAACCCACCTCAAGGATTTCCAAATAAGGAGAGGGGACATTATATCCACTGTAGTAATGTGTAGCTAGTGACAGAAGTATCAAGGTTGTATTAGTTACTGTTTACCTTGTTCCTCTTAAATACAGTGTGTTTGTGTTTTGCCACATTAGAAGCAGGAAGGAAGATGCTTTTGAACAAATGGAGCATAACAGAAATTTCTGGCCTGTTCCGCCTCCTTATAAGTCTTTGCCAATTTTAAAAAACGACAATCAATCAGTGAATCAAATTCAACCAAGAAGTTTTTATTTAATATAGGAAGATATAAAACTTGGGCCTTGTCTTCAGCTAGTTTCTACTCTGGTTGGTGAACGATTGTGACTCACGCTCTCTGCAAAGAGCCATAGAATCCTTGCTCCGAAGGCCTGGCTGCCGAGGTGGCTTACCGGCCGGGCCCCCTTTGGGTCAGTGAGCTCACTATTTTTCTCCGCTCTGATTTAGGCAAAAAGTGCCAACGTGGAACAGTAGTTCTTTTAAGCTCTTTTCAAAGAAAGGTGTATTTTTGTGTGGAAGAGAAGTGTGATAAAGTGTGATAAAGACCTGGTTAGGGTTGTGAAGCGACCGGCCAGCAGCAGGGAAAGTCGGGAGGCCCTCGGCGAGGTAACAGCTGCAGGTTCTGACGGTCTGGCCTGCGGCTTCTGCTTCCTGTTCTTAATTCCAAGTGTTCTTTCGTGACTTTGAATTGCCCTCTGTTGCCTTCCCGATCCATAAAAAAAGGACTTGTAGAACAGGGATAGAGGTGTGCCTGATGGGGCCAAGAAAAATAGTATGTGACATCTCCATTTGTCATACCTTTTCTTACTTTTGGGAAAGGGGATTTCGGTCATTCTGTTGAATGCTTACCAGTGTCTACTTTCAAAGAAAACTCAAAACTGTACGGGACAGTTTGCTCAAGGCCTCTGGAAGTATCCCTCACTCATACCCCTAGGTCCATTAGGTGTATTTCTATTTCCAGGTAGGCTTCCTTCCTCTCTTTTCCCCTAGGCATCCGAAGTTTGTCAAATAAGTCAAAGTCCAAGGTGGGAGAGAGTTCATGACAAGTTTGACCACCTGGGTTCACTGGCGGGCAGGCCTGCCCCCCCACCAAAGGCAGTCGCCATGTCTTAGCCTTATCACCTGGGCTACCACCCGGGCTCACCTGGGCACAAGGTGGGCCACAGGGACCACATGTATTGAATGAGTGAATGAATGAATGAATGAATGAACTACACCCAGGCAGACACCCCTGCGGGAGCAAGTGACTCCTCCAGGGTCCCAGGAAAAGTGAACGGAGTTGGTGTTTGAGAATTTTAGCATCAGTGCGCTCTACCACGTCCTCGTGCGGGGACACTTCGGAGTTTCAGAGTTTTTGCTTTGTTTTTTAACAACTCTCAAAACAAACGCGTGTTCAATAAACTACTTTTCCCTCTGTTCCAGAGGCCCCCGCGGTGCCCACGCCGGGCCACGGATAACCAGGACACCCCGGCCGGCCACCTCTCCCGCCTGGGAAGACGCCGCGTGCACCAAGTCCACAGCCTCGGCCGCCGCCGCTGGGCTCTCGCGTCGCCGGCGCACTGCTTGCCTCCTGCTTCTAGTGGCAGACGCTAGCTTTGCGCCCGCATAGCGCCTCTCGCCACGATCTGAAACCTTCCAGGCGTCGCGATTAATTAGTCTTGCCGACACCTACCTCCACGGGCACGCGCCGCCGGGGATGGGAGGGGTGGGCGGCGGACCCGCGTGCGCTAACCGGGAAACTGGAGGTAAGGAGGCGCGCAGCAGGGGTAAAAGCGCCGCCGTCGCACACTTTGCACGCCGCCCAGGGCTACACCACTCACCGAAAATTGGGAGGCAGGTCTGGGAGGCGGGGTCCGGCGCCCACCGCCTTGGGCGCCCCCGTGCCCGGCGCTGCTGCGCCCCCCGCGCCCCCTACCCACTCCCACACCACCCGCACAACGGCCCGCACCCCCTGGGTGCGCGGCGGCCCGTTTGGGTGCGTCCTCGGCGGGCCGATTTTTCGGCTTCCCCTTCGGTTTATAGGGGCCGCCGCTGTGGGTCCGTCCTCTGAGGAGGCTGGGGCGTCATCGGGCTAGTTAGGAGCGCCGTCTTCGGCGGGGACACTCAGTCGCGTCGGCACCGCGGAGCGGGCTGCGTCAGGTGGCTGGCCCGGCGCGGCGCTCGCTCGCTCGCTGGCTCTCCGGCTCGGGGCTGCGGCGCCGGCTGGAGCGAACCCCTGTCCCGGCGCGGGGCGGCGGCGGCGGCGGCAGCGGGCAGCCGGCAGGCAGGCAGGCACTGCCTTGCGTGTGAGTGCACCTCACTCACATGTAAGTCCGGGTGCACCGTGGCCTCCCGCGGAAGTGCGAGTCGCCCGGCGCGGGCAAGAGCCACCGGGGCCGGGACAGGGCAGGGGCGCCCCGGCGCTGCCGCCCTGCCCCGTGCCTCCCGGGCACCCCCCAATTCTCTCTTTTCTCTTTTCTCCTCTCCATTGGCGTGCCCAAGAGCCAAACCGAGGAGCGCCTGAGGGTAACAGCAAACTCGTGCCATCGCGCCTCTGCACTTTTCTTTTTTGAGTTGTTTGACATTTCTCGGTGCTTTTTGGTTTCTCGCTGTTGTTGGGTGCTTTTTGGTTTGTTCTCACCCCTTTTTTCGTTTGCTCATCCTTTTTTGGCGCTAACTCTTAGGCAGCCAGCCCAGCAGCCCGAAGCCCGGGCAGCCGCGCTCCGCGGCCCCGGGGCAGCGCAGCAGGGATCGCAGCCGACTCCCCCCGACACGGGGCGCACGGGGTCCGGCCAGGCCGAGGCCGGGGGCAAGCAGGGCGCCCGGGCCAGGCGAGAGCCGGGCACCCCGAAGTGGCCGAGCCACCATGCTGAAGATGGCCATGAAGATCAAAGCCCGAGCGGCGGAGAGCGAGAAGAAGACAGCGGCGGCTGCGGCCGAGGTGGCTGCCGAAGCTGCGGCGGCGGCTGCAGCGCTGGCCGAGCCGAGAGAGCCACTCGCGCCGCGGAAGAGCGGGGACGCCGAGAAGACCCCGAAGACGGCGCGAGAGGCGCCCCACGAGAAGTTCCTGACCGAAAAGGAGCGGCGGAAGATGGAGAAGAAGCTGCTGGAGCAGAGAAGAAAAGAGGAGAAGAAGAAGGAGAAGGAGAGGAAGAAGTTGGAGAAGATGCAGAAGAAGAAGAAGAAGGCGCCCGAAGCCCGGGAGGAGGCCCGAGGTCCGGAGGCCGCCGCCGCTGCCGCCGCCGCCGACGACGACGAGGGCGCCGCGGAGGGCGCCGGCGGGGGCGGCGAGGGCGCCGGCGTCGGGGGCACGAGTAGGGCCTGGGCCGCGTGGGACACGGACTCGGGCGACGAGGACGACGCCTACTACACGGCGCCGCGCGTGGGGGGCGTCGTGTGGCGGCCCGGGCCGCTGAAGGCTGGCGCGCTGAGCGCCCACCTGCCGCTCGTGGTCTTCCTGGTCTTCTCGGTCCGCAGCCCCTCGTGGGTGCTCAACTTCCTGCTGCAGAAGCGCACGGAGCAGGGCCGTGGCTGCGGCTTCGTGTTCGGGGCGACCTGCTGCTTCCGAGTGTTCCTGGGCTGCGCCTTCTTCTCCTACTTGGGCGGCCGTGCCAAGCGCAGAGGCCGCGGGCGCTCTGGGGCCAGCGGTGCCTTCGGCTCGGGCCACGGCGCCCGGCGCCGGGGGCGCGACGAGCGGCTCATCTAGTCAGCCCCCCGCCCCCCGCCCCCCGCCACCGCCACCACCACCAGACACCACCATCGCTGTGTAGTGTGGATTTTTATTAAGTATTTGTGTGTGTGTTTGGACACATTTTCCTTTTCGGTTGCTCTGTCCTTTGGTTCGTGCTCGCCTCGCTTTTTCCACACTCTCCCTGCTCTCTGGCTCTCTCTGTGTCTCTCTCTCTTCTTTTCGAAAATTTTCCGAAGTCCGGGCTCGGGCTCGCTCCCTCCCCTTCCGCCCACCCCGGCCCCTCGGCGGCGCCCGCGGGAGGGGAGGGGGGGGCGCTCGGCCTCGGGGGCCGCTGGGCTACGCGGCCCGGGGGGTGGAGCGTTGGCGTCGTGCGAGGGGTCGTCACTGGCTCGGGGCCGCCCCCTCTCCCCCCGCGGCCGGGCCCGAGTGGGGCCCGAGTCAGGGGGGCGAGGGGGCGGCTCCCCATCCCGTCCCGTCCCGGGCCGGGCGCGGGCGGAGGGACCCCCCCCCAACCTTCCCGGGCACCCGGGAGGGGGGCGCCTCCCTCCGCCAGCTCCCGCCCTCCCCGCCGCCGCGGCCGCTGCCGCGGCTGCTCCTCATCCCTCCTCCTCCTCCTCCTCCTCCTCCTTCCACCCCCCCTCGCCGCCGCCACCTCCTCCTCCTCCCCCCGCCTCCCCCCGCCCGCTGCAAAGCTTTGGGTCGGGGCGGCGGCGGGCCCGGGCCGAGGCAATAAGAGCGGCAGCGGCGGCAGCGGCGGCAGCAGCTCCCGCAGCTCCTGCTCTGGTCCGCCTCGGCCCGGCGGCGGCCATCAGCCCCCTCGGCCTCGGCTCGAGGGGCGGGGAGCTCCGCGCTCCCCTCGGTCCGACCGCCAACCTCCCTTCCCCGCGCGCTCCGCGGCCCTCAGTCCGCCCCGCGCGCTCCTCCCCGAGGAGCCGAGCCCGCGCCCGGCCCGCCCGCCCGGCGCTGCCCCGGCCCTCCCGGCCCGCGTGAGGCCGCCCGCGCCCGGCCCCGCCGCCGCCGCAGCCCGGCCGCGCCCCGCGCCCCGCCGCCGCCGCCATGGGCTGCCTCGGAAACAGTAAGACCGAGGACCAGCGCAACGAGGAGAAGGCGCAGCGCGAGGCCAACAAAAAGATCGAGAAGCAGCTGCAGAAGGACAAGCAGGTCTACCGGGCCACGCACCGCCTGCTGCTGCTGGGTAAGGGCGGGGCGGGGGGCGCCGGCCCCGGCCCGGCTCGGGGCCCCTCCGGGCGCCCCGCAGGCCGCGCGCGCCGAGCCCGCCCCCCGCCCCGGGCGCGCGCTCCCGAGCCCGCCGCCCGCTCGCGGGCTCTGTCTCTGGGGGGCGAGGCCGGAAGGGAGACCCCGGGGCGCAGATTCGGCCGGGCGGGGGCTCAAAATGGGGCGGGGGGCCGCGGCGGCGCGGGCGCGGGGCCCCCTCCCCTGGTCCGCCCGCTCTCTGTCTCCCTCTCTCTCTCTCTCTCGCCCTCCTTCTTGCTCTTTTTCCCTCTCTCTGTTTTCCGCGAGGCCTACACGACGCCAGGGGTTTGGGTGCATGTTGGGGAGGGGGAGGGGGAGCCCCACAGGGCTCGGGAGACTGCGACAAAAAGAGGGTTTCGGGGACAGGAAATGGGGTGGCGGGCAGAGGGAGGGGGACCCGCCTCCGTGGGGTGTGTGATT
>CM052811.1:117432082-117451585 GCA_028533885.1 Nasua narica
CCTAGATGATGGCTACAGTTTCTCATCTTCCCGGCTATGTCCTATCACCCTTTGCATGCTGGAATTGCCTGTCCTTAGGAACTTCTAATAAGAATACTATTCTGTTGTGGGGGGGAGGGGGATGGGGCCCTACCACCTAACCTCAAAAGATAAAACAAAAAAAAACTACAAAAATACCAAAAAAATATGAAAAAATTACCAAAAAAACACAAAAAAATACATATATATATCTATGGAGTGAAATCCTTAACTGGCAAAAATGTAGTGTAATAGTCCAAAAAAGGCATCTCTGTAAAAGTGACTGACAGTTTACTGTACCAAAAGTTGGCATTTGAGGAATGTGATAAGCCCTTCTTGAACCACCTACTGTGTACTAGAAGCTGTGCTAGACCCTTGAACCCTACTAATACCTTGCCTGCACTTCTCTCTGTGACTCTGTTCTACAATAGAAGAATTAACATATGTGATAAATAAAAATTCTCTGCATGTCTCAGCAATCCCTGTATCTTGCGTCTGTCTTCTGTCTTTCTTCTTTTGTCTGTCCTTTCCCACAAAAGCACAAAGATAAGGTGTAGGGCCGAAAGAGACCTTCGGTACAACGCAGCCTCCCCCTACCACTTAGGCAGCTGGTGAGGGGGGAGGGGATGGACTCTTAAAATTCTAAACCCAGACTACAGGCTTTATATACATGTTGGGGGGGTGGGGGGGGGGAGGAAGAGGGTGATGTGCTAAAAACACATCTAGCCCCAGCCCTGATACTTTAGTCCATCCAGATTGTAGTAGTTGATACATAATTTGGCTTTGTTAAGTAGTTGAGAGACATCTGAGAGATTTTCTCTGATTTTCACAATCAACGTTAAATTCATTAAGCGATAGTAAAAATGATGATAAACTTGCCAGCCCCGGTATAATATCTCCATCTACATAGTAATTGCTTCAATGGAAGAATTTTATGTTTTAGTATTACACACCCGAATTAGATTTTAGATTTCTATTTTAGCTGTTTCATACTTGATAAACTCCCACACCTATTCACATACGTAGATGAATACTGAACACGTTCTCAAAATATCCGTATTTAAGACTGGAAGTTTTCCAATTATCATACTACTACTTAGACCAAAATATCAAACTGAATGAAAGAACCTAGTTTCTGGAAGTTCTTTCCTCTTGCTGTATGTACATTTGGGTATTTAATACCCGGACATCTCTAATTTTAACTACTGTGGGACCTTGAAACTGAAGGTTAATGGCTCTCATTACCATGGAAACGGGGCCTGTTTTTAATGAATGGGAATGGAATTGTCCTGTGGGGTTTTAGGTAAATTTGAGTCCGTAAGTGAACATTAGGGGCAAACACACGTGCTTTAAGATTTCTGATGTCTAAATAACTGGTTGAGACTCTAGCACCGAGTCTGGGTATGGTTCCTGATCTCAGAACCCAGTTTCAGTGGTGCAGGTACAAAATAGAAAAGCCCCACAGAAGGGTCGGGACCCTTTTTAGTGTAGGGCGGCTGCATAAAGAGTGGGGGGCGGGGCCAAAGCCGCACCTCCGATGGGGGCACGGATGCCACTAGCGGTTTGCAGGACCCCCCCCCCCTGCTGTCATACCTGTTCCTCAAGTTCTCCTGACTTCCAGCACTTTGAAGTGGCCCTGAGGGGGTTCCTGGTGCCATTTACACCCCCCCACACACATATACCCCAAAACCTACCGGCCCTCCCCCACCGATGAGAATACTTCAAACTAGCTTCTTACTCTGATATGAAAAGGGGTTTAGTTTCTGAGGCCCGCTTACCAGAAAGGCCTGACCCTGGAGAAGGGACGCAATGAAATCAGAGTATCAGGGCCCACTCCTCAAATCAATATGCGGCAGGAAGCATTAGCTATGACGATTCCTTGCAAAACTCAGGCCCGGGATCTGTGGGGGCCTGGCCTGTTGGTGACGAGCCCATGACCCCTGCACCCCCCTCTCCCCCTTCCCGGCGCCCTGCCCTCCCACTAACCGCTCTGCCGGCCTGCCAGGGCTACTAACACCCCCTTCTCTGTGTTTCCTCTGCTCCCGAGGGGTCACAAGCTTCATCGCTACCCCCCTTCTGGGACTCTTGGTGAATCAGCCAAGGGAAAGCTTCAAAAATGAGGAATCTCGAGATTGCCTTTAAAAATCCTACACAGCAAGAAAAAGATGAGCTCTGTCCCTCCTGCCTCCACTTTTCCTGTCCGCCTTAGTTTTCCGGGGGGGGGGGGGGTAAGGGGGCGGCGGCAGCACCTTTCCACGTGACCTAAAGCCCAGTGGGCGTGTCCTGCACTGGGCTTCCACCTCCCCCCACCCAAAACCACAAGGTTGAGGCAATAGGTGTGATAAGATTTACCCCAAGCAAGAGGTCCTTTTCATCCCCTGGAGACACAAACTCTAGAATCTTCTTTGGTCCTCTCTCTAATGAAGGACAATTTGCTGAAAGACACCTGCTGCACTGGGATTGACATAATCAGGAGCAAGCATTCCGTCAGGGTTGGGAAGACTCATTCACCCATACCTCCCCACCCGTTCCCCCCCCCCCCAGAAGCCAGAGGGTGTGGCCTTTACTTGTGGTCCCAGTGACCCTGCATAAAAGAACATTCCATATGTCCTATATGACTTAGGTTCAAATCATAATTAAGAGGCAGCTAAACTTCTGACTTCTACTTAACGGGTGCCACAGCCCCCAGCATAGTCCCAGATCATAAAGACTCCCGGGGGCATAACCTTTATCCCTCTTCACGTTGAGGGATCAAAGTATAGTGACGTCACCTAGAAACGTCATTGCTGCTGGCTGAGTGGCAGACACAGTGACTTAATAAAAATGGCCTCAAAGCCTTAAAATCTATCCTCTCACCATTGCATTCAATGGTCCTCTGTATACCAGCCCAGTAAGCCCCAAGTGGGACCATGGAATTTTTTCTCCTCCCCAATATATGACCCCCACACCCCCCCACATACATATATACACACAACACACACACACACACACATACACACACACACAAGGGCCAGTAGAAACCTTTTAGGAAGCATCAGCATGCAGTGGGAGTTTCACAAAATGGACCCACATCTGGAACAGTGCATGAACTGGGTCTAACTTCTGGTACAGTAGACTTGGTCACTATCTCGATGCCAATTTGCTAATCAGCCCCAACCGGGCGTGTCCTCGGGGCACGTTTGGGAGGTCAGCATTTGAAACCACCTTCGTTCAGGAGCCTCCAATCCGCACGGATTTGAACCCACCACTCTTGCAAGAACAGAATACTATGCTTTTAGTTGGACCATCGTGACTGAAGAGACCTTGTTGGTCAGCGTGATGCCATATGACCTCTCTTTCTTTTCAATCCCACTGTAGTGAGAAGGCGACCAAAGTGCAGGACATCAAAAACAACCTGAAGGAGGCGATTGAAGTACGTGTTTGGGTCCTTTGTCTCTTCTCTTAGCCCCCCTCTCAGGCAGTGCTGTCCCCCTGACTGCTTTGCTACCTCATTTTCAGACCATCGTGGCCGCCATGAGCAACCTCGTGCCCCCTGTGGAGCTGGCCAACCCTGAGAACCAGTTCAGAGTGGACTACATTCTGAGCGTGATGAACGTGCCTGACTTTGATTTCCCTCCTGTAAGCTAAGCTCTTGGGTTGTTCCTTCCCACTCACCCCCATCCCCACACCCCCCACTCCCTAGGCCCGGATGAGCTCCGGCCACCGGTCACCGGTGTCAGCCACACTTTCAGGAAAAGTGAATTCCATTAGGGTCCTTAATGTGCCAAACCCAGACCTTAATAATCAGTAGGGTTTTTGCTCAAGATGGGTGAGCAAACTTGGAGCACCCATCCCCCCAAATAAACACCCCACTCTAATCCTCAGCTAGCAGATTGTAAATCTTTATGAGGGAAAACGGCATGAGTAGTGTCGCAACCTTAATTATTCCCTCATCCCCGCCTTACGGCCGACCCAACTATATATTAAGTATGGTGCCCAAATGGTAATTGCCCGGTTAAGTGAACATAGAGGAAGATACCAACTCAGGCGTCAGCCCTGAGTTTTACAAATGGAAGACATTGTCGTTTGCAGCAATTTGCTGTTTGACCTTTATGAAATTTTTTTTCCCCCTAAAATCAGTCCTTGCATTGGGGCAAATGAAGCCTTTTCTCATTTTTTTGGGGGGTGGGGGCGGGAGATTTTCTTATGTGCGTCCTTGTTGGCGTGCGGGACACTGTTTACAAAGATTCTCTGTCCCATAAAGAACTATTTTTAGGTGACACAGAACTGCCCATTTCCAAACATACATTTCAGCCCCTTTGTAGGGGAAGAGTGGTTTCTGAGAGGGGAACGGGAAACAAGATGGAAAGATGCGCTAGTTTATAAGGCCCAGAAGGAAAAGACTTGTCTACAGTTAGAACAATGAGTTATTGTGGCCTTTTGTCAGGCTTTCCTGGGAATTTGTGTTTGTGTATTTTAAGTGGGCTTGGCTGCAAACTTCTACTAGCAGGGAAGCAGTATTAATAAGTAGGGCTAGGTGAATTTTTTTTAAAACATTTTTTTGAAAAAAGTTCAAGCAGTCAGCACGATATACATAATGCCTTTTTCTAATAGAAGGAAAAATGGCAGCCGATTGAAAATGCACCAGAAGAGTAACCTTTTATTAGTCGTGCTGATAGCTGAACTTTGTGTCCCTACCTACTTGTAATCCTTCTCTTTCCTCGTAAGGGCAGATTGCCCCCGTGTAATTAAAAATGTTTCTATGTTGAGATGAAACGTGAATTAGAACCTACTGCAATTTAAGACAATAGAGCATATTTGCTCCTTTGTTTCTCCCTATCACGACCCTTCCCAAGGGACAGGCACTGCCAAGGCCCGATTCGCCAGCAATTCCCAACCATCATATTTTTTTGGGTAAAATTCAAATTTTTCTGGAAGGGAAATTTCATCCCAGCACATCTTACAAATGAAATACCGTGTTTTCACAACACTGAATCATTCCTTGGCGTATTCTCCTAATGCAGATTAATGTATATCTTTCCCGTAAAAGCAATTGTGTGGAGAAACAAAATGATTCAGTAGTTTACTCTGTCCTGGCGTTTCCCCCCACCCCACAGCCCCCCGCCCCTCCCCCCAAAAGAGGAACACTACCCAAGACCAGTTAATTCACAATAAGAGGACAGCAGGAATTAATTACTTTGGCTTTTAATTACCTTTCACAAATTGGATGAAAGTTCTTTTGAGCACGAAGTCATTAATTTGGCTCGCAAGTGGGAATCCCACTTGTGCTGGTCACACAGCGAACTGCGGTGTCTGCGTTGTAGGGACAGCAGGCCTGCCTGGGCTCAAGTTCATCTGTGTTCTCTCTCGTGTTCGCTTGCAGGAGTTCTACGAGCATGCCAAGGCTCTGTGGGAGGACGAAGGAGTGCGTGCCTGCTATGAGCGCTCCAACGAGTACCAGCTGATTGACTGCGCCCAGTAGTGAGTAACCTCTCCCTCCGCCAGCCACACACTGCATAGGCACAAAGGGAGCAGACCCTAGAAATCTCCACTCGCGCTTGTAAAGTTATTCACGGAGGGGTTCTGCTCATAGAAGCCAACCACATAGTCCCACCTGCACTTAGAAAGTTCTGGTCTGATTCATTGGTTTTAGAAGGCCCCTAATTGCACTTTTTAGTGCAGTGACATTATTTTATATAAACAATTAATGCCTGTTAGAGCCAAATGATAATTACCTGCAGTAAAGTGATGTGCGCAATTAATTAGCCTGAGGGAAATTAATTGGATTGACCTCCAAGCTTTTAGGAAGATGGGGCAGCTCTCAGGCTTTGAATAATGTAAAAATATTATATTTTATCGCTTTTAAAATGGTGAGCACAAAACCACACCCCAGCCCCTCCTTGGTGGCTGATAATTGCCTTGCCATTTCTGCCATCAGGTAAGTGACTACACTAGTCGCCAGAGTCCAAGGTTACTGGATGCTGTACTTCTCCAGTTGGGTTTTGTTGAGTTCCGCGTCCTGCCTTTATTCTCTGGGCTTTAAGTCAAGGATGCTTCCCCTTGGGAGTGGACAGCACACTATAAGCTCCCTCCCCCCGCACCTGCTAGAGTAAAACCTACTAGAGTAAAATATAGGCCCATCAGAGCCCCCAAGAAATTGTTTCTGAAGCCAGCGCTGGTTTGCTGCTGAAGTTGGGGCATCTTGTGACTTCGTGGTTAGAAAATATCAAGTTCCAGGCCGGCTCATCAAAAGCTACAGTTGCGTTGCCCAGGAGCCCCAAACCCCCGGGATTTATTGTGAATACCTGTGAAATAAATGGGAGGGAGGAAGAGGTCACAGCAAACAAACAGCGAGTTCCCTCTCCTGTTCTCTGCAAATCGCAGAGGCTTTTGGTGGGGTCCCGGCCACCTGCGCCCCCGCCCATAGGGAGCACGCAGTCGCGGGCAGGGCTGTGTCGCGGTGCCCCGTGCACGCCAGTGCGTGTATTTTTCCCAAGGAGCAGAAAAACAGCGTCTCCTGGCCAGTCCCTGTGACCCCAACCCCCTACCACTCCTGCAACAAAGTCCCTGATTTTCTCAAAAGTTTGAACTAAAAGCTGGAAGTGCTAATTATAGTAGCTCAAAACAAATGGAAATCCTGGAATTGTTTGCGTTTTGTATCTTGGACCCAAGTCAGAAGTACAGGTACAGATTAGGAGGCCTGAGCCCCTCCCCGTTGGGAGGGGGGAGAGGGGAGGGTGTGACAATTTCACCGACAGTAATTTAGCCAGGTTTCTGGGGTTGGTTGGTGTGTTTTTTTTTTTTGTTTTTTTGTGTTTAATTTCACACCACATAAAAGTCGCTCCTGCAGCTTTATCTGAAAATGGCAACATTTGCACAGTTCATGGAAAGTTTTAAGGAAACTTGGAGGAAAAGAAAAAAAAAAAAAAAGACCGTGGCTTACAACTTTTAAAATGGCTTCTCCGGCGGGACGGGAGGGCGGCCCCGCCCCGCACACGGACCGTCTGTTTCCGGCCGAGCGGCCCGCAGGTTCAAGTTGCCATACTGGTATCTTGCCCATTTCTGAAGCCGCCTATTTTTATTTGTGGAACCGGGGTTTGCTGGCCCGGCTCCAGATGTCTCTCTCTCAAGATTTGGTGCTGCCGAGCTATTTATAGAACTGTGGTTCTGTTGCCATGGCAACCCGCGGGCGGCCAGGGCCGTTGGGGCTATTTCTGGCCCGGTGCTGTAATGTGGGACTGATTGGGCAATTTAGTGTAGCCGCCAGCCAGACTCCCGCTCCACACCGGTGGAAGGGAAGGTGGGGGGGCGGGGAGACCTACAGAAGTTCGGCAAAGTAGACTCTTCTCCCTTTGTGATTTTTTTTCTTTCTTGGCAGTTTTGAAAGCATTCCAAACCCCGTCCCCCTCCTCCCCCGTCCCAGGAAAAAGTCCTCCCCCCCCCAACCCCAGTTTTAATATTCGCTTTCCATATTAATGAAACTGACCCCAATCTTTCCAAAGTTCTTTTTCCTAATAGTGTGTCTAGTCCAGCCTCGCCAGCGAGGTGCCTTGGGAAGGTCGTGGCCTGCTCTTGATGTAAAGCTTGCACACGGGGCGGGGGAGGATGGTCTCTCAGCACCCTCCCCCAGCCCCTCTTCTGGGCAGGATCCCAGCCATAGAAGGATCCATAACCTGGCTGGCTGTGGGACTTTTTTTTTTTAACTCAAAGCCTCCTATCTGGAGGGTTCTAGTTCATGGACCAAACAGAACGGAAGGGAACTTTGTGTTTGTTTCCTGTTCGGTGTGGTGAGGCCAGAAAGGGCCCCTTTGTGTCAACCTCCTTTGTTCTCTTTTAATAAGTGAGATTCTTAAAAAGTAGGAGGAAGGGATACCCATTCTGAGTAATTGAAACAATCTAATTTTCATGAGTCCCTAGAGGGGAAAATCCTTGCTGCTTTTAAGTGTGCTGTTTTACTTAAAAAAAAAAAAAAAAAGGAATGGGGTGGAGATAAAAGTTTTTAAAGTACTTGTCATTTTAGTCAAAGGCAAACAACTTGAAAGTGTTAAAAATTTTTAATCAATCACTTTCAGATGGCACAAGATCCGGTAGGCCTGGTTTGGGGGCCTCTGCTGGTTGGCCAGGGCCCCCCACACCCCCACCCCCTTTAGTCCTGCACTGAACCTGTATGCCAGGGGCCCCGAGAATCCATGCCCACTTCCTGCTTCCTAGATCTACTGGTCCACCGAACACACTGACCTTAAAATGCTGCTTGCGCTAACCTTTCCAAGACACAGGCTTTGAGTCATAAACATAACCAACACAGGCAAAACTCTGGTTGACTGAATGCCATAGAACTTTGACACTGTCATTTCCATTGAGCTCAGCTTTGCAGCACGACAGGAATGGGGTTAAAGCAGCGTGAGCTCTTTGACCACCCCTCTGTGTCTGTCTTGTTCCTCCCAGCTTCCTGGACAAGATCGATGTCATCAAGCAGGCTGACTATGTGCCCAGTGATCAGGTACGCGAAAGTTCTCATGGTCAGAGGACTTCGAGCCTTCTTTCCAAACCAGTCGAGACTTTTGCTTTCCGTTGGTTTTGGTGAGATCCATTGACCTAGCTCTTGTTTTAGGATCTGCTTCGCTGCCGCGTCCTGACTTCTGGAATCTTTGAGACCAAGTTCCAGGTGGACAAAGTCAACTTCCAGTAAGTGAATGGTTCTCTCTTTAAGACAGAGACAGGTTTCCTTCAGTTCCCGGCAGCAGAGTGGGGGAGCGGTGTTAGCCATTTGGGGTGACCGGGTGTCCTCTGTCTCCCGCAGCATGTTTGACGTGGGTGGCCAGCGCGATGAACGCCGCAAATGGATCCAATGCTTCAATGGTACGGAGGCCGTAGACTTGTCTTCTCTGTAAGGACGTTTTGCTCTCTGACTCGTCAAGGACCACGTTCACCTCTAACGTGCATTGCTTTTGCTTTCTCGTGCCGCAGATGTGACTGCCATTATCTTCGTGGTGGCCAGCAGCAGCTACAACATGGTCATTCGGGAGGACAACCAGACCAACCGCCTGCAGGAGGCTCTGAACCTCTTCAAGAGCATCTGGAACAACAGGTTGGTGGAACATGCCCTGGCTTCCTGCCAGCATCTCCCCTGGGGGTCCCGGGACTGGTCCCCAGGCCCTGTATTTGCGGCTCTTAAAAAGAGTCTCGTGCAACATCAGACCCCCTTGCAGAAAGAGTACTTTCTTTTCTTGGACATTAAGCCCCCACCCCTCCTCTCTGTTAGATGGCTGCGCACCATCTCTGTGATTCTGTTCCTCAACAAGCAAGATCTGCTCGCCGAGAAAGTCCTTGCTGGAAAATCGAAGATTGAGGACTACTTTCCAGAATTTGCTCGCTACACTACTCCTGAGGATGGTACGTGGGGCCTTCAGCCGTTGCCCCGGGCCGTTTCAGTCCCCTGGGCCTTTACACTCACGCATGTGCTTCAGGGGCCCCTTCCTGGAGGCTCTTCATGGGGATGGAGTTGAACAGCCCCCTAAATGAGCCCCCCCCCCCCAAGAAGGGAAATCTCCCTTCACTCCCTCCAGCAAACCGGAAAGGATCTGTAGGGAAGCAAGAAAAACTCACTTCTCTTCTTCTGCACTTAAGTGGAGGGGCTCCCGCTAACGATCTAGCTCCGCTCTTAACCTTTTAACAACCTTACCAAAATATTTCCGTTCCTCGTAGCGACTCCCGAGCCCGGCGAGGACCCACGCGTGACCCGGGCCAAGTACTTCATCCGTGACGAATTTCTGGTGAGTGGAAACTGTCTTTGGTTCTCTCTCGGATGGTTCTTTTTGCTCTTGAACGTTTGGGGAGTAAACTCTTCAGTTCTCACTGGTAGCCAGTGAGAATTTTAGCTTTGACGTAACCTCAGTAGCTGGTGGGTTGGTCCTTGGCGGCTTAACCTCGGAGGACTTCTGGGAGGCAGTGCTGACTCTGGTTCCTTGTGTTTGGCCCACAGAGAATCAGCACTGCTAGTGGAGACGGGCGTCACTACTGCTACCCCCACTTCACTTGCGCCGTGGACACCGAGAACATTCGCCGTGTGTTCAACGACTGCCGTGACATCATCCAGCGCATGCACCTCCGTCAGTATGAGCTGCTCTAAGAAGGGAACACCCAAATTTAATTAAAGCCTTAAGCACAATTAATTAAGAGTGAAACGTAATTGTACACGCAGTTGATCACCCACCATAGGGCATGATTAACGACGCAGCCTTTCCCTTTCCCCCCAAGTGATTTTGCGAAACCCCCTTTCCCTTACGCTTGCTTAAATATTCCAAATTTAGAAAAGCTTAAGGCGGCCTACAGAGAAAAAAAGAAATAAAAAAGGCCACAAAAGTTCCCTCTCTCTTTCAGTGAAAAAAATAACAGCAGCAAACAGAAATAATGAAATAAAAGAAATAAATGAGATAAAAGAAATAAATGAAATAAATATTGTCTTGTGCAGCATTAAAAAAATCAAAATAAAAATTAAATGTGAGCAAAGGACGTGAGTCCTGTGAATTACTTGCGGCTTCGAGCATGATACCCATTGTTCCCAGTTTGGATGGCAGCAAAAGTTGGGAAGCCCCATGTTGAAGTGACAGGTCCCCATAATTTGGGTGTCTGCAAGCAATTTGCAGATAATTCAAAAAGTCTACCCCTGCCCTTTGCCTAAGCCCATGCCCCATAGGAAACCATTAGCCCATGTAAAGACTTCCAAATTGGTCATTGCCACCCTGGTCTACCATTCTACCCATTCTACAAACTTCCCTTATTAGGTCATCACAGTGTGCCTGTTTTACCTAGACTCTCCCCCCAAAATAGGTGTGAGGTTTGGGGCTCTCTGTGGTGCTATAGGAGATGTGGGGGAGGGCGTGGATTCAGGAATGCAGTGTTTCAAAAAGAGGGCAAGTGGGGTTACTCAAGAAATGGTGTATAATGTAGACCTTTATCAAATCGTCACATTGTACACATCAATAAGTATCTCAGAATTTGGTCCACTGGATAATGGACCAAAGCTAGGGGGAGAAAAACCAAACAAGGGCTATCAAACAGGAATGGTTTTGAAACAAATGGCTAAACATCTGGGGAAAAACTTAAACGGGATCCCTACCTCACTCCATACACAAAGGAATTTTATGTGGATCAATCACATGTTTAAACACAAAAAAAGTACTTTAAAATGGCTATTTTAACAATTAGAATATTGATTTTACAAGGCCTTTTCTACATGATCTAACCACAAGCCATGGGGCTGGGGTGGGCTATACAAAATTAAGACTATATAAAACAAAATACAAATGGGGTGGAGACTGGGTAAAAATCTGTACCAAAGGGTTGATTTCCCTAATAAAGTACTCATAAGAACTAATAAACCATCATAAAAATGCAAAATTCACAAACACACCATTTACTTGAAAAAAAAATACAAATAATGGGGAAAATGGAGAGTCTCCTAATGAAATGCACTGTAAACTCATTGGGGGGTTTGGGGACATGGACAGCATTCACAGGCCCCACATAAAACTCATAAAAGCTGTAATGAACTACGGCTTGGGTCTGGGGTCCAACTGGACTCCCTAATCTTCATCCCCAGGGTCATACCTTAAGCTTGTGGTCATCCCTGGTGTGGCTTCCTGGAGAGGTGAGAGAAGAGAGACCAACTTATCTTCAGCATCAACCACCACACCCTCTGAAAGTGGCCAAATGAAACATTTAAGTGGATTCTGTAATTCAGCCCCCAAATCCACTTAAGGTTCTACTTTCTAGATAAAATTAATCCCAGCCAAATTAATCCTCTCACATAGCTCCCCAGAGATGAGCAAAATAAGCCCCAAGAAGGGCAGAAAAAGTAGCAAATATCCCTTCCCATAAACCCTTTGGAAGCTTCCTATGAAATATTCAGTCCACATAAAAATGGAGGGCGTGCTCCGTGGATTTTGTTGCAAAACAACCTTCCAAAGCACCCCCAAATTAACATTAATCTACATAAGTGCTTATTATGCAAATATGGCCAAAAGGCCAGCCCACCAATCCCCATAATCCTCCTAAGTACTCCAAATAAACAGCTAATTAAAACCTGGGTACCAGCTATCAAGACCAGCCCACCAGGATGGCCAGCTCTTCCAAGATGGCTGCCTGTATGTCCCTCTACATAGAAATTCTAGAACCTTCTCTTAGGAATCCACAGGTGATTACCACAGCACTAGCCACATATCCATCAAAATTAGGAAACAAATTCTCAGGCCCTAGAGAAGCGACACCAAAAAAATGATACCCCAGAACCCCGCCCCCTTGCCAGTCAAAACTGGCAGCTGCACAATAACCTCCAGAAGGAGGGTCATAAAAGTCACAGTTACCCAGCACCTATTATGTGCTGATCACTGCCCAACGAAACCGTTTGGGCCATCACCACCATTTTACCAGCGAGTCAACCCAGGACCAGAGAGGGTTAAGAGGTCAGGCTGGTAAACGGGGAAAATGGGCTTCAAATTCAGGTAGCCACAGCCCACTGCCTGACCACCACACCATACCGCCCTTTTAGAAGACACAGAAGAAAGAGGGAAGGGTCTCCTGTTGTTCTTTCCAGGATGCCAGTTGTCAGGAGTCCATGACCTATGACCCCAAGAGGAAATCCTGCAGGGTTCTTCTGGATTCAGAAGCCAGTGGTGATGGCGGGGTGGGTGGGATCACTGGCGGAGCAGGGAGGGCGTCACTGGACATACTCCTGCGTCCCCACCAGTTCAGAGGGTTGCCCTGGGGCCACCTCCAGTCACTCAAATGTGTCTGAGGGTTCCTTCTGTTCCTTAGGAGTTATTCCTTCTATTGAAAACATTTCCATTTCTATTTTCCCGCTGACCTGGTCTCAAATACAACTTTTATAGGGCTACTTTGAAATCTAAATTCTGGGATCTTCAGAAAACCAAAAAACTATGCCAAATTTCATCTAAATCTTGGGATTACCCTATAGCTATTAGGTTTTTAAAATTTCAGCTGAATTTTACATCTCTCTTAGAACACAAAATAACATTTTTCTAAAGATAACTTGTGCCACACTTTCTAAAGGCATATAGACCATATATCACTATGTATTGATCTTTTAGAGAATAAAAATAATAAACCAGTAAGCTCCTCCAACAAAGCCTCTCTAGACCCTGAGGAGGGTCTAGAATTGAGTGGAATCTTTACCTTCATTTTTATTTAAAGGTGGGCAAAATCGTACCCCCAAAAACGGCCATCTCCGTGAAACCTGGGGATGTCAAATGGCATTCTATTTTAATGGTCGTGGACATGACTGGTCATCTTTGTATGCAATGAATGTAAAGAGAGTTCAGGGTCTTGGCCAGCCACTGAGCGTTTTGCTCTCGTGGGCCTTATATCTATCATGGGAAACATATATTTACCAAATAAATAATCAAAAGAATTATAGACGGTGACAAGGTCTCTGAGCTAATAAAAAGAATGGGGCAATGGGGAATGGGAGATGCTTGGGGAGGGATTTCACCCTAGATAGAATAGTCAGAGAGGGCCTCTCAGGGGAGGTGACTTTTCTTAGGGGAATACAAAAGATGAGAAGGAGCTAGCCATCCATGTGAGTGGCTGACGTCAATATTTTTTATTAATATTGATTATTAAAACATTATACTTAATATTTACGGACTACTTTAACATGTGATAGGAGCCATCCTAGGTCCTTTTGGTGAATTATCTCATTCAGTCTCTTTGACACCCTTTGAGGGTGTATCCTATCGTCTGTACAAGTTGTACCCAAGCTGTGCCCCATGGTACAAAATTTTCAAAAAGTGATATTTGAAACACGGTGAATAATTTATGCCCATTATGCTTCTAACAATGGCTACACTAAAAAGGCCATTGCAGTAAGCACTTAATTTGAGTAATTGTTACCCAGGTTCCTATTTTAGAGTTAAGGGATTTGTTGTCTCTATGATAATTTTCCTGTGTTTAAACACACATATACTGTGAACAGCTAAAGTCTTCTGGTTTTGTCCAATGTAATGTATTCTATCAGTTAGGAATGTGCTCAGCTGCCCATAACGGAACCTTGACTTGGAGAGACACAGAGAGACAGAGACTCGTAACTCACTTTGCAGGAATCCTAAAGAATTCTCAAAGTGGCTCCTAGGGTTACTTAAGCAGTTCATCAATAGCTGGGCCGTGCTTCCAACAAGTCTCTTGGCTTCTTTCTCTTGGTTGCGAGATGGTATCACATCTTAGCCCACGGCAGAGAGGAGAGGGCAAGACTGTCTTTTATCAGGAATGCAAGTGCTTTGTAATTGCCCTTCCATTTTCTCAACCACGTGAAATACAAAGAGATACCTAGACAGCAAGATAGTTAGATGCCTAGGATAACTAGATAGAAAAATGTAGGTTTAATAACACTATCACACACACACAAACACATAGAAGGATTTACAATTTTCTGTTGCACAGACCTTGATGGAACATCTAGAAAAATCTATCCAGTGCCTGTAGTTTTTAAGGATTAGGGAATAGGAAAAAACTTCCAAATCATTAGACAGCAATTTGTATAATTCTGTGTAAATCCATTTGAAGGCCTAGATGAAATATAGTTGTCCAGAAAAATGCTGTTTATCAACACTGACCCTGGTGGAGACAAAAAAAAAAAAAAAAAAAAATCAAAGCAAATCAGTTACCATAGGGGGGAAAAAACCCACAAAACCCTCACGTTACCATAGTGACCACCATGACAAGATGGGTCTGGGCTCTTGTTGGAGTGGGAAGCTAGGAAATAGAAGGAGGCAAGAGGGAGGCTTATGGGGTGTCTATTTCTTGACCTAAATGCTGATTAAACAGATTTATTTGAGAAAATTCATTGAGTTATAAACCCATGATTCATTCAGATTTCAGTCTGTATATTATACTTCAAAAAAACTTTTTTAAATGAGAGACAGGAAGAAGGCACTAGACACAGGTAGTTTTACAGAAAATTCTACTAAATCTTTAAAGATCAAATAATTCCAATACTACTTAAATTATTCCAGAGTATAACCTAAGGAAAATTTCAAAATTATTTTTGTAAAGCAGGTATAATGTAACATTGATTTTAAAATATGCCAAAACAATAAAATATGCCAAAGATTGCATCCAAAAATAAAACTGCAGACCAATCTCACTTATAATATCAATGTGAAAAATCTTAAAATATAAGCAAACAGAATTCAATATGACATTTAAAAAATAATACATCATGCCTAGATGAGATTTATTCTATGAATTCAAGGTTGGTTCAATATTAGCAGAATAGTAATATTTGCAAAATTTAATGCCCGTTTGTATTTTGGAAATTCAATAAAATAGTAATCAATGGGTGCTTTCTTAATGACTATATGTATACTATATATACTATATAAAGTACACTGTCTATATATGCATATATATCATATCTAAAATATACTTTCCTATGTTTTATATGTAAATTTTATATATAAATATATTCATTATATTATATATAATATATTAATTATATTAAATATATTTAAAATTTAGTTATATAATAACTTATAACTAAATAACTTATAGATTAGTTATATTAATAACTGATGATTAAGTAAACAATTAATATAGATGTGTTAAATGGGTATGCAAATTTTTCTCCCCAAACCAATATTTTACTTAATGAGAAACTCTAAAAGTTTTCCATTAATGCCAGGATCAAGAAAAGCTTTCCTGTTAATGTCAGGATCAAGAAACAGAAAAGACAAGGATGCCATATCACCATACTATTTATCATTGTATTGGAAATACACACCAACTCAAATAGACAAAAGAAAGCAATTAGAGGCCTGAAAATTTGAAAGAAAGAGATGAAACTTTTACTTTTATCTTGTACAGCAAATGATATAACTATCATGATTCCCCCCAAAATCTGCAGAAAAATAATTACTAAAAAATGAGAATTTAGTAAAGAACAGGGTTATGAGATCAACATGAAAAATCAATAGCCTTTCAGTAATGGATAGAACATCTGGACAGAAAAATAAATAAACAGCTGACGTGAACAATACTATAGACCAAGTGGACCTAACAGATAGATACAGAACTTTCTTCTCAACAGAAATAGGATAGATTAATGTTAAGTCATAATACAAGTTTTAACAAATTTAAGACAATCAAAATTATTCCAAGTGTCTTTCCCATCCAAGATAAAATAAAACTAGAAGTCAATAACAGTAAGAAATGAGAAACTCCAAATATGTGGAAACTAAACAATACATTCTTGAACTACAATTGGTCAAAGAGAAAATTAAAAGGAATTTTTAAAGTATCTTGAGACAGACAAAAATGAAAATACAACATACCAAAACCTAGGGGATGCAGCAAAAGCAGTACTAAGAGGGAATAAACACCTACATTAAAAAAAGGGGAAACATCTCAAATAAACAACCTAACTTTACAAGAACAAGAAAAAGAACAAACTAAGCATAAAGCTAGCAAAAGGAAGGAAATAATAAAGATTCAGGCAGACATATATCAAACAGAAAAACAATAGGGGGAAAAAAACCCTACAAGTTGGTTTTTTGAAAAGATAAACAAAATCAAGAAACCCTTAGCTAGCCTAAGGAAAAAAGAGAGCAGACTCAGGGTGCCTGTCTGGCTTAGTCAGTGGAGCATGTGACTCTTGATCTTGGGGTCATGGGTTCGAGTCCCACACTGGGTGTAGAGATTGCTTAAAAATAAAATCTCTTTTCAAAAAGAGAGTGGAGGGGCGCCTGGGTGGCTCAGTTGGTTAAGTAACTGCCTTCGGCTCAGGTCATGATCCCAGAGTCCTGGGATCGAGTCCCGCATCGGGCTCCCAGCTCATGGGGAGTCTGCTTCTCCCTCTGACCTTCCCCCTCTCATGCTCTCTCTCACTGTCTCTATCTCAAATAAATAAAAAAATCTTTAAAAAAAAAAAAAGAGTGGAAACTCAAATTTTTGAAATCAGAAATGAAAGAGGAGACATTACAACAGATGCTTCAGAAATAAAAAAGGATAAGGGAATATTATGAACAATTAAATGCCAACAAATTGGATAACCTAGAAGTAGATAAATTCTTAGAAACATATAATCCAGCAACACTGAATCAAGAAGAACTAGAAAGCCTGAACAAAGCAATAACAAATAAGGAGATTATATTAGTAATCAAAACCCTGCCAACAAAGAAAAGCCCAGGACCAGATGGCTTCATAAGTGAATTCTTCCAAGCATTCAAAGAAGAATTAATACCAATTCTTCTTAAACTCTTCCAAAATAATAGAAAAAGAGGGAACACTTCCAAACTCATATTAGGCTGCCAGGTACACCTTGACACCAAAGCCAGATAAAGAAACCACAAGAAAAGAGAACCACAGGCCAATATCCTTGATGAACACAGATGCAAAAATCCTCAATAAACTACCAACAAAATTTAATAGCACATTAAAAGGATCATACACCATGACCCAGTGGGATTTACCCCTAAGACACAAGACGGCTCAACATAGGCAAATCAATCAATATGGTATAACACACTAACAAAATGAAGGATAGAAAGTACACGATCATCTCAGTTGATGCAGAAAAACATCTGATAAAGGTCAATATCCATTCATAACAAAAACTCTCAACAAAATAGGTATACAAGGAACTTATATCAACCCAATAAAGGTCAATAGGAAAAAGTCAACAGCTAATACAATAACCAATGGGGAAAACCTGAAAGCTTTTCCTCTATGACCCAGTACAAGGCAAGGATGCCAACTCTTTTTTTAAAAATTTTATTTATTTATTTGACAGAGAGAGAGATCACAAGCAGGCAGAGAGGCAGGCGGAGAGAGAGAGGGAAGCAGGCTCCCCGTTGAGCTGAGAGCCCAATATGGGGCTCGATCTCAGGACCCTGAGATCATGACCCGAGCCGAAGGCAGAGGCTTTAACCCACTGAGCCACCCAGGCGCCCCAAGGACGCTAACTCTTGCCACTTTCATTCAACATAGTACTGGAAGTTGTAGCCAGAACAATTAGACAAGAAAATGAAATAAAAGTCATCCACATTGGAGAGGAAGAAGTAAACCATGATCAGATATACAGAAAACTCTGAAGGCTCAACGATACCTGTTAGAACTAATAAATGAATTCAGTAAAGTTGCAAAATTAGAAAACCAACGTATAAAAAAATAAGTCACAACAACAAAGTATCCAAAAGGGGGGTTAAGAAAACAACCCAGGTGTGGGAAGATGGCGGAAGAGGCTGGTGACAAGGAGGACAGGCAGCTTTCCGACTGGGATTCCAACATGACACTGGCACCCACTGACAGGCCGCTGCAGGGACCGAAAACACGAGGTGGGGACAGCACTGTGAGGCCCTTCCAAGGTACAGCCATGCCGGCACCACGTTATCATTCCGTCGAAAGTGTGGATTCAAGTGAAGAGAGTTTTTCTGATACTGATCATAATAGCTCTCTTTGGAATTACAAGCGACAGAAATGTTTTAACCTCCTCCCAAGCCAGAGCAGCAAGAAACCACCTGTTCCTGGAGAAGGTTAACAACACATGGGGTGCTGAGCGACGAGAATAGAATCCAGGTGCGGTGGCCACTGGACTTGGTATTTTGGGCATGGAGGGTGCTTTGGACAGAAGCAGACAATGGGAGACCTACGGTTATGTGCTTGCTAAGAAACCTAAGAGGAAATCTCAAGAACATACAAAGGAATTAGACAAAGAAAGATCTAGAGGAATACAGGCATGGGGGCAAAAGAGTGGGATCAAAGGAAGAGGAAAATGGGCGAGGTCATCGCCCATGGACCGCACCTGTTTAAGACAGGCCAGGGGACAGACCAAAAAGGAACCCTAAAGGCAGGTAGCAGATCACAGAGCATGATTCACAGCAGAAACTGGCTGATGGTATTGCTTTCAGCTTGTAGGAAATTTCTTTCAGGTTGCAGATCTTTCCAAAGAAAGATCTGATAGCACGAGTAGTGAGGATAATTGGGAACAAAAAGGCGACTGAACTTCTGATGGAAACTGCCGAAGTTGAGCAAAATGCCGGTCTTTTCATAATGAATGCTAGTCGGAGAAAAACCCCAGGTGGAGTTTTCCTGGATCTTATGAAAAACACTCCGCGCGTCAGCGGGGAACGAATGAAGGATATTTTCTGCATTGAAAATCAAAAGGACTATGAACGTATAAACGCTGCAAGGAAGAGAACATAGGTGTTGGGGGAAAAAGATGAAACAAGCTATTAAAAAATCTAAATTTTCAAGAAGATGACGATGCATTATGAGAAACTTTTGCAAGTGACGCAAACGAGGCCCTGGCCTCTCTTGACGCGCCGCCCCCCCCCCCCCCCCCCCCCCCCCCCCCCCCCCCCCCCCCCCCCCGGAAAACCACAGAGAGGCCGAGGCAGACGCAGAGGGGACCACTGAGGTTGACCGTTCTCACAATCTGGACATCTTTTAGTCCATTTTGAGGAATAAACCTTTCTCAAATAACATTGTAATAAG